>CM066031.1:158483922-158851800 GCA_033557465.1 Ichthyophis bannanicus | reverse complement strand
ATCCAACTGTTTGGCTCTAGGCTCTGAATTCAGGGGCCACTGAGATGGAGAGGCCCTGGCCACCTCTCTAATGAAAAGTCGTGGAAAGACAAAGTCCTCTGGAGGAGACATTCTTCTTTTTGGACGAAGAAGGATCCTGAGGAAGGAGTAACCGATGCTTTGAGAGAAGACCTTCTGATTCATCAGAGTCCTCAGAGGAATCGAAGTATCGCTGTCTGTCTGGAATGCTCTTGTAGAGCCCGATACGGCGTATTTTGTGGGTGTTACCGGGTGGGATCGACATCAGGAGTAATCGGTACCCGGTTTCGGTACCGATGGGGCATCATAGGACAGGGTACAGGTGCGCGAGTCGACACCAATCGGGGATGTCGCTTGCAATCGGTACCGGCACTCGGAACCGATATCGGTGCCGGTGCTGCGGTAACCAACAACGGAGAGTTGTTGCGGTACCGGAGGCGTCGCAGCTTGTATGGAAGGCCGTAATGGCAACGCTGCATGGTCCGAATATATTTCTGATCCATCGACTCCACCAAATGACTGGCTGTCGGTACCAGTGGAAACCACCGGTACCCCAGAACAGTTGAAACAGGTGATGCGGTCGAGGCCCGAGCTCATCGATGTCAACCTGTGACCCCATTAGGTGGAGCTTGGGAAGCCGGAGCTTTCCGCCGAGGTAATTTGAACGGAGACGGTGCGGAATCCTCGAGGGCAAGCCCGGCAGGCATCTACGATGCTTGGAGGGCAAGATCCCTTCACCCTTTCGAGGACCGGTGGATTTATGGCTATTGGTTACCTGAGATCCCTATGAGGAAGCAGCAGCCACTGGAAGACGTCCCGATGCCACTGAAGCTGCATAGAGGGGAAACAGGGTACTGAGCTTAAGCTGCTCGGTTCTGTAGACCTCTTTTTAACATCATGGAACGAGGCACTGGACACAATCCGTGATGGAAATACGGGTCAGGACCGCAAACATTTAAGACACCAGTCATGGGTGTCAGTGACAGAAAGAGTTGACCGCTGCACTTCGTGCATTTTTTAAACCCGCGGCGGGCTTTTTCCATGAGGAAAATTTTTCGTTAGGCCTAAGGCCCAAAAAGAAAAAATTGCACGAAGTGGGAACGGTAATAATATATATATATATTTTTTTTTTTTTTTTTAAGAAGAAAAGAAGAAAAGACCGGCGGTACTGGTCTGACATCGAAGAAGGGCAGACGGATGCGACCAAAGAAAGAAATAAAATACTTCTTCAGCGATGATGGGAACACGACCCTAGCTGGCTCCGCGGAAAAGAAGAACTGTGAGAGAGGCGGTTGGGAAAGGCAGGAAGGCAGCGCGCAGGGGGCGCTGGGGATGCTCCCAAAAGCTTTCTTTCTGGACGCTGGGGCGAGTTCCCGCGCTCAGGCTCCATCGGTACCTGACGGATACCCATATGTGAAGACTCATTCCTGCCTTGTTCCTGGAGATAGCCCCAAGCCGGTTCGCCCAGCACTTTTGCCAGATTTTCCCGTCCGTATTCAATAAGGAAATTGGGCAGTATGATCCTCACCAAGATGGGGTCCCGGCCCGGTTTTGCCAAAACCGTGATCCCCGGCTTGTTGCATAGATGGAGCCAACGGTTTTTTCCTTGCAATACCTCATTACAATAGCCTCTGTAGCAGTGGAGCTAACCGTTCCCCCCCAAATTTTTTTATAAAAAATTGCCGGAAAGCCATCTAGCCCTGGTGCCTTATTCAAGGCCAGCCCTTTGAGTACCCGAACCAGCTTTCCTCCAGCCCAATCGGCTGATTAAGCAAGTCCTGTCGGGGCCCTGATAACTCCGGGAGGGCGTCGCCCTCCCTTCAAATAATCCTCCACCTGCTGTGCCAAGCCCCCTAGCGGACTAGTAATATAAAGTTTTATAATAGTGTACAAATTGCTCTCCCTAATCTCTTTAGTGCGAAACAACAGCTTATATCTCCGGCCCTTTAACTTTTAATATAGTAGACCGTCGTTTCCCAGTCTCATAGCTTCCTGGCTAGCAATGTGTGCTAGCCTTATTGTTTAATTCATAATAATGTTGGTTGACTCGCCCTTAACTGGTATTGGATTGTCTCTGTCCGCAACGCCATTAAATTGTGACCGGGCACAGTCCAGTGCCTCCGCCCCTCAATTTTATTCCGCCATCACGTTTGTGATGCCTTTTTCAGTTCTGCGATCTGTTTTTCTAGTAATTGGTTTCACCTGTCCCTCTCTATCATCCCGCTTTTTCCGCACTGCCCAAGATATCAATTTCCCCCTTAGAACCGCCTTTAGCCCATCCCATTGAATCTCCCATGCCACCTCCCCTGTGTCGTTCACCCAAAAATACTCTGTGATTTCTTCCTCAATATCTTTAATGACCTCCTTATTCTGCAGGAGACATTCATTAAGCCACCAAAAGGCCTGGCCCTCCTTATCATTCTCTCCCCCCAAATTCCACCCATATAGGGCCATGATCTGTCCATGTTATGGGCTCAATTTTTGCTCTAGTAACCTTTCGGGTCCAGTACTCATCCCCTAAAAAGAAATCAATCCTGCTATAGCTTTGATGCACTGAGGAATAGTATGAATAATCTCGCTCCTGAGGATACATCTGGGGCCAAATATCACACACCCATAATTGCGCCATTAGCTCCAATAGTTGAGACCTCCCTTTACTCCCCCCAATAGTGCCCGACCTCATTCTATCTTTCTTGGGGTCCAGTACTTCGTTGAAATCTCCCCCCAATAATATCGCTCCATGAATTTTATTTTTCAGCCAGCTTGCTAGTGTCTCCCAAAAATGTGTAAGTGGGTCATTGGGGCCATAGATATTTACAAGGTAACCTCCTGGCCATGCAGTTCCCCCCAAACTAACAGTACTCGCCCCTTCATCCCCTTTATTACTCCCCTCACCTGAACATCGCTCCTAATTAGAATAGCGACACCTGCCTTCTTATGTAGACCCTCTGCATTGAACCAAATATTACTGAAGGCCCCGTGTCTGACCAGATGTTCATCTTTCGGTAATAAGTGAGTTTCCTGCAGAAAGACCACCTGCCACTGTTGGTGCTGCACTTCCTTAAACATCTCCTTCCGCTTTTGTGGGGTATTTAATCCTCTGACATTTAATGAGCCTACCCTAAGTCCTGCCATCTTAACTTGTGCGTAAATCTAGCAACTATATCTACCTGTGTATTTGGGGACAACCCTCCCTTCACCCCTCCCCCCCCCTCCCCGGAATCCCACCACAGGCCATTTCCCTGTGACTCCTAACTGGAGGACGAAACTCCCCACCTTACCGCTCCCCAACCAACTAGGCCCCCTTCCCCATTGTTCCCCCCTAGCTCCCCCCATTCGATATCCATCCTCTCATCCTTTTCCAAGTTCGTTCCCCCCCAACCCTCCCCCAATATTCGCCATTGATAAAACCTACCCTTCTTAATCCCTCTCCCTCCCCTCCCAACCACCGAACCACAATCAACAGTATATAGCATTATACAGCTATCAACCTTCAATGTGAATACCTGATTTGTCCAATTTGCAATGTCTTTCCACACGCCCTCCCCCACCCTGGAAGCACTCCCATTCCCACCAAACAGAACCCTGGCTCAGACTCTTATCTTCAGGTTTTCTGCATGGAGCCACTTTGCTCCCCCTCCTCATCCCCTGGAGAAGTCCCGGAGAGGCGCTGGAGCCGCCTGCCATTCGAAGTAATCCGTTGCCACCTCTGCTGTTCCGATAGGGACACGGGTCCTCTCTCCCGATCTCGTGCTTCCGGCTGAGTCCGAATCTGAAGTAAATTTGGTGCTTTCGCTTTCTCAAGACATCTCCAAGCTTCTGTTACAGTCCGTACTCGCTGGACACCTCCTTGCAATTCGAACTGCAGCCCGATCGGGAAGAGCCATTTATATTTAATATTTTCGTGTCATAAGTACAATGTCACCAGGCGCATGGTCCGTCTGCGTTGCAATGCTGAGGGAGCCAAATCCTGGAAGATCTCAATGGTCACATTCTGCCACTTTAATCTGCCCTTCTGGGCCACTACTTTCATGATCTCCTCCTTCATCTGGTAGCTAGAAAGGCAGGCAATAATATCCCTGGGGTGGTTCCCCTGAGGGGGTCTAAGGGCTCGATGTGCTCGCTCAAGTCCAATCGCCCGCTTTGCTCCCGCTGACTCCTGGCCCTCCTCCGCCAGCAGGGCCTCGCATATTTCTTGAACTACACTATTTGCTTGTTTGAAATTGCCCCTCCTCGGGAACCCCCCGGATGCGTATGTTACAGCGCCTCGACCTGTTTTCGAGGTCCTCGATCTTGTCCCGCAGTTCTTCACTTTCTTTCCGCCATGTATTGTACATGCTTTGAGTGTTCTCAGCCGTCATTACGCCGCTCCTCCACGTGTTCTTCCAAATAGTCCACTCTCTCCCTGAAGGCCTGCAAATCCACCCAAAAACTCATTTAACATCTCCTTCACCTCTTTTTTTACTCCGATCACCTCCATTTTTTATCTCCTTGCACCAGCGCCACAGATCCCCTCTCGTGCACTGCTCCTCAGCATTCGCCGGTTCCTCCTCCACCTCCATGTCTTCTCCGTCACCCTGCTCCATCTGCGATCGCAATGGAGCATAAGAGGATCGGTACTTTTCCAATTTTTTCCGGGGCGACATTCTAGGTGTTCATTTTCTCCTGCGTTCGATATATTTTGCACTTCTAGGGAGGCCCGATGCATTCACTTATTGCTATTTTCCTCCCGTCTCGAGGAGAGCTCCTCTATCAGGCAGCCATCCCGGATGGTGACATCACGTCCTCTCTCCACTTCAGTTTTTAATAATAGAGTGGTGAAAGAAAAACAGAATGAGAAAAATGTGACCAAGCTGTTGGCAGCTGTCATTACTCAAAATCAAAATACTATTCCTAGAGGCCCACAACCAAATGCTGCCCCCAGAACCGGTACTTGTTATCAGTGTGGTCATGTGGGTCATTTTAAATGTGAATGTCCTCATAGGGGGCCACCTTCATTCCGGGGAGCCAGGAGAGGCAGGCAGCCCCTACTTGTGCCCCATAAACCCTTTCCAGTATCCCACAAACCCTCCCCTAGGTGGGACAATAGTGATTTTACTCAAGATACTTACTGACTAGATGAAAGTCATCTTAACATGACAACCCTAGTGGTATCCCCAGATAATCCAATAGTCTCCATGCAAATAGGAGACCAATCCTATGATCTCCTCCTTGATACCGGAGCTACCCTTTTCCACCCTCCGTAATCCTATAGGATTACCCCCCTCATCCAAAACTGAGAATGTAGTGGGGATTTCAGGGTGGCCTGAACGCCTCTCACTTTCAAAACCATTGGAAGCTCGCTTGGGGCCCTTATCCACCCAGCACTTCTTTCTTATTGCACCACAGAGCCCACTGAATTTATTAGGGAGGGTACTTTTATAAAAACTATGGGCCACTATTACTTGTAGCCCAGACGCCATCTACCTGGATCTCCCTGAAGATGTAATTCCCCAACTCCCTCTAATGCTGACCAAAGCTCAGGGTGGAAACAGCATTTCACCAGAACTTGAAGAAATAATGAATGCCATCCCTCCTTGGCTCTGGGGTTATAAATCCTCAGATGTACTCCTCAAATCTATAGAGCCAATAAGGATTAAAGTCAGGCAGGATATGCCCTATCCTTCTATCCGCCAATATCCGCTTCCCCAGGAAGCAATTTTGGGCCTCATGCTTTTAGTGGAGTCTTTTGTGAGCCAGGGGATCCTTGTCCCTTACTCATCTCCCTGCAATACGCTGTCATGATGCGGGCATTAATAAAGTTGGTTTTAAGAAAAGAAATCCTGTTTTAGAAGAACTAGATGTGCAGTTACCTTCAGGCACAGCTAGAGGGAGCAGGAACAGACATACTGGTCTTAATGAACCTAAGCTCACTGATGACCTGCAGCTGAAAGGGAACCAGGAAGTCAGCAGTAACGGTTCACTTTATAAGCCAGAGCAGAATGCTTCTGGACAGCAGTGGCATAAGCAGAGGAGGCAGTGGAATGAGCATGTGAAGCAGCAGGAGCTGAGGAAGGAGGAGAAAGAGGAAGAAGGAACTGGAGCTGGACTAGAAGGAGAAACAGCAGAGAAGCCTGGAGGCTATCAAGGACATAAGCCTGATTGCTGTGAAAGAAGCCAAGCTGGAAGCTGGAGGAGAAACAGACCTCACAAGGTGGGAAGCCAGAAAGCCCAAACTGGAACTGTTGTGCAAGGGGAGTTTGGTGGAAGTTGCTCCAAGGTGAGAGGCTCTGCCACGCCTAGTTCCTATACTCTGCCTGTTTGTAACATAGAGAGAAGAAAGCTAAGAACCAGAGAGGGAGGTTCTGACAGAATCTTATCTCTAGAGGATCATTGCCCAGTTTCACCTATTCAGAGGGGAAAGCATTTTTATAAGCAACGGAAGTTTTTACTCAGTGAGCCCAGGTATGAGGCATTGAACATTAACTGTAATGATTGTACTGCTAAAAGCTATGCTAAAAGAAGGATTCCTCCTAAGGGAAACAAGAGTGCAGACTGGTTCACTAAACTACCTCCAGCCTTAAGAGTCCCTGGTTATGTGAAGCCAAACTCCCAAGTGGTAGATTACCATGCTGAAATAGACAGGGACAGTGGAAGCCCTTTGAATCAGTATAGGGGAGAGGAATTGATGGAAGTGGATTCTCCCAGCACTATTCCCTCACCTTTGCCTGAGGAAATGGAATGTGATTGGTGCACTGCCTATGCTCCAGAGTGTGTATGCTCCACAGAAGAATAAATGAAATATAATTTGATGTTTATTATGCTGAATATTACTATGAAGAAAAACTGCTTTAAACTGTGAAGTAACAGTTAACTAGCCAGTGAATATTGGTACCTTTTTAAAACAAAGGACTGTTTCTGTTATCTAAAATATCTCTTAGTTGAACCTTGCTTTAAACGGGGAATGAAAGCCTTTATTACCCTACACTTGGACTCTTTGTTCTTTAACAGCGCTACCTAGTGGCGTATAATCTTTGTGTCACCGGCAACCGAGTGACAACGCCCATCCTGCCTGTTAAAAAAACCCAAACCCGACCAAGAAGGTATATCGATTTGTTCAAGACATTTATAACTTGGACTTTTCTGAGGTAATGTAGGGTTAAGTGACTTACCCAAGGCCACAAGGAGTGCTAGTGGAAATTGAACCCTGGCCTCTGGGTTACCAAGCCAGTGTTCTTAACCATTAAGCTACTCCTCCACTCCTCAAGGTGACAAAACAGTGTGACAGGGCAGAGGCAAAAGCCAGGAGGATGTTGGGTTGCATACAAAGAGGAATTACCAGCAGAAAGAAAGAGATATTATTGCCACTGTATAAGCGCTGGTGAGGCCTCACTTGGAATACTGTGTTCAGTTTCGGAGACCATATCTCGCAAAGGATGTAAAAAGACTGGAAACGGTTCAGAGGAAGGCAACCAAAATGATTTGGAGCCTGCGTCAGAAGCCTTATGAGAAGAGACTTGAAGACCTAAATATGTACAACTCTGGAAGAGAGGAGGGATAGGGGAGATATGATTCAGACCTTTAAATACTTAAAGAGAATTAATGAACAAACAAAATTCTTCCAAAGACGGGGAAGCTGTAAAACTAGAGGGCATAACATGAAGCTACAAGGGGGTAAATTGAAAGGCAATGTCAGGAAATACTTTTTCACTAACACTGTAGTGAGCTAGCCCTACTATAGTAGAGAATAAAGGTAATCTGTCTGTATTGTGCCTTGTCCTCTCTTGTTTTTCTCACCACCAGATATTACGCTGACTGGACCTAGTCCCCGCTATGCGGGATCTCATGACAAGAACCATATGGTGACTCCAGTCAGTCCATCCATACCAATTAATATCAAAATAAGTAATTCATTTTTAAGTTCATTTTGATTTTTATTTGTGTATAGTTATTTATGTATTTATATGAATCATTATTACAGAATTGTATGTTTTTATCATAGTTTTAACTTGTTAAAAAACATTTATATGTCATGTTTATGATGTTTTTTATGAACAACATTTTATTTTATTCATTCATTGTTTGTTCATGTATTTATGGATATAGTACGCCTGAATTACCCTGATGAAGAGGATTCAAAACACGGCCTGTGTCAGGCGTTTGGGCTAAAATTGTGTGCAATAAAGTTCTCCTGGCCAGATACCCAGACATACAGGGCCGATGCAGGTAATGGCCTTGTAAGTCCGGGGGGCATAAGAGGGATTCATTGCATATTCGGTCTCTGAGGTGGAATAAGTGCTGGTCCCCCATGTGCCCTGACCCAGCAGCCACCCCAACGCAGCGGACACATAGCAAGAACTGGCCTGCCCCTTGACCACGGCCCTGGGGGACATCAGGCCGAACACTCACTGGTGGGTTCAGGGGACCTGGCCATTCAGTCCTGTGGATGTCCCTGCGACTGCAGAAGGGACATGCTGGGCCGTCCTCAAGCCTGATTCTGACTGCCGTGGAATGTTTTGCTCCTGCATTTCAGAATTGAGTCCAAATGGGCCTGTCCTGCTCAGGGCCATCTGGACGGCCCGGACGTGCCTCTTCTGGAATCGGGCTCTTTGTGAGAACAAAAAGACAGCTATTTTGGTGTGTGTGTTCAAAGGAAGGGATATACGAATGTGTTCAGATCTGAGCTGAGGGAAAAAGTTTGCCTGGCCTTTAATGTATCAGAAACTAATGTAGCAGCAAATATGCTTTTCTTATATATTACAGAATGTAGCTACTCCCAATATATGGTTTTGTTAAACAATACAGTGTTTTAATGGAAAAATAAAAAAGGTATCAGCTTGAAGCTGCTCCAGGAATGTTCTCACAACTCACATAATTATTTCTTAATGCCAAATACTGCTACAGGAGCAGCTTTCTTTAGAAGATTTTTCCTATAATACTAATATATCCTGAAACTAAGATTTCTAGAAACAACTTATTAAAAGTTATTATTAGTCTTAAATGAACCAACAGCTAGAAGATATGCATTTGCTGCTTATTCCAAATGACAACAAGGCTACTTACTTGTAACGGGAGTTCTCCGTGGACAGCAGGATAAGTCAGCCACAGCTGGTGACATCATCTGACGGCGCCGCGAATGGAAGTAGCTCTCCCTCAGAAAGGTAGCCCTACCTCCGTGGCCTGCTCCTAGCTAGCCCAGTCTGTTCCAGAGTAGTGCCTGTGGTGGCTAGAGGATAGGACTGGAGACTTGTTGCGCACTATCTAAGGGGAAGTGGGCGAGAATGTATGGCTGATTTATTCTGCTATCCATGGAGAACTCCCGTTATAGGTAAGTAACCTCATTTTCTCCTAGGATAAGCAGGATGAATCAGACACACTTGGTGACTCCATCGCTGCGCTGCAGGTAGTGTTGTGTTGCTGTGATGGATGAGTAAAGCAGAGGCCTGAGTTAGCTGTTATTGAATAAGTAAGGGAAGAACTATTAGCATAATGGCCCCTGGTGCAGCAGGGGTTCTGGCAGTGCCCAACAGTTGGGAGTGATCCATGTCAAAGAACATTAGCAATGGCAGTGCCTAACAGTCAGGAATGATCAATGTCCAGGAACATTAACAACACAGAACGTTAACAATGCTGTTTCATTGCAGGCTTTAGATTGGCCAGGCCCCACATGAATTGTGAGACCAGCAGGTACGTGGCGATAGAGGTGCCATCGGTGCAGTCATGGTAGGCCGCGATGGCAGACAGGTGCCTCGGGCGGACATTGTTTTGAGTCCAGTGCTGGCAAGGATGGCAAGGTACTGGAGGATCTGGACTATCAGGCAGGAGGAGGGCTCAACACCCTCCGAGTTGCACCATATGCAGAAACATTTCCATATGAGTCCATAAGATTTTTGTGTAGAAGGACGTCTTGCAGCCAGGAACAAAGCGATGCACCTTGTTAGTGAGGCTGAGGGAGGACAGGATCAGCCTGTCAACATCCAGGCCGTCAAGGCCAGTATCAGTAGGTTGGGATGCAGGGTCTTGCACCCATCCTGCGTGACGAGATCCAGTGACAGCTGAAGTCTGATTGGAGGTTTCCGTGCTAGGCAACGCAGGAAGGGAAACCATATCTACTGTAGCCAGAACGGGGCGATGAGGATGACCTGTGCTTGATCCTGCATGATCTTTTCAACGGTCTTGGAGATCAGTGGAGTGTGGGGAAAGGCATGCAGAAGCGTCCACGCCCCCCCCCCCCCCACAGGAGGTTGAATGCGTCGGATATGAGGCTGCTCGTTGATAGGCGCTTTGAGCAAAAGCATGTGCACTTCATATTAACTTCATTTGCGAAGAGGTCCACATGTGGACGATGACCCCATTGATGGAAGACTTGTGCTGCCATTTTGGGGTTGAGCGATCACTCGTGTGGATTGAGCTGTCAGCTGAGGCAGTCTGCGTGTTGATTGTCCTCTCCCGGTAGGTATGAGGCTTGAAGCAAGTAGTTCTCAGAGAGGGTATGGGTCCAGAGTTTGAGGACTTCTCTGCAGAGGGAGAGAGATCCGGTCCCCCATTGCTTGTTGATGTAGTACATCATCACTTGGTTGTCTATCAGGATCAAGACGTTCTGCTCATGGATGAGGTGACGGATGGTATGCAGGGTATAACGCACTGCTCACAATTCCAGGAAATTTATGTGGCATTTGCACCCATGGCACTCCAGGTGCTCCTGGTGCGGAAGCTGAGCATGTGGGCCCCCCCAGCCTGTCTTGGAGGCGTCAGTTGTGAATGTGATGTGGGGCTGCTGTTGCTGCAGCAGCCTTCTCATAGTGAGGTTTTCTGGGCACATCAACCAGGCAAGCGACTCCTGCACTCGGGTGTCCAGGAAAATGCGGATAGAGAGGGTTGAGAGTGCTGCCGCCAGTGCTTACGGAGGTGCCACTGCAGATAGTACATGTGGAGCTTTGTGAAGGGTAGGACATGGTTGATTGCTGCCATGTGGCCTAGTAGTCATAACAGAGTCCTGGCAGAGGCATGGTTGTTTGAGGCGATGCTTTTGGCCAGGGACCAAATGGTACCAATGCATTGTGTTGGTAGGAATGCCTTGGCAAAGGGGCGTCCTGATGTTTGCATCAATGAAGTCCACGTCCTGGGTGGGCTGAAGATGTGACTTCGGGTCGTTGATGAGGAACCCAAGTGATGAAAGCAAGGCAGTCATCTGTGTGATGGAGTACTGAAGATCCTGTCATGAGGGTGCTGTGAGGAGCCAATCGTCCAAGTAGTGGAAGACACATACTCCCTTTTTGCGGAGGTGTTTGGCTGCCACAGTGACACACTTTGTGAAGACTCTCGGGGCTGGAGAGAGTCCATAGGGGAGCACCCTGTATTGATAGTGCTTGTAGAGTGCACCGAATTGCAGGTGCTTCCTGTGGACTGGATGAATGGGAACATGTGTGTAAGCATCCTGTAGGTCCAGGGAGGCCATCCAGTTGTTAGCTTGTAGGAGGGGGAGGATGAAGCCCAGGGAGTACATCTTGAATTTTTCCTTGTGGATGAATTTGTTCAGTTTGTGGAGGTCTAGGATAGGGCGTACCCTGACCCTGATTTCTTGGGGATTAACAAGTGGTAGGAGTAGAAGCCATGTGAGACCTTGTCCAGTGATACAGGTTTGATGGCCCTCACCTCCAGAAGGGAGAGTATTTTGGCAGCCATGGTGGGTCTCATGTCCTATGGTGTATCACTGCTGGGACGTGAGTTCTGCCATGGAGGCATGGAGAAGTTGATCCTGTATCCATTGGTGACGATGTCTAGCATCCATTTGTCCATGATAATCTGTCTCCCAGCATCCAAGAAGGTGATGAGCCATCCCTCACCAGAGGGGTGGGGAAGTCAGGAAGGCTTGCTTTTGTTAGCAGAAGACGTATTTGGCTTGTTTTGCTTGCAGTCCTGTTGGCAGGGCTTTTGGTGGTAAGTGGACTGATAGGTCAGCTGCTTAAAGAGTTGAGGTTGCCACTTGGATTAGGAGCTGTAGCGCCGTGAAGGCGGGTAGCTTTTCTATTGTTGGTGTGATGTCTTCTTGTGCATGGAGGTACATTCCAGGCTGTTCTCCGCAAGAGTTTGAAGAATGATGCAGTGATCTTTTAGGTCACTTATGGTGTCCTTGACCTTGTCTCTGAAAAGGTTATCTCCCCCATAGGGGGTGTTGGCAATGCACTCGTGCATGTCTTCTCTCAGTATTGATGTTCGAAGCCAAACCATGTGTCGGGTGGCAATGGTGGTGGCTGCCCCCCGAGCAGCAGTATTGAAGGAGTCAATGGTGGAGCAGATGAGGTGTTTTACATGCTCGGTGAGGTCTGCGATGATGGTTAGGGTGCCCTCAGTCGTTTTCTTGGGGAGTGCGCTGATATCTGTTTTGAGCACCTCCAGGAGGATGTCCTGGAAGAGGACCTGTGGGAATGAAAGGCTGTGATCTTTGCATTGAGCATGGCATTTTGGAAGGTTTTATCCCCATGTCATCAAGGAGCTTGAGGTCCCGGTCGGGTGGGGTGGTGGCATGTGTGCATGATTTCTTGGCCTACTTTATGGCAGACTCCACCACAATAGATTAGTGTAGGAGCTGTTGTTTTTAAAATCTGAGAGTGACTTGGACCTGGCACTTGATCTTGAGGTGGCCAACCCTGAGGATGTGGTCTGCCAGACCTTGATTACATTCTCCAAGATGAGCTGATGGGGGTGTCCAGGTAGCATAGGACATCACTGGCTACAGTTGCCGAGACCGGTGTAACTGCCACGGTAAGGGAAAGCTGGGTAGCAAGCTTTTGCAGAAACTTTGGATAACTAAGGTCCTCTGGTGCTGTTGGAGTATGAGGTGAAGGTCTTTCGTGGAGCCCTGTGTGGCCGCCTCCTCACCTTCTGTGTTCATGGGTTGTGGTGAGATGCATGGGAGTGAAAGCAATGGTGGAGAGGAAGGGATCCAAACTTCCCTTGATGGCCAGGTAAGCAGGGTGTGATGTGGTGTACTGGCTGAGCACTGGTCCAGGAGCCATGTCAGGAGGTCCAGGAATGCAACTGTGGAGCGCTCTCTACCCCTGCGTTTGCACTGGTGTCTGGACTTGTGGGATGGTGTAGCACTGTCAGAGTCATCTGGGGACCTCTGCTGCTTTTTCCCATACCGCTTGCTGTGTCAGGAGTGCCTGCTGCTGTTGCTGCTGCCGGTGCTTGTGCTCCGGTGGCATTTGTGATTTTTGGTGCCTCGCCTGTGATCTGCCACATCAGATTTCCTGTGTGGGACATGGGCATCAGCACTGGCACTGCGAGGAGGCTCCCTTTGGCTTGCCCCATTGAGGTCATCAGTTCTCCCAGTGCAGATTGGTCTGGGAGGGGTTCACTCGCTGGCGGGAGGTCTCTGGAATCGGCGAGATGACGTGTTTCACTGGGGTGGGCATTCTGTTATCGGCATGATGTGCATATGGGCAGGTGACTGCATTTCTGGTATCCTGACCAATGGAGGAGGAGGAGGAGGCACCATCTTGCCTTGTAGTTGTTTTGTTGGAGGAAAGCATAGCTGGGGAGCCACTGGAGTCAGAGATGGCCAGTTGGGCGAGGAGAGGCAGCGGCGGAGGGTCCTTGCTAGCTGGGCCAAGGAGAGGCAGCGGCGGAGGGTCCTTGCTGACTGGGCCAAGGATGGAGGCCTTCTCTGGCACATCCTGTGTCATGGCGGTGTGCAGGTCAGTCTGGCAGATCCTGTGGCTATGGTGCCCATTAGAGGAGGAGGAGGTCTATGGGAATTTTGGGCTCTGGGTGACATGCGGACGCAGTGCAGGCAGGAATTGATGCAGTGACTCACCCCCAGGCATTGGATACATCTGTCGTGGGCATCTGTACAGTTCATTTTCCATTTGCATTTGGGGCATTGTTAGAAGCCCGGTTTAGTGCTTATGGGAGGAGTGGCCTAGTGGTTGGGGCAAGGTACTACAGGCCAGAAGGTCGGTGGTTCAAATCCCACTAGAGGACAGCAACCTTGGGCCGGAAGGACTGGGGTTTCTAGTCCCGCAGGTGCTCCTTGTGGTCTTGGGCAAGCCACTTAACCCTCCATTGCCCATGTTCCCTGTAAGTATTAGTGTATGTGTCTCATATCCCCTCGTGTTAAATGTATCTCCCAACCGCTTTGACCCGGTGAAAAGCGGGATATAAATGCAGCTAAATAAATAAATATGGTTTCTTTCTTCTTATCTTGTTTCTTCTCTGTAGTAGCTTTTTTTTTTTTTGGTGATGGAGAGCTGAGATTCAAGTCCTGTTGGCAGAGCGGAAGGAAAAAAGACTGTGTTAGCTAGGGACAGGCCAGGGAGGTAGGGCTACCTGCACATGTAGGTAAACCTTTCTGAGCTCTGGAGAGCTACTTCTGTCCTCGGCACTGTCAGATAACATCACCAGGTGTGACTGACTCATCCTGCTTGTCCTAGGAGAATCTCTGTGTGCCCCAGTTTGTATCAGTAAAATAAAAGAAAGATGGAGGGCCTTTCGAGAGACCTGTTATTGCTCCTTTCTCACTGTGAATGGGAAGAAGTGAGAATTTTAGATGCTCAGAATTCTTTGGGAGATGGCGTCACTTCTGGGATTATGACCTGCAACACAGTTCCATCCCTTCTTTTCATACTTCAGAGCAGCAGGAGTGTTATGCTGCAGACAGCCTGCAGGAAAGAGGAGAGGAGGAGCAAATATGGAACGATGCAAGGGCTAACTAAGCCTTTCTGAGGTTCATTCTCGAGTGGTGGAAACAGACAATATGAACCATCTGAAATGCAAAAGTACAAAGTTTATTTAACTGTTGCAACAGGATCTCTGAAGCCTAAGCAAGGAATGAACCCTAGTACAGCTTTCATGCTTCTTATATACCATTTTTCTTAAGTCTATATCACATATGTCTAAGCAGCTGATTGGCTAGTTTTATCACTGCCTTATGATAAAGCTGTGGGCGAGGTGGGACCTTTCCAGCACCTGTGTGCTACATGACTACTTAAGTGTCAGGAAGTCATATATCTATTTCCTATGGTTAAGGTCAGCGCATGTAGAAAGTAAGGTTACTTACCTGTAACAGGGGTTCTCCATGGACAGCAAGATAAATCAGTCACACATAGGAGATGTCATCCGATGGCACCATGGACGGAATGGCTCTCCAATAGCTCAGAAGAGCCTGGAGACCCTTCTGAGCATGTGCCAGCCACCCCACCACAGTGCCCACCCCCTTTCCACCGCAGTCCATTCCCCAGCTGTGGGCAGTTTCATTCTAGAGGAGAGGATCATCCTAGCAGACAGGTTCATCCTAGAGGGGAGGTGGGTGGGTTTGTGTGGCTGACTTATCCTGCTGTCCATGGAGAACCCCTGTTATAGGTAAGTAACTTCGCTTTCTCCATGGACGAGCAGGATGAGTCAGCCACACATGGCTGATTCCCTAGCCGAGGGCTGTGATGGAGGTCAATTATTTTTCCCTTCACAGCCCGTGTGGTACTGTGGTAGGATGAAGCTGTCAAGTTGGATCAGCTGACCTGTATGGACCTCCATGTAGTGCACAGGTGTTAAACGTCCTTGGTCTTGACCAGGGTGAACTGGTGAGCAGTGGGGGGGACTGCCATGAATCCATGGGGGACTGCCATGAATCCATGAGAGACTGCCATGCCTCTGTGAGAGAGTGGTAGGGCAGAGGTTGGATGCCAGAGTAGACAGCGCTGCGAATACCTTGTAGCACTATGTACTAAACATAGAAACATAGAAATATGACGTCAGAAAAAGACCACACGGCCTATCTAGTCTGTCCTTCCATATCAACAACTACAACAGTTCCCTTTTTTCCTTTAGAGATCCTCTGTGTTTGTCCCATGCCTTTTTGAATTCAGATACTGTCCTCATCTCTACCACCTCCACTGGGAGACTATTCCACGGATCCACCACTCTTTCCGTAAAGAAATATTTCCGCATATCACTCCTGAATCTATCCCCCGTCACCCTCATCCTATGTCCCCTCATAGCAGAACTTTCTTTCAATCGAAAGAGGCTCTCTCCCTGAACATTTATGCCACGGAGGTATTTAAACATCTCAATCATATCACCTCTATCCCGCCTTTCCTCGAAGGTGTACATATTAAGATCCTTAAGTCTGTCCTCATATGCTTTATAATGAAGACCACTAATCATTTTAGTAGCCACCCTCTGCACCGACTCCATCCTGTTCACATCCTTTTGAAGGTGCGGTCTCCAGAATTGCACACTATACTCCTTATGAGGTCGCACCAAAGACTTATACAGAGGCATTATCACCTCCTTTTTTCTGCTAGCCATTCCTCTCCGTATGCACCTATGTACTGCAGATGATAAGTAGCGTGCAGGTCACCCCTCCCCATACCTTTGTTTAGGGGTGTACCCACCACTCCTTGTAGGTCACCCCCATTTGCTGAGATATAAGACGTATGTAAGATGGGTCTGGTCAATCACTGGAGTGGACTATGTTGAGGGTCTAGATGGTAACTGATTGTTGCTAGGGTGTAGGACCACCCCAGCGATCATGAGTCTTTGTTTTTTTGCGTACTATGCAGACAAGCAGTTGAGGTTCCCAGGAATCAAATGGGTGGGACATGACCAAAAATGGGAGAACCCAACCAGTGCGCTCCGCTTGAGGCGCTGGGTTGCTGCCTTAGACCACAGTAGTCCTATGGCATGGGTGGGTTGGAAATCTCCACCAATTCTGTTGTCTGGCAGGGCCCCTTCAACCGTCATCTGTGCGGCAGTGGGGGAACTTTGTACTCCACTTGTTATCAGTATGAGGCATTAGTGCCACATCCCGGTTGCATATTTTTCTTCACCCCCCTGCCTGATCCATTTGTTTTTTTAACACACCCAGATGGCTGGTCAGTGTGTTCAGCTAGTTGAAGTTTACCCATGAAATGAGAGACTGCCATGCCTCTGTGAGGGAGTGGTAGGGCAGAGGTTGGATGCCAGCATTTCTTTGCCAGAGTAGACAGCATTGCGAATATCTTGTAGCACTGTGAACCGCGGATGATAAGTAGCGGTGATGGTACTGACTGTGTTCCTGGACACACCAATAACTGCATTCCAAAAGTCCGAGGGAGGTAGCCTACTGTGGATAACCTGAAGACTGTGCTTCCAAAGTCGGAGCGATTAACTTTTATGTGCCAGAAGCTCGCTAATGGCTTGTGTTGGGTTATTGTTGTTTTTTTTACACACCCAGATGTCCGGTCATTATGTTGAGCTGGCTGAAGCTCCCTATTCCATATGGATATATGGTGGTCCATTAGTTGGGCCCCAGAGAGATGCAGTGTTAGACTCCCAAGGGAGCTGTGGGAAATTACCCCTTTTGGTGCATGACGTTGGTAGGACATATGTAAGACGGGTCTGGTTGATCACTGAAGTAGAGTGTGTTGTTTCGTCCCGGTGGTGAAGGTCTAGATGGTAACTGATGGTTGCTAGGGTGTAGGACTGCCGCAGCGATCATCTGGGTCTTTTGGGGTTTTTTTGTGTTCTATGCATACAAGCAGTTGAGGTTCCCAGGAATCAGATGGTTGGGTCACGACCAAAAATGGGGGAACCCGACCAGTGCACTCCACTTGAGGTGCTGGGTTGCTGCCGTAGGCCACAGTAGTCCTATGGTGTGGGTGGGCATCTGTCAAACAGATAGAGGGCCTGGGGGAGGATTGGAAACCTCCGCCAATTCTGTTGCCTGGCAGGGCCCCTTCAACCGTCATCTGTGCGGCTGTGGGGGAACTTCGTACTCCCAGTGCCACATCCCAGTTGGATATTCTTTTTCGTTCCCCTGCCTGATCCATTTGTTTGTTTTGGGGGGGGGGGGGTTTGCACTCCCTGGAAAGAGTTCAAGGAGGTTGCAAGCACCTGGTGGAGGTGTGAGCTTGTAGGTTATGAGTGATGAAGGAGGTGTGCTTACATTGGTAAGCCATCTGGCAGCTGAAAGTAGGAGAACCATAGGTTTTGATTACTGCAGTTAGCAGTATTGCCATGTCAGTATGATGTTAAGGAGAACATTCCTTAAGCCAGGGTTCATCCGGCTGCCCACAACACTGGCTAACTTTGTTGCATTCCTGGGGTTGCAGCAGTATGGGCCATTTTTCCATGATAATCCTTCAGGTACGATCTTGGGCTGAGCTCCTGGAGCCTATCGTGGCACTGTGCTGCTGAGGCAGAGTCATAGTACCATGCTGCATTAGATCACTCTACAGCCACCACATCCTTGCCCTTCCAGGCGGAATCGGGTTTCTTCGCACAAGCACCACAGTAGGTGGTATCTCCAAACAGGTTCTCTATCGAATCCTGTCAGGGTATGTAAACACTGGCGGTGAAGGGTTTTTGACTTGCTGCTCTAAGCCATAGTGTTGCTTCCACTCTGACTGGTTTCAGAGGTTGGCTGCTCCAGGCCTACACTACTCAGAGAGGCCAGTATGAGTTCTATTGCGAGGTCAGCGGTCAGCATGATGTCGCCTTGTACCCTCTTGTGAGTGAAGAACCCTTCAGAGCTGCGATTATGTCCCTGTGGGTGGGTCATAGGAGTGAGCAATAGTGAACGTGGTATGGGAACTCACATTGACACTCACTCTAGGGGGAGATTTAGACCCCAAGGATTCAAGATTGGGGGTCTGACTGCAGAACCACAGAGCTTGCTGCTGTTCCTGGGCCTCTTGGAGGAGAGTGCTGTAATTGCTATGTGGCCCTGCACTCACTTGGGCCGTGCCTCTAGAGTTGTGCCCCAGGGGTTGGACCTAGGGGTAAGGATTCTGTGGGAATGGCTCGAGGGGAGGTTGCCCATGGATCAGGGCTTGATTGAGTTGAATCTCCCATGACCCCTTGACAGATGGTTTATATATGTTAGGTACTCTGGAAGTGTTCTTGGTGTCGTGACAACCCCATGTTGGGTAGCTGATGTGCACCACTACGTGGGAAATGCTGACCTAGCTGGAGTAAGGGACAGCACCTTATGATGGGGAGGCAGATGTCCCACAAAGGCGGGCTGGTCCTGCTGACTGGCCCAGGGGTAGCCTAGGGAAATTTCAGACATTATGCTCTAGGTTGCCTGCTGGGTGCAACAGCACCAAGCGCTCGTTGGCCGTCAGTTGTGGACAGCCCGGTGTGCTGGCCTTCTGCTAGAGATGTCCATTGTTGTTATCTGTTCATGGACTGTTCAATGGCTAAGAATGCCCTGAGTGATGTGCGGACTTGAGGCCTCATGGCAGGGGAGCCTGGTAGTGGAGGCTAGTAGGTTCCTGCTCTTGCTGTATCCAGTGTTTGGTAGGCCACTGCACCCTGGGAAGAAACTGCAGCTGGCTGTGTGCACTGTTTATCATGCATGGTGGACCTCTGAGGGGCAGGAATGGGGTTTGACCCTAGCTCTCCCTGTGCCTCTAACCCCCTAGGAAATGGAAGGGGGTTCTGAAAGCCTCCCTTTCCCCTTCTGCCACATGTTTGCTGAGGGGTGCTTGGTGGCCCCTTGGCGGGAATTGGTGTGTCTGGAGGCAATGGAAGATCAAGCGACTCGTCCAAGGCTACAAGGGTGCTGGTGGGAATTAAACCTACTGCTCTTGGTTACCAAGCCAGTGATCCAACCACTGGGCTGCTCCTTCACTTCTGTAACATAACTATTCGGATTGCAGGTCCAGCACCTTATAGAAGCCGGCTACCATACCTGTGGGTCAGTGCTGACTCCTGGTTACCCGCAGCTCCTGTAGGTTGGCCAGACTTTTCTGAGGAGATTGATCCTGACTGGTTGCCATGCCATATGTGGGGGAGGCCTCCCTCTGACAGGAGTTCCATGTGCCTCAACCATTGTCGGTGCGGACCAGGCTCCCAGACCGCACAGCAGCTCATTGGCTGTCGGTGCTGTGATCCTCCAGGCTGAGACTGGCTCAGACCAGCTGGCCTCAGGGAGTAGGCTTAGCCTTGGTGAGCTTCACCTGTGCACCACAGGCATGGAAACACTCAGTGCTACGTGACTTTCGCTCCAGAGGTGGGTAGATGCAGCAGGGTTTTTTGGGGTTTTTTTTGGTGGTACTGATCAGAAGGAGCCAGAGGGAGATTAGACCCCTAGCTCCTCTTGTGCAAAGGCTAATGTATTCCCCTCAGTTTTGGGGCCCAAGAACAACATAGAGACTAATGTCTTCTCCTCTGTGCTTGGAACTGCAGGGGAGGGGGGGAATTCTCTTTGGCACGATGCAATTACCATGCCAAGCATCGGCAGCGCCATACTCCATGCACCCCAGATCAGAAATGAGGTCCACAGCTGTCATGATATGCACAACACTCACCATTTGGAGAAACTGCTCCTGAAGCATTTGCATCGCAGTGGACGGCTCTAAGCAGTATCAGCAATTACATAGCAGCAGAGCTGGAGGTATGCTATGCTCATCTATTGTGTGAGTCACAAGCGATGTACAGGCCTCACTGTTGTGGAAGGACCCCATCTGGCCATAGCAATGCCACCCTAGGCACTAGATTCCTAACGAAGGATCGATGTTTCAGCGCACCGCTGATCTACCTGAGGCTGGTACCAGCCATTGTCTGATGCTGCCGATGCAGCCAGAGAGCCCCAGTCCTGTACCGGGTCATTGGGGCCTGGATTGGCTGCCAACGCTGCCCATTTATGGCCTGCAGTAGGGAGTCAGAGATACTCCATCTGGCCATGGCAACGTCTCTTTTAGTGCTACCAGATCACAGAGCACTAGGAAAGAATCAGTGAGGCTGTAAGCTCTTGGGGACAGGGAGTGATATCTCCTTCATGGCCCACAGGACTCAGTTGGGGCCAATATTCAAGCATATTGCAGAGAAGCCATCAATAGCTGAGGAGTAGTGTGACTTGACCTTTCTCCTGTGAAACAACTTTTTTTTTTAATGCTGGAATACAAGCTGGCGATTAAGTCCCTTTGTTGGTTTAGGACCGGCGACGCAGCCGTCTGCTTACCAAGTGCTCCAGCCAATGGATTGTGTGGGGGTGATAGCATCACGCCGGATCATAGAGGTGATCCAGGCCATCCTCGGTATGTAATTCTCTCCTGTCCTCCAATGGCCATAGCTGTAGTGATCCAGGCCTTCTTCTGCATGTCAATTTCCCCTATCTCTCAATGGCCGTAGACGTTCAATGTTTGGCACTGACGTGGTCTAGTTGGCTGTAGCTAGGGGCAGTCTGTGTGCTCGGCAAGGCAAACCATGTGTTTGCCACCAGAAATCCTTACGATATGCCAGGACAAGAATGGAGGCCTTTTGCGGCACATCCCGTGCCCAGCTTGCCCCTAGCCTCGGTTGTGCTCCTGCCACCGGGAATCCTTCTGATACACCGGGCTGGAAATGGAGGCCTTTTATGGCACTTCCCATTCCCGGCTTACCCCTAGCCTCGGTGGTGCATCCTCCAGTTAGTCTTTAGCAGGTCTCAGCTCCGCGGTGTGCACCATAGCATCCTATGCCTGGAGGTCTCTTCGGAGTGGAGAAAAGCTGCAATCGGGTCAGCTGCAGGACTGGGCCTCACAACATGCGTTTGCAGCCGATTGTGGAGTCCCCTGCCTGAGGCTTAGCCGATAGGGTGGAGAGGGTCTGCGGCCACAGACCCACATGAAGGAAGAAACTCACCACTTGCAATGGGGGCAGAATGTCCTGGTGGTGATCCTGTCTGTAAAAAAACATAAGATGAAGGTTTTAAGATCTGCATATTAGCAAACAAGTAAATAGTATAGAGAGCAAGAATCCATCCACATGACTGGGTGGAAAGGATAGAGGTGGAAAGGGGGTGGTCACTGTGGTGGGGTGGCTGGCACATGATCAGAAGGGTCTTCAGACTCATCTGAGCTATTGGAGAGCTATTCCGTCCATGGTGCCGTCGGATGACATCACCCATGTGTTGCTGACTCATCCTGCTTATCCACAGAGAATTTATAGCTTCAGGTAAGATAAGGGGAAGAGGGCTATGTGCTGTTTCTCACAAAATGCAAACCAAACAGAAATTAAGCTATCTGATCGCCATCTCAGGGGGCGCCCCTCACCAGGGACGCTTAGCCAAAAGCAAATGTACAGGGCTTCCACTCTCAGCCTGCCTCTCATTAGACTGCATCCAAGAGGCATCTAGAGGCCGCAGGCTCTGAATTTCCATGCCAGAAGGACCAAGCCTGCTGTAAAAAGGAAATTAATTCTGGGGAGGACAATCCAGAGTCTGGAAGCTCTCCTCTTGGAAATGACCCAACACCAGTGGGCATAGCTGCTACAGACCCCCTATAGGAAAAGGAGTGTCTCACAATACAGTTGCTGGACTCTCCGGCTGGCTGGATATCCTTACCCATAGCACCATCCATCACCTCTCGCCCTGAGGCAGGCAAGGCCAGACAAACTGCATCTCCCAGCTGAGGGGAGGAACAGGCCCTCCAGTGATGACTCAGAAGCAGCCATGCAAATAGAGCAGAGTCCAGGCACCTCGCTTGCCACAAACCAAACAATGTTTCCTAGAAGAAGACAGAGAGTTAAGGTAAGTATCACAAACGTGCACGCTAAGGTCACGGTGGCCCAAAGGGCATGCGTTAACAGCACTTTTACAGCAATGCATGTTACAAGCGCTAGGTTAGGAACACATGTTGGAGCTGCTTGGGCGGAACTTGTGCTAGGGTAGTGTGACCACTGTTGCTGTGAGTGTAGGTCCTTTTCCTTTCCCAGCACTTATATCACTTACCTTGGGACGTCCGTTAATCCTCTGGGCCGAGGAATCACCTTACCTTCTCTGTCTGGGATCCCAGGGGAATGAACTCACAACTACACAGAAAGACAGTATGCAAGTTTATTCCAACGGTTAAAGAGGCTGTTCATCTTTTTATACTTTACCAAAAGCATATACATACGTCATCAACCCACCCCCTGAGGCCCACCACAGCTTACCAAGAACAAAGAAGATGCTAGTCGTTTCTGTGTAGAGTAATGAATTTGCCTTAGCTCAGCACATTCCTTTTTCACATTCCTTTCCTTATATAGGCATAACACAATTTAGAAAAAGTCTCAAACACCACCTCTTCTTAAGCTATTTCCCAATTTAGTTTTGCACAAGAGAAATACTACATCCATACTCAGGTCAAGACAACTTCAACTGTGACTAATGTGTATAGACTACTGTATATAGTTACATAATGTACATAGTTTCCCTTTATTACCAAGTTCAAATTCCTGTTACTTGTAAAATGCACTACAGTTTTTCTGTATGTATATGTTTGGTTCCATGTAAACCGCGCTGATGATAATAGTGCGGTATATAAGAGATGTTAAATAAATAAATAAATAAATAAAATAAATAAATATACAGAATGGCCATCTTCCCCCTTTCGGGCCTCCTCACATACATTTTACCTTCAACCTTGTCTTTTTCCCTATCAGTTGCGGACGTCGTTTAGCGGGGCCCGTGGTCCACGAAGTATGAGTCCTCCTGAAAAGTAAGTGAAGGAAAAGACAAGACATACAATTTCCAGGCAGTTTACCTGTGTTTATTTCTGCTAGCAGAAGACCAGTCACTTAGTCACAGCAAACTGGTAATTGATACAAGCCTTGCATGTCATTTTTATATGTATTCTGTTTACATAGCTCTAACATAAAAAACCCACATACCCTCTCCCTCCCCCCTCCCTCTTTGTTCCCCTACATGAGCATTTCTAAAGGCCAGGTTATTGGTTAACTGTGGTTAAGCATACATATGAGGGAAAAGATAGGTCAGCAAGATAGTGAACAGGTGTTAAAGAGATTATAGATTACTTAGTCCATTTCTGACGTCTGCTTTTGTCCAGGAGGCCCATTTCTGATATCTGTCTGGGGTCATATGGTTCCTATTTTATTGAAGCCTGTAGTGGAAAGACATCTGTTGCAACAACGTACATGTCTGGGTAACTAGGGCCTTCTGATTGGTGACACGAGGGGTGGCTGTGGTTTGCAGCTCCTCTGTGGTTAGGCTCCATTTCCTCTAGAAAAGGTCAGCCAGCTGCAGCTTACAAGACATAATTTATTGTGTTTTGTTGTTTTCTGTTTGCTGTTTTTTTCCTGTATCTGAAACTATAGGCATCTCAGCCTGCAGTTTGGTTCAAGTGTTGCTCTTGGCCTAAGTGTTGTCTCTTTCTTTATTCCTTGTAATGCCTCCTTTTCCCATCTCAACCACCAGGCACACAACAGTTAAAAATACTACTAATGTGTGTAGAAAAATGGCAGGAAACCCCCACACTGCACCAACATTCACCAGCGGTCCACCTCGAATTTCATCCCAGGCAGTTAGAATCGGGAGCCCCCAACAACGACAATGAGGAGGAAATCCCTCGCCTATCTTTAAGGTGCTGTTCGCTAACCGGGTAGCACCCAATATCGCTGCTGCATGGTTAACTTCAACAGTTCCCGGCTTTGGCAGCAATCACCAGATATTCAATGCCGTTGCTGCGGCATTGACTATCCAGTTTGGGGGTCAGCAGGGAGGGCTATGAGCCTGTCAGTGCATAGTCCTTCGAAGATCCGGGCAAATGAATATTGGGCCCTTACTGCCTTATTATACACAGCATTCAAAGTGGCTTACACTATCTAAAATCCATAAAAATATACATCATATAGAATATAGTAATATAAAATCACCACAAATAATTACAACATAGCACAACAACCTAAAGTAGGAATTTAGTTAGGGAAAAAATTAACAGGAGCAGTTTACAGAGATTGTTTAAAACATTCTGCAAACTCAGAGAAATATTACTTCTCCTTTATTAAAAACATATCACTTGCAGACATTTAGCATAACATTGTATTATTTTTTAGTTTTTTTGTCTTGGGAGGGAGGCCAAGGACTCTTGGAAACAAAATGATCACTGACTGCTACCAAATCACAGTAGGAAACCCAACTCCCAGAACTGTGCTCTTCCGGATAGCTAAGAAAAAAATTAAAATTGTCCCTTACTCAGTGAGATCCCAGGGTCTGATAATTCATCTTCATCACATACTTGCACAGCTCCTTCTGCCCTTCTTCTAATCTAAACCCTCCCACTCCTCCTGGGAGAAATAGACGGCGATGTCCACAAAGGTTACCGGGACCTGAAACACAAACCCTTCCACACTCAGCATCTTCTGCATCACGTCCATCAGGAGACCTCCCAGCACTAGGGCTCAGCAGGGCAGGGGGAGAATTTACTGCGCGTATATAATATGCAGTCAAATAACACAAGCTCCCAAAGCAGGATTATAGCAACTGGAACCCAGTTAAGTACAGAAACTGGCACAAAATATCACTTGGTAGACTCCTGGTCTCTCTCCTCATCACACTCAGCTTTGCTTGGGATCCTATTAAAGTCAGAGGTGACTCTGCAGTGTCCCAGGTTAGAAAGTTGCAGCAGTGTTTGTATAGAGAGGGCAGGAAGTTGGGGGCTGTCGTGGGACGGCTCACATAGTGGGGTCCCGGTCCAATGCTGTGATATCTGGTGAAGAGAGCACAAGATATAAAGGTAATCTACCTGTATTTGTATTGACTGTGGCAGTAGGACGTGCTCATTTGAACACATGCCAAGTGAGAAACCCCGATACAAGCTTTTCTCACCGTTTTCATATAGTTTTCCATAGCTGGCTGCACATGTGCATCTTGATGCTTCTTTTGGGATTATCAGGGTGTTCAACGCCTTGGATCTTCTGGTTCTGTTGGATGGTATACTGCTGATCAGCTCGGTGATGGATGTAGAGGTCTGATTGCTTATAGCTTTGTAGGTCATAACTAAGATCTTGTATTGAAGTCTGGCCTGCATAGGTAACCAGTGGAGATTCTTTAGGATTGGTGTAATGTGTTCAGTCCTTGATACTCCAATTAGATAGTTGACTTATCAGAAAAAACTATTATCAAAAAAGGCTGGTTCTAAGAAAATGGCCAAAGATGCCCGTCTTCTTAGAAGCAGCTGTATATCAAAAGGTCAAAGACAGCTGATTTGGTCCCTGAGACTTCATACAGGTCGCCTCTGCTGACCACATGCATGAAGCTGTCTCTACTAATTTCCTGCCCTTCTGCTGTCTGTGTGCTGCATTTATCCTCTGTGCATTACCTCCATGTTCTTGTCTTTAATTCCCCATCTCATGGTAACATAGTAAATGACGGCAGATAAAGACCAGTATGGTCCATCTAGTCTGCCCAGCAATATGGCAGGAGTATGTGCACCCCTTCCCATGTCTAGTTTAAAAGCTGCTCTCTCTCTTTTTTAAGAGTTAATGCCAGCAGCCTGGTTCCGCCCCAGTTAAGGTGGAACCCATCCTTTCGGAAAAGCCCCTCCCTTCCCCCAAAATGTTGCACAGATCCTAACAAATCCAAAACCCTCTTCCTTGCACCATCGTCTCATCCATGCATTGAGACTCCAGAGCGCTGCCTGCCTTTTCGGTCCTGTGTGTAGAATGGGAAGAATTTCAGAGAATGCCACCCTGGAAGTTTTGGATTTCAGTTTCCTGCCTAAATTTGGCCTCTAGAATCTCCCTCCCACATTTTCCTATGTCATTGGTACCGACATGTACCAAGACAGCAGACCCTTCCCCAGCACTATCCAAAACCTTGTCTAAGTGGCACGTGATGTCTGCTATCTTCGCACCAGGTAGGCAATCCTCATGTCCAGCAGCCAGCCAGCTATCTATATTCCTAATGATCGAATCGCCAACTAAAACGGCCATCCTAACCCTTCTCTCATGGGCACACGGCCTTGGAGAAACCACCTTGGTGCAAGAGGGTTTTACATCACCTAGAGGACAGGACAGGAAAGTTGGGGATGAGGTGAGGGAGAATTGTCTATTGCCTCTCCCAGAACAGAATTTAATCTCCCCACTGCCTGATCCTGGAAAACCTGATGGTTAGAAAGCCTGTATCAGGACCCCAATAAATTGTTTTCAGAACAGTTCACCAGCAGGGCGTTTGCAAGTCTCCTAGAAAATGTTCATTTTCTGTGCTGCTAAGGTGTCCATGTGATGTCACTCAGAGGTGACTGCTAACAGTTCCTTATCCAAGAGCCAGAATAAGGTTCATGAGAACAGAAGAAAAGTCTGTAACAATTGTCACCAGTCACAATAGCTTGACCAGGGTAGATAATGCCCCTTGTCCAAGTAATTTTCATTGCCTTCCTTAATCACCCTGGCCAGATGCCCATATTTAATCCAACACTACCATAATGTGCTGGTGTGACATTTAGTAATAATCTAGACAGCTACCAAAACTAGTGAAGCTCCTGCCTCAGCATCTGCCCTCCTAGGTCCCTGTGCCCTTGCTGCACAGTGCCCAATCACTACCAAGATGCTGGCACCGACCAGACTCTTTCAAGGGAAAAGGCGGGCTCCTTGAAACTACAAATGACTTTGCTTCCAGCGCAGGCCTGAAGGTAAATTTCCCATGAAGTCTTCCCAACCACCCCTCGCCCCCAGCTAGTGACTGATGGCACTACAGAAACAACCGACGTCTTAAAGGTCCAATAAAATGTGTTTATCTGTAAGCATGTATTTATAAGAGCAACTCGGTATATCCTAACAGTTGAATCAAAAAGAGAGGAGGGGCCCGACCCCAGGCAAAAGTATACTGCCATTTTTCTCCAGCCCGGGAAAGCAAGTGCAACCGCGGGGCAAAGCATAGGAGCAGGGGGTACCCCCTCCTCTCCCCCCCAAGCGAGGCCGTCTCTTACCCTGCCAGGCCCCGGCAGCGCTACAACAGTGCAAGCGATGGCTTCGGAGCACGCGACCGGGGGCTCCCAAAACTTCGAACGCGTCGGCTTCTGCATGCACCTAAGAACATTAACACCAGCGACAGCAACTTGAAGTTCACCCTCCCAGTTCAGCCCAGACAGACTTGCATGCAGGGAAATGTAGTTCCGATCTGACCACAGAGGACCCTGAAAAGCTCCTTCCTGTAGGCAAGGGGTGAAGATAAAAAGCAGTGTTTGCATTATGCTGTATTTATTTCCCATCTCGGGGGCAATCTCCTGCAGGCATTTTCCTCTCTGCTTTTGCTGCTTGAGGGATGAGTAATAAAACCGAGGGATCTTTCTCTGGGAAAGAGCTGGAAGGAAGAGATAGACAGAAGCTAGGATTTGTGGCTGGAGGTTTCTGGTTTGGAGTTGTAACTGTTAACCTGTAAATTAAAGAATGAAAGAAGAAAATACTTTGTATTTCTCTCTCTCTCTCTCCAGTGCAGGGCAACTCCCCTTCCTGCCAGGCACTGACTGATAACGTTGCACAATAGGTGGGCTGAGCTTTCTGGCACAGTCCTATTGAGTGTTGCCGGACCTAGGAGAGTTATTGCAGTCCACATCATTTCAGCAATAGGATTGGTCGACTTTGGCCATGTGATGAGAGGGGGCGGGGCCTCAACTAGAGGTGGCGGAGAGAGAAGGGAGAGCGGGAGAGCATGCATTTTAGCATCTGTGCTTAGCTGTGGCAGCCCTGGAGTTTCCTGATGGCAGGAGAGCGTATGTCTGTTCCTGTACAGTGCTCACCGTAACGCTGGGGGTGCCTGGACACCCCCATTATTGAGAAAATTCTGTTTTTACTGTCTCCAGGGAAAGATCGTTTGTATTGAGTTTAGCAGCTCTCATCATTTTGAGAATACGGCTCCTACTTTGTACAAAGTTGCACAGCAGTGGAAATCCGCCAGACGGAGTCCTGTGGTCTTTGCTTTTTCACTTCCTCTCTGAGTGCAGTCAGTTTGTGGTAAGTAGAAGGGAGCAGAAAAAGGAGAGGAAAAGGGGAGAAAAATTGTTAAACGAGAGAGAACTAGAAATAACCTTACTTTAGTCTAGGAACAGGTTCAGAGGGAAATAACATCCACTTATTCACTCTTTAATCACCTCCCGTCTAGACTATTAAAACCTCCTCCTTGCTGGTCTTATCTCCCTAGTTCATCTCTCTCTGATGTGGAAAAACAAGGTAAAAGTAAAGTTTGTGTATAGAAGGACCAAGAGGCCGTAAGGGGAAAATGGGAATCCTGTACATGTCTATATGTGGAAAGGAATGTGCTGTGCTAAGACAAATTGATTGTTCTACCAGAGAGGACTAACATCTGTGAAGTAACTGATAAGCTGTGGTGGGCCTCAGGGGATGAGTTGATGACATAAGACAGCCCCTCTAACCTATGGAATAAACTAGCATACAGACAGAAGTGTGTGCGTGTTCATTCCCCTGGATTCCAGAAACAGAGGACTGGGAGAGTCCCGGAGAAGAGCCCCTGCCAAGGAGAATATATGTGATCTCCCTTAGGGAGGGAGGTGGTCAGGGAACCCATTACAATTTGGTGTCGGAAGTGGGATTCGCCCGTGTGGGGTGGGGGAATCCCGGGGAGCGTATGGTATGCTCGGTGGCTTTGGTAGCCTGTTAAATTTTGGGACTCTCCCATGTCTCTCCTTCGTCTTTTCTGTGTCTTCCTTGCTTGTGTGAGTGTGTGAGTCTGGCAAGATGCCCCTGCCTCGCCCCAAAGCGATAGCGCTAGTGACGGGTGCTGGCAGAAAGCAAGTGGCCAGGTGTGCGTTTGTTGTGAATTAATTAGAGGATGGGGGGTCCCACGGTAAGGGGACCGCTCCAGAATCCGTGGGAGTGACTGTGCCAGCGCCTAAGGTTGTGATTAGGTTCAAGTCTGAGACAAATAAGGCATCTTATTCACGCCGTACCCCACTGCCCCTGGGCGCTCCCCCGGCAGCAGGGGAAACATCCAAGGAATATGTTACACGGGTGGCGGGAGGTTATTATACTAATCCTTGGGTAGATAATATGGCAGGGTGGTATAGTTCTAATCCTTTTCCCCAGGAGGGTAGTTTCTCTGCTTGGCATTTGGATATGATTAGAGGGTTGTGTTTAGGTGATAAGAAGGCTTTTCCCTTTTACTCTGGAGATCCAAAGTGGCCCAAGCCATATATGAAAGAATGTGGTACTGTTTGATTACAGGTAGTGCCATATTTTAATGGACAGGTAGGGTCGGGGGCGACCCTGGCTGCCTTGGTGACTCCGGCTGAGGAGGGAAGGCTGCCAGCGCCGCAACCTGGGCTTTTGGCGCCTGTGCGGCCCCCACCGTATCAGCCAATTTATCCATCGTTGGAGGTGGCACCAGGCACTACCGGTCAGGATCCTTGGGACAAAGTTATTGAATTGGTTGGGGCCATACAGACGGGTCAGGGTGAGCAAACAAAAAGGGGGGGGGAGCTTAAGGAGGAAGGCGCCTCAGTAACACAGGAAGAGCACCTGAGTCAGGGTGGGAAACCTATTGATATACCATGTATAAACAGCCGAGTAAAACGTATAATGAGCTCATTGCTTCTTGTTCTAAAATGCAAGAACTATTACATACAGAATCTGGGGAGTCCGCAGCAGAATCTGGTAAGTCAAAATTTTCTACCGGGAAGAAGCTCCTTATCGGGGAGCACACCCCCGGTTCTTACACCACAAACTCCCCAGTACCCTTTACCCAAACCCCTGGGGTCCTCCATGCCCTTGGATGGCTGTAGGGACCCGAATAATGACTACCATCCATATGGACCACCTGTTGATATGGCCCAGAATCCTTTTTTGACCATAGGGAATCAGCTGGTTGTTAAGCCCCTGGACCCGGCAGTCTTAGCTAGCATATTGCAGCATGCCCCAAACCCCATGAAAATGCTGGTGGCCACGGTGCACTACTTACAGCGGATGACTCGTGGCTTGCAATGTGCTGCTCAAGACTATCTCCTTATTATTGAAGGTGTTCTAGGATATGATGAGGAAACTCCATTTGATTTTTCTAAAATTCATGTATTAGAAAATTTAGATGAAGCTCCTGATACTGTGAATTACCCCCTAAAGTCTCCAAAAGAGGTAAAGAAAATGTGGAATGATGTGTTAGAAAAATTTGAGCGGTTGTTTGGAGCCAAACAAAATCTGGCGGCATCTATTGCTTGCGTGCAGGAGCCCGGGGAAGGGGCGTCTCAGTTTGTTAGAAGGTTTCGTAAACACTGGAAAGAAGAGGCAGGGTTGTCACAGGAAGGCCTGATGGCTTCTATGTATATTCAGACATTGCTTGGGGTACTGCGCCCGGAGGTTATGGTTGCTTGTAAGCGTATGATTGATTCCTGGTCTAAAATGACACCAGGAGATTTGGAGAAAGTGATTTTGACTAAGGAAGCGGCGGGATATTTTGCGGTTATGGAAAAGAAGCAGTCAGGGAAGGTTTCCCATGCGTGGCAGCAGTACGCAGGGGGACCTGAGCCCCTTCCTGGGGGATATCCAGGTAGCTATCCTGCCAGGCAGCCGTTCGGCTGGAGAGGTCAGGGTGGTAGAAGTAAAGGGCGAGGGAGGGGGGTGGGGCCCCTAGAAATCAGATATGTTTTAATTGTAAACAGCCTGGACATTGGAAAAATGAATGTCCCTATGCCATGGCTGGGTATGGGGCCTCAGCCTGCTCCCCCGGTGGGCAAGGTCCCCCACCCCCTCCACCGCCGCCAGCTCTGGCCTCTGGAGGAGCCCCTCTGATCCCAGTCACCTGGCAGCTGCCCCCCAATTGAGAATAGGGCTGCCCTGAGGCAATGGTTCCGATCTGGGTACAGGTTACGGAGAAGTGGAAGGAGCCCCCTTGTTGTTCACTCTCAGTAGGGGGCCAACAGGTGTCCTTTGTGATTGATACTGGAGCTACGTGCTCTACCTTGCATGCCTCCATTTGGAAGAATTCTTTAGTGCCAGGTCCTGCCTCAGTTGGGATTAATGGAACCTCTATTCCCACGTGGATTGCCCCCCCATTCCCGTTACACCTATAGGTCAGACTTCGCCCCTATTTTCTCATGCCTTTACTATTATACCTTTCTGCCCCGTTAGTCTTTTAGGTAGAGATCTTCTGTGCCGGCTGGAAGCCACCACTGTTAGTGGAGCAGATGGCACCTTCTCCTTGCATTCTCCCTTCTTGTTAAATATGATCTCCCCTGCGCCTAGTGTATTGGCCCAGGTCCCCTCGTCCCTTTGGGCGACCTCCCCTACCGACACAGATCTTGTCCCTTGCACTCCGTATGTAGCCCGGTTAAAACATCCGAATGCTGTTGTGTGTGTCCGTCAGTATCCCGTCAGGACCGAAGGATGCTGCCTTGCATTCCATGATTTAAGACTTTGTGGCAGCTGGCATTGTGGTCCCCGCTGTTTCTCCCTATAATACCCCAGTGAATCCGGTTCCCAAAGGAGACGGGTTCCGATTTACGCAGTATCTGCGGGCTCTTAATCAACTTATTGTTCCCTTAGCGCCAGTTATGCCTGACATTGCTGGACTATTGACCCTCATTCCTACTGAAGCCAATTGTTTTACAGTAATTGATTTAGCGAATGCCTTTTTAAGTATACCCTTGGATCTGCGCACACAGCCCCTGATGGCTTTCACGCATGCAGGCAAGCAATATACCTGGACACATTTGCCGCAGGGCTACATTGATTCCCCGGCAGCGTATTCTTTAGTGCTTAAGGGATCAATTGAAATGTGGCATCCGCCTTGTTCCTCCACTCTTCTCCAGTATATGGATGACCTGTTAATTTGCTCTAAAACTGCTGAGAGTTGTGAAAAGGACTCTGTTTCTTTGCTTTCTCACTTGGCCTCTCATGAATATAAGGCTTCTCTGAAAAAGCTGCAATGGTGCTGCGAGCGTGTCACATATTTGGGATTTGTGCTGTCCCTTGGAAATCGGGCTCTCTCTCCCGCCCGCGTGCAAGCAATAACCAATATGTCTCCTCCAACTACTCTGACCCAGATGCTAGCGTTCCTTGGCTTAGTGTCCTTCTGTCATGCCTGGATCCTGGACTGTGCTTTTTGGGACTCCATTTTGCGAAGGGCTACCCTGCAGCTCCCTGGCTCTGCGCCTATTGAATGGAATGAAGAAATGTTCTCTGCTTTTACTACCCTGAAGCGGTTGCTTATCTCGGCTCCTACGTTGGGACTGCCTGACTATACCAAGACCTTTTATTTATATGTAAGAGAAGAGGGGGGAACTCTGGCAGCTATTTTGGCCCATGACCACGGGGGAGGGCTGCGCCCAGTGGCTTACCTGTCTAAAAAATTGCCCCTTCAGGTACAAGGTATGCCTGCATACTTGCGAGCCCTGGCGGCCTCGGCAATTGCCGTACAAATTATTATTCCCATTACTTTGTCTCATGAAACCGTTTTGTTTTCTACCCATTCTGTTTTGAATGTTCTTAAAAATCTTACCACACAACATATGACAGCCCAGCGCCTTAGTGGGTATGAGGTAATTCTAACCACCACTGACGGATTGTCGGTTAAACAACAATTTGCTGCATTCACTCCTATGTTAGCTTTGCAGGCTTTGATGCGCCCAGTAGATGATTCTGAAGTACCCCAGGAAGAACATGATTGTTTAAAACTAATTAACTTTGAAACATCAGTACGCCCGGACCTGTCCTCTTCCCCGCTCCCGGATGCCCCACACATAGTAACATATACATAGTAACATAGTAAGTGACGGCAGATAAAGACCAGCATGGTCCATCTAGTCTGCCCAGCAAGATGGCAAGAGTAGGTGCACCGGTCGCTCTGTGCAGGCCACCCCTCCCCATGTTTTTGTTTCTGTTTAGGGGTGAACCCACCACTCCATGTAGGACACCCTTATTTGTTCAGACGCTAGATAGTTCAGAAGTTAGATGGTACCGTTTATTTTGCTTTTATCCTGTTGCTGTAAAGGGATCCACTGTGTTTGTCCCATGCCGTTTTGAATTCCATCACCGTGTTTGCCCTCACCACTTCCATCGGGAGGGCATTCCAAGCATCCACCACCCTTTCAGTGAAGAAATATTTCCTGACATTGCCTTTCAATTTACCACCTTGCAGCTTCATGTTATGCCCTCTAGTTTTACAGCTTCCCCGTCTTTGGAAGAGGTTTGTTTGTTCATCATTTCTCTTTAAGTATTTAAAGGTCTGAATCATATCTCCCCTGTCCCTCCTCTCCTCCAAAGTGTACATATTTAGGTCTTCAAGTCTCTTCTCATAAGGCTTCTGACGCAGGCTCCAAATCATTTTGGTCGCCTTTCTCTGAACAGTTTCCAGTCTTTTTACATCTTTTGCAAGATATGGCCTCCAAAACTGAACACAGTATTCCAAGTGAGGCCTTACCAGTGACTTGTACAGTGGCATAAGTACCTCTTCCTTTCTGCTGGTAATCCCTCTTTGTATGCAGCCCAACATCCTCCTGGCTTTTGCCACTGCCTTGTCGCACTGTTTTGCCACCTTGAGATCATCAGAGATAATCACACCAAGGTCTTTCTCCTGAACTGTGCATACCAACCTCTCACCCCCTATTGTGTACTTTTCCCTAGGATTTCTGCTACCCAAGTGCATGACACTGCACTTTTTCACATTAAATCGTAGTTGCCAAGCATTAGACCAGTCTTCCAGCTTTTGTAGATCTTTCCTCATGTTATCCACTCCCTCGGGGGAGTCCACTCTGTTGCAAATTTTTGTGTCATCTGCAAAAAGACAGACTTTTCCATTCAGTCCTTCAGCAATATCACTCACAAATATATTGAACAGTGCCGGGCCCAGGACCGACCCCTGAGGCACCCCGCTAATCACCTTCCTCTCATCCGAGTGAGCTCCATGTACCATCACCCTCTGTTGTCTGTCAGTCAACCAATTTCTAATCCAGTTTACTATCTTGGGACCCATCCCCAAGCTACTGAGTTTATTGACAAGCTTCCTATGAGGAACAGTATCAAAGGCTTTGCTGAAATCCAGATAGATGACATCCATTGCATGCCCCAGATCTAGTTCCTTGGTCACCCAATCAAAGAACTCAATCAGATTTGTTTGGCAAGACCGTCCTTCGGTAAAACCATGTTGCCTTGGATCTTGCAACCTGTTGGTTTTGAGAAAGTTCACTATTCGCTCTTTCAGGAGTGCCTCCATTACTTTTCCTGCCACCGAGGTAAGGCTCACGGGCCTGTAATTTGACACTTCTTCCCTGTCACCACTTTTGTGTAGAGGTACAACATTAGCCATTCTCCAGTCCTGAGGAACCACTCCTGTTTCCAAGGATCTGTTGAAGACATCCTTTAATGGTCCTGCAAGATCCTCTCTGAGCTCTTTCAGTATCCTGGGATGTATCCCATCTGGTCCCATGGCTTTGTCCACTTTCAGTTTAGCAAGTTGTTCTAACACCTCATCTTCTGTGAATGGTGTGGTATCTACTTCAGTCCTATTTTTATATTTGGGAGTCACAGCTGGTCCATCTCCAGGATCTTCTTTAGTAAAAACAGAGCAGAAGTATTTGTTTAGCAATTTCGCTTTTTCAGTGTCACTTTCCACGAGTCCTTTCCCAGCACTTCTGAGTCCTGCAATTCCAACTCTGATATTCTTCCTTTCCTGAATATACCTGAAGAAAGTTTTGTTGCCACCCTTAACATCTTTAGCCATCTTTTCTTCTGCCTTTGATTTTGCTATCCTTATTACTCTTTTAGACTCTTTGAGTTGGATCCTGTATTCATTTCTGTGTTCTTCTGTTTGCAAGCTTTTGAATTTTGTGAAAGCTGTGTTTTTTGCCTTTATTTGCGCAGCCACCTCTTTGGAAAACCAAATAGGTTTCCTTCTCCTCTTGTTTTTATTTATTTTTCTTACATATTTATCTGTTGCCCCTTTTATTGCCGCCTTTAGTTTGGTCCATTGCAATTCCACTTCCCTTATCTCCTTCCACCCCATCATCTCCTCCTTTAAGTACTCGGCCATTTTATTGAAGTCAGTGTTTTTGAAGTTTAGGACTTTGAGCTTGCTATGATTGGTCTGTACCATGGCTTTTATCTCAAACCACACCGTGTGATGGTCGCTGTTGCTCACAGGGGCACTCACGCAGACATTCGACACGTTATCACTGTTGGTAAGCACTACATCCAGCGTTGAGATTTCCCTGGTTGGTTCCATCACCAGTTGTCTAAGTAATGCATCTTGGAGAGCATCCACAATTTTTTTGCTTCTTTCCAGATGTGCAGAAGGAGTAATCCAATCCACATCAGGTAGATTAAAGTCACCTAATATGATCGCTTCCCCCTTTGTTGCTATCTTGGCAATATCTATAATCAATTCGTTATCTCTCTCTCCAATTTGAGTCGGAGGTCTGTAGACTACAGCAATATGGATGACAGTGCCATCTCCTCTTTCCAACGCAATCCAGAGCGCTTCTTCTTTTCCCCATGTTCCCTGCATTTCAGTAGCTTTAATACTGCTTTTGACATACAAGGCTACTCCTCCTCCTTTTCCATTTTCTCTGTCTCTTCTGAATAGATTATAGCCAGCTATGGCTATATCCCAATCATGCGATTCATTAAACCATGTTTCCGTGACGGCCACGATGTCCAAATCCGTTTCCACCATTAGGGCTTCCAGGTCTGGAATTTTTTTGGCTAAGCTTCGAGCATTTGTGCTCATTGCTTTCCAGCATTTACCTGGCTTGTGTGTATTTTGCATTGATTTTATTCTGCCCACTTCTTCCCACTTGTTTTTGATGTGTGATTTAAGAGTGTGGCTGTTTCTGATGATGTTCTGCTTTTGCAGGGGGTGGCATGCAGATGTTGACCTTCCACATCCGTCACCCCCTTTTCCTAGTTTAAATGCATATCCACATACTGCCTGAATTTTTCACTTAGGCTACTTTTCCCTGCGACAGAGAGATGTAGTCCATCAGCACAGTATAGTCTCTTGTTGGTCCATCTGTTGCCCCAGTTGCCAATAAATTTGAATCCTTCTTGTTGGCACCAGGTCTGGAGCCATGTATTAAAGTTGTTAATGCGATGCAGCCTTTTTGTCCCCTTACCAAGAACAGGTAGAACTTCTGAGAATGCAACAGTGTTAACAATGGGCTTGAGTTTCTCTCCCAGAGATTGGAAGTCCTTTTGGGCTGTAGAGGCACTGTTTCTAGCCAGGTCATTTGTGCCCAAGTGGATAATAACATCTGGTTTGGAGTGCTCACTTTTTGTGCTAAGTATTTCAACAACTTGGTTTGTATTCCTGCTGGCTGAAGAGCCTGGTAGGCATATGACTATCTCCTCTCCTTTGAACTGTGTTCCCAAGTTGGTGCCTCTGATGATGGAATCTCCAAGTAGTAATAGTTTTCTGTTTGGTGAGGTTTTCTTCATATTTGGTGCTTTAGAAGGAGATTGGGCATTGTCTGACTCATTTAAGGGCCCTTCAGTTTCTTTGGTTTGGGCATCCTCATTAGCCAAGGCAGAGAAGGCATTTTGCAGGGATATCTCCTGATGTGTAGGATGTCTCTGCATTACAGGTCGCAATCTTCCGGAACCCACTGTGATCCATTTGTTCCTGGGGTGTTTGATTCTTTGTGGGAGCGGTGGTGGACTTTGTTGAGTTTGTATCTTAGAAGAGGTGTGCTTCATTGCAGCCAGTTCCTCCCTCAGTACATATTTGTAGACGGGAGTTGTGTTCGTCCCGCAGACAATGCTTACATTGCTTCTTATTCTATAGTAGAACTCCCAAATATTCTATATGAAGCCCAGTTATTACCTTACGGGTCGGCTCAAGCCGCCGATTAGTGGCACTCACCAGAGCATGTGAATTGTTTGTTGATCAATGTGTGAATATTTATACGGATTCTAGATATGCTTTTGGAGTAGTGCATGATTTTGATCTTTTATGGGGAAGACAGAGATGGAAAACTGTGGATGGTAAGCCTATTTCACATGTGCAGCTGGTGAATGAGTTGTTGCAGGCCCTGTGTAAACCGAAGGAAGTGGCTGTCATTACATGTGCCGCGCATAGATATGATACATCTTTTATCTCACAAGGTAATGCTTTAGCAGATCTAGCAGCAAAACAGTGTGCCCAGGCTGAGAGTGAGCAGCTGCATTCTCTTGCTGGTCCCTGGAATAGGACACCAGCTCCACCCGCCGCCGCAGAGCCCTTGTTGTCTGAATTCTATGTCTCTCCTCTTGAACATTCTTTCCCTTTGCATCACTTACAGGCAGCAGCTGATCCCGGGGACTTAGCCTATTGGGAACAACATAATATGAGTTTAAACTCAGCACAAATTTGGCAGGAAAAGGGGGTCGGTCATAGGGGACTGCCAAAGGCCACTGCCCCGCTTTTAATTGGCCAAGCCATGGGGTCCGCAACAAAAATAGAAGAACAGTTTTAAAAGAATTACAAGAAGTATTTGTGTGTAGAGATTTGCCACAGCTAGTAGAAGTACAATTAAGTCAGTGTTTAACATGTGCAACAGGGAAAAGCTGTTGAACAACTGCAGCATCTGCCTCCAACCCAAGGACCGTTTCAGGCCTTGCAGGTGGATTTTACATATATGCCCCGTTCAGTCAGAGGATTCAAATATCTGTTAGTCATTGTAGACCGATTTTCAAAGTGGCCCGAGGCTTCCCCCACAACTAAGGAAGATGCTAGGACAGTGGCCAAAATTTTATGTAAAGAAATTATTCCTCGATTTGGATGCCCTCTATCCATAGATTCTGATCAGGGACCTGCATTCACGTCTAAAATACTGCAGCATATTACTCAGATGTTTTCCATTGATTGGAAGTTTCACGTTCCATATCACCCACAGTCTTCGGGTGTTGTGGAACGTATGAATAGAACTTTGAAAGAAAAATTAAAGAAAGCGACACAGCAGGCCCCGGGAAGGTGGCCAGTGTATTTGCCGGCTGTGTTGGCCGAAATTAGGTTAACTCCGGGAACATCAGGATTTTCTCCGTTTGAGATTTTGATGGGGCGACCCTTTCCCTTACCATGGAAATGGCCGGAGGGTACGGTAATAACATCAGATGGCCTTCTTTTGGCTCAGGAAGATTATGTTGTGCAATTAGCAAAGTATTTGTGTGAGCTGTCTGAACAAGTATATCAATTTCTTCCTTGTCCTTCCACAGAACCAACCCATTCATTCCGGCCTGGAGACAAGTGCTGGTGAAGCTGTTTCATAAGAAAGGACAGTGGGATCCTCCGTTTGGCGAACCGAAAGAAATAATTGTGGTCACGCATACAGCTGTGCTGACTGACAAACATCCAACGTGGATACACGCTTCACGTGTCGAGAAGTGCACCAGAAGGTTTTTGGAAGACGTCTGACTCGTTCCGGCCATGAAGTCTGCCTGGTTGGCCCTTTTCTATTTATTACTTATCTCAGTATATAGTCAATACAATGATAACAGTCTTACAAATGAAGGACCTTGGACACAGGCCCATTGGACAGGGAACAATGCAACTTGGATTTCATTCTCTTTTAATAGTTCTCGCCGGACTTAGCGTAGCCTCTTTTCTCCGAATTTGTGGAAATCCTCGGTGCTAGAGATCGTTAATTTGATGAATTTCACTGATTGGTAACGGAGTGCAGATAATACAAAGGGTGCAGCATATGCTCCGGTATACGTTTCAAAGGTTCCATTAGATGAATATGCAGGGCAGCTTGCTTGTATGGATAACACTAATTTTTCTGCTAGTTGTTATGAATCTTTCAATTGCTCCCAGACATGGCATAGGATGAAAATGATACATGATCCCTTGCCCGTGTATGCTGACCCAAATATGATATTTGACTTATGTTTAATAACAAATGAATCTCTCACCTTTTCACACAGATGTAACCTGACGTATAATGTGTTTAATGGATCTTTTCGTTTTATTCGTAATTCAGTCATGATAAATTGGTATAATCAAACCGGTAATATGGACTTCTCCAAGATGCAAAAGAATTGGAGAAATATTACAAAAGGCCCGGTAGTGTTTAATGGATCTGATGTCCGCTGGTATGTGGGGGTTGGTCCCATTTACCACGATGGTTCAGCTGTGCTGACAACGGGGTCTCAGAATGAATCTCCATATACTTCATGCTATCTCCCAATGTCCAGTTTGAGGAAGAATCTTATCTCATCTACAACGGGAAATCCTTCTGTAAAATGGTTTGATGGCCACAATATAAGTCGCATATGGACCAACGGTACAGATCTGTCCACTGTGTTAGGACACTATTGGTTGTGTGGGGAATTGATTTTCCAACAAATTAATGTTTCCCTTTTACCTTGTGCTTTGGTCAAAATAACTCCTTATTCAGCTCTTATCCCCTTGAATGTAACGCATAATCGTAGGCAACGAGAGATGCAGCTGCTGGGTCAATGCAGAGTTCGGAGGAACAAGCTCTTCAGGCTTCCTATGAATATATTAATTCCACTTACCCCTTGATTAAGGCCCAGCTGGATGCCCTCAGCTGGACTTCCTTGGTTCCGTTTCAGACTCCTGCCATCACCGCTGAATTGGGTATGGCTATTTGATATTTGCAATGTCTGTTACATATCCAGATGCGGTCGGTCACTGAAGCTATCTCCCATCTGGCTGAGTCACTGGAACAAAACACTCAAATGACATTGCAAAATCGCCGTGCTTTCGATTTGCTGTCCGCCGCCGAAGGCGGGGCTTGTACCTTTTCTAATGAAACCAACTGTTGTACAGTAATAGCTAATCACACTGTGTTTGTTTGGGATGCTATGCAAAAGATTAAGAAATTGGCTGAATTGAATCTTAAGGATTTTAAGGGGGGGGGATTGACTTTGGTAATTTGTGGGATGATGTTGTGACTTTGTTTAAGGGCCTGGGTGGGGGTCTACGGGGATTACTGATTGCCCTTATTACTGGGTTTTTGTTCTTAATTCTCTTTTGCTGTATCTTCTCCTTTGTTCTTGGTTGCTGCCTCAAGGCACTGCAGAACTCCACCACATTTATGTATTCATATACAGCCGTACCTACTGATATACCTAAGCCTGCCTGTACTGATCCGTGTGCTATTGCATTAACTGAGGTATCTTATGGTGGGCCTGTTCAGGCCCAAAGAGGGGATTGATGGGGAAAAACAAGGTAAAAGTAAAGTGTGTGTATAGAAGGACCAAGAGGCCCGTAAGGGGAAAATGGGAATCCTGTACATGTCTATATATGGAAAGGAATGTGCTGTGCTAAGACAAATTGATTGTTCTACCGGAGACGACTAACATCTGTGAAGTAACTGATAAGCTGTGGTGGGCCTCAGGGGATGAGTTGATGATTGATGTATGCATATGTTTCTGTTAATGTATAAAAGACAGCCCCTCTAACCTATGGAATAAACTAGTATACAGACAGAAGTGTGTGCATGTTCATTCCCCTGGATTCCAGAAACAGAGGACAACGGAGGACTGGGAGAGTCCCGGGGAAGAGCTCCTGCCCAGGAGAATATATGTGATCTCCCTTAGGGAGGGAGGTGGTCGGGGAACCCATTACACTCCGCACTTCAATCTGTTCAAAACTCAGCTGCGTGGCTAATTTTCCACTAGCCTCTATATGCTCATATAGCCCCTCTTCTCAAGTCGCTTCACTGGCTCCTTATCCGTTTCCATACCCAGGTCAAACTTCTCCTGCTGACATATGTGTGTTAGTGTGGGTTATTCCTTTCCCAGCACTATATACCTCTTACCCTCGGGACGTACGTCAATCCTCTGGGCCGAGGAATTGCCTTACCTTCTCTGTCTGGAATTCCAGGGGAACAAACACACACACACTCACACATAAGTAGTATGTAAGTTTATTCCATAGGTTAAAGGGGCTGTCTTTTATACATTAACAGAAACATATACATACGTCATCAACTCATCCCCTGAGGCCCACCACAGCTTATCAGTAACTTCACAGATGTTAGTCGTCTCCGTGTAGAACAGTCAATTTGTCTTAGCACAGCACATTCCTTTCCTTATATAGATATGTACAGGTTTCCCATTTCCCCCTACGGGCCTCTTAGTCCTCCTGTACACACACTTTAAGCTTTAAACCTTATTTTCCCCTATCAATCCCCCTTTGGGTCTGCATAGGCCCACTATAAGAACGGCCAAACAGTCTTCTGAAGGACAGTTAAGCAGACATTATTAACTGGAGAATGGTGGTGGCGTGCTCAGGTGCATCAGCCACTGTGGAAACAGGTGTATAAGAGTATATAAAAGTGGTGGAGCTCTGCAGGGCCTTCCGACAACAGCCAAGGACAAATGAGAATATACAACAAAAAAGAACAAGGATTATAAAACCACTCAATAGGGCAATAATCAGCCCTTTGAGACCACCCCCCCAACCCGCCAAACCATTTTACAACCTCACCCCATATGTTATCAAAAATCAATACCACCCTTGAAATCAGCCAAATTCAAATCAGATAAGGTTTTAGTCTTTTTCATGGCATCTAAGACAAAAATCGTGTGGTTCGCTATAACAGTACAACAATTGGTTTCATTTAAAAAAGTACAAGCCCCGCCCTCAGCTGCTAGTAAGAGATCTAAAGCTCTGCGATTTTGTAAAGTCATTTGAGTATTCTGTTCCAGGGATTCTGCAAGCTTAGAAATAAATTCTGTTACTGACCTCATTTGTATATGTAACAAGCATTGTAGTCTTCGAGTTGCCATATCTAATTCAGCGGTAATAGCGGGGGTCTGGAAAACTGGGATCCAGGAGGTCCAGCTAAGGGCATCCAAAAGAACTTTGGTCAAAGGATAAGTAGCATTAATATATTGATATGAAGCTTGAATAGCGTCATCCTCAGGATTATCAGGTGACCAAGGATTTGCATTCCTTTTCTTTCTTTTACCATGGGTCACATTCAAAAGTATTAGAGCCGAATAAGGAGTTAGTTAAAATAACGCACAGGGTAGCAAAGATGCGTTAATTTGTTGATAAATCAACTCCCCACACAACCAATAATGACCCACCACAGCGAAGAGGTCTGTGCCAGTGGTCCATAGGTGACTCATATTATGGCCATCAAACCACTTCACAAAAGAACTTCCCACAGTGGATGAGATGAGATGAGATTCTTTCTTAAACTGGACATTGGTAGATAGCATGAAGTGTATGGAGATTCATTTTGGGACCCCTGCATCACTACAGCTGAACCATTGTGGTAAATGGGACCAACTCCCACATACCAGCGGAAGTCAGATCAGTTAAACACTACCGGGCTCTTTGTAATATTTCTCCAATCATTTTTCATATTGGAGGGGTCCATATAACCGGATTGATTATACCAATTTATCATGACTGAATTATTAATAAAATGAAAAGACCCCTTAAGCACATTATACGACAGGTTACACCTGTATGAAAAAGCAATGGATGCATTTGTTATCAAACATAGATCAAATATCATATTTGGGTCAGCATATACACGCAAAGGATCATGTATCATATTCATCATATACCACGTCTGGGAACAATTGAAAGATTCATAACAACTAGCAGAAAAATGATTATTATCTACACAAGCAAGTTGTCCTGCGTACTCATTTAAAGGAACCTTTGAAACGTGTACCGGAGCATATGCTACATCCTTTGGTAAAGGAGTACAGATAATACAGTCAGTTAAGTTCATCAGACTAACAATCTCCAAAACAGAGGATTTCCACAAATTCGGAGAGAGGAGTTCTTGCTTAGTCCGGCGAGAACTATTAAGAGATACCTGAATCCAAGTTGCATTGTTCTCTGTCTGATGTGCCTGTGTCCAAGGTCCTTTGTTTGTAAAATAGTATGTAGTCAGCACAATGACAACCGAGATCAATAATAAACAAGAAAGGGCCAGGACTTCCAGCAATGCGGTGAGCCCGAGCGGACGCACGCCGCTTGAGCTCCGGGCCCCTCTACTCATGCCCGTCGTAAAACTGATGTAAACGTGCCAGATTTGGGCTCCGGACCTCCCTCCTGCCCCCCGCTGAAGAAACGGGACTGAAGAATTGCAGAATCAGAATGCCAGATCCTCCCCCTCGCTTCCCCGAGCTGGTAAGGGGCCGGGAGATTGCCGATCCTGGGGCCTGGGCCGCACTGAGTGACTTCCGGTGACGGGTGAGGAGGAGACACGGGAACCCCCACTCCTCTGGGCTAACTCCGGGAGCGGCGATTTCAGAGGCCTTGACTGCTCCGCTCTCCAGCTTGAGCTCCCATAGGATGTGGGGCCCCTCCACTCTACAGCGCCGGCAGGAAGCCAGGAGAAAACCGACCTGAGGACCTGGGCCTCCCGGATCCCCTGTGCTGGTAAGAAGGGCGCAAGCTTGCTAGGGGAGAGATCTCAGGGGCTGGCCATAGCCAGGCACTGAGAGAAGAACAGTAGAAGCGCCGGTGGAGAGGAGGACAATGGCGGCACCGGTGAGAGGAGGACGCCGCGAAAAAGAGAAAATAGCTATGCCACAGAAAGTGGCGGAACAGCTCTCACCGCCGAAAATGGTAACCAAACTGGAGCTGGTGGAAGAGATCTCCCTAGCAGTGGTGGGGGCACTATCCACACAATTTGAGGACTTGAAAGGCCGGATGGATCTCCTTCAGTCCTCGGTAGAGGCCTTGGGCAACCGAATGCACGAAGCAGAGCACCGGATAGAGCAGGCGGAGGAGCACGTACTTGAGCTACAGCAGGAGGTGAACCATCTGAGAACAACGCTGAAGGGACATAAGGCCAAACTAGATGACCTGGAAAACGGATCTCGCCACAACAACCTGCGATTCCTGGGAGTTCCAGACAATATAGAAGACAGGGATCTAAAACCCTACCTGGAAGCATTGGTGACACAACTTTTGGAGGGCGACGCGGAAGGAGCTTCAGTGCAAATAGAGAGAGCACATCGCGTAGGACCCAGGAGAGCAGCCAATGGCCATCCTAGAGTGGTCCTGGCGAGATTTCTATGGTTCCCGCAAAAAGAAGCAGTGCTGCGGGCAGTGAGAAAGATTGTAGTAGTGTCCAAGGACAATGTTAAGATGCGGATAGTACAGGACTATTCGGCAGCCTTAGAGCAGCGTAGAAGAGAATATGGACCCCTGTGTCAGACGCTGATAGACAATAACATTAAGTTTATAGTGCAATATCCTGCTCGTCTGATTTTCACCCATGGGGGCGTATGAAGGACATTTGAATCAGCCAAAGCAGCAACACCATATGTAGAGGAGATAGGGAAGGCTACAAGAGCAGCATCGAGAGCACAGCGCGGAGGCAGGGAGATCGAGGCCTGAGACGGGAGACTACGGCAAGAAGAACCTCGCTATTGGAGTAGGTGCAGACCATGCTGCTTTGAGTGAAGGGGTGCGCTAGCTCTGGAAGCTGACACAAGATGTTAGAAGTTAACGGACTGAAGTTTGAAGTTTAATGTTCTGTTGTCTTTTAGTTAATTGTGTGAAGATAAGGTGGTGGGGAGTGAGAAGGGGAGTGGCGGGGAGGATACATGCTTGAATGAAATAAGGCGGGTTAGGGGGAGGGGGGAGGAGGGCCCAGACAGGAATATAAGGAGTAGATGCGAGGGGAGGAGTGTGGGGGGGGGGGGGTACTGCACGCATTCTGGTAATACAAAGGAGAAGAGGGGAAGAGAGTAGTAGGTTTGAATGGGGGGTAGGGTGAGAGAGGGGGATGAGGGTGGGAGTGGGGAGAGGAGGGAGGGAGGGGGGATGGAGGGTGGGTGGGAGGGGGAGGAGGGGAGGGGAGTGGATCTAGTGGGGGTATGGGGTTAGATTGGTGGTGTATACATAGTAGAAGAGGAAGGCTGGAGGGTGCTTCCTCACGATAATGGATTTGCTGAATGGTTTGAGCTTTATAATCACCCATTGACCTGAAGATTGTATCATGGAATGTGTGTGGGATAGGCAACCCTATTAAGAGAAATAAAATATTGCAGGCCTTGGCGAGACAAAAATGTGATGTAGCACTGTTACAGGAAACCCACCAGACTGCCGAGGAACATCTCAAGTTAAAGAGGGACTGGGTGGGACAAGTTTGGGGGGCTCCGGCAAGGGGGAGAAAGGGTGGGGTGGGTCGGATCATTCTGATATACAAGCGAGTCAGATTCGTCCAGGAGAGAATGTGCGTGGGCCCTGGGGGTAGATTTGTGCTCCTGTATGGGCTGTTGGAGGGAAAGCCTGTGGTGCTTGGTAACCTGTATAGCCCGAATGTGCTAGACCGGGCACTCTATGCCAGCCTGGGGTCTCGGGTGGAGCAGCTGCCAGATGCCCCTTTGATTTTGGCAGGAGATTTTAATGGAGTCCTGGACGTTGAGCTAGACACAACTAGAGGTGGGGGAGATAGAACTCGGGTGCAGACTGCTAAAGCATTACAGAGCCTGCGGCGTAGATTAGGGGCGGTGGATCCCTGGCGGTGGTTGCACCCGTTGGAAAGGAACTTTATGCATCAGTCGAGCGCATGGGTCCAGTGCCCGCATTGACTATGTGTTGGTCTCAGAGCGACTCTTTGCCCAAGTAGAAGACGCACAAGTGGGGCCTATAGAGATCTCTGACCATGCGCTGGTTTGGGTGGAAATGGTATGGCAGGATGTGAGCACGCGGGCACGTCTCTGGCGATTCCCAATGGAATTGTATAGAGACGCGGAGTTTCATGCTTTCATAAGGCAGAGGTGGCAAGAGTTTGCTGTCCACAATGCTCAGCACCGAGAGAACCCGGAGCTTTTTTGGGAGACCGCAAAAGTAGTCTTGCGAGGAGACACTATGGGATATGTAGGGAGGAAGCGGAAAATGTTGACGCAGCAGATTGTGCGATTGGAACGGCAAGCAGGTAGAGAGAGAACGAGACAGGTGAACCACCCATCGGCGGAGAATAGGAGGAAAGTATGGGAGACGCAAACGGCCCTGAATGAGCTGCTGCACCAGAGGGCCAAGAAATCGTTTCTGTATTACCGATTTCAGCTGTATCTGTACAGGGATAAACCGGGAAAGCTGTTGGCAAGATGCCTTAAAGGCAGTAGGGGGACTTGCACGGTGGCGGCGCTAAGAGACGACCAGGGGAAAATGCACAAGGAGAGCAGGGCGATTGCACAGGTGTTCCGAACGTTTTATCAAAAATTGTACTCAAAGAGGGAGGGCTCCCTGAAGGACATGGAAAATTACTTGAGAGAGGTGCAACTGCCCAAGCTGGCGGTAGACCAGCGGGCACAACTAGACACACCGGTGACTGAGGAGGAGATCCACCGGGTCATCCAGAGGGCGAGTATTTACAAGGCGCCTGGCCCGGATGGATTTGGGGCAGAATTTTATAAGCTGTTGGAGGGTGAGTTGGCCCCTTCCCTAGTGGCAGTGTACCTTTAGGAGGGTGGAGCAGGGGGGGGGTTTACGTGGGGGGAGAACCACGCACATATCATACTGATATCTAAGGCAGGGAAGGACCATACTCAGGCTTCCTCCTATCGGCCTATCTCTTTGTTGAATTTCGATGTGAAAATACTGGCCAAGGTGCTGGCGGACCGTTTGGCTCAGGTGTTGGGGGAGCTGGTGCATGAGTCCCAGGTGGGGTTTGTGAAGGGGCGATATGCAGTGCGAAACTTGCGTAAAATAGTGGCCTCGCTGGAGTGGGTACGGTGGCGGCAGTTGCAATCGCTGTTGATTAGTTTTGATGCGGAAAAGGCGTTTGATCAAGTGAATTGGGCATACCTTAAATTTCTGTTGCCCCAATATGGACTTGGGACGTCTTTTTGTAGTATGGTGGAGCTCCTCTATACGAGGCCTACGGCAGGAGTGCTCTGTAATGGAGTACTGTCAGATGGTTTTAGCCTGGAGAGAGGAACGAGGCAGGGCTGCCAGCTCTCGCTGCTGCTCTTTGTGTTGTCTCTGGACCCTTTGGTAAGACGGATAGAGGCATCTAGGGAGATACGTGGCGTAGGCATTGGGCGACAAGTGTTTAAGATGGCTGCATTCGCAGACGACATGCTGGTTCACTTGCTGTCTCCCCGAGTGTCGCTGCCTAGCCTCTTAAGTGAATTCTCTCGGTTTGGCAGCTTTGCAGGGCTCAGTAGTAATATAGATAAATCGGAGGCCTTGGATGTGGCGGGAACGCTCAGAGGGCACTGGGGAGCAAGGTTCCCACTTAAGTGGGCAGGGGAATCATTTGTGTACTTGGGGGTACTTTTGACTAGAGAGCCGAAGGAGTTGTATAGGAAGAACTTGGAGCGGGTTCTGGTCAAAACGCGACTGCAGCTTCAGGCATGGACTCCGTTGCCCCTGTCTTTGTTGGGCCGGGTGGCGGCACTGGGGATGGTTATTCTGCCACGGGTGCTTTACTGGCTGCAGACCCTCCCAGTGTGGCTTTTGAAACGCGACTTGAATTCTTTGGATCGGGAGATCCGAAGTTTTCTTTGGAGAGGGGCATGGGCTCGTATACCGATACATAGATTGAGAGGGGGATGGAAATGTGGGGGGATTGGAATCCCAGACCTACGGGTATATGCCCTGGCATGCCAGGCACGGCATATCGGTGACTGGCTGGGGAATACGGAGGTTTACACCCCAAGAGTACTGGAGGAAGCCTTCGTGGCCCCGCAGACCCTGTTGGCGGTATTGCACCTGGGAAGCAGACACCTGCCTGGTAGAGTGACTGGCAGTGAATTGATTCACTCCGCGCGACGGACGTGGCAGCACTTAAATAGGCTTTGGGGAGAAACTCCGGAGGTTTCGAGTTGGCTGTCCATGCGGGGGAATAATCGGTTCACCCCAAGATCAGAAACACTGGTGTTTCTGACGTGGAGGAAGCAGGGAATACGGAATGTCGGGCACATGATAGACCACATGGGGCAGTGTAAGCCGTTTGAGACTTTGTGCAGAGAATATGAGTTGAGTAGCCGACACTTTTTTTGCCTATGCTCAGCTTTCTCACTATATAGCTTTGCTTCCGCGGGGTGCATTACGGGTGGAGAGATCGGCACAGATATTGGAGTTCTTTGCACTGGGGGAGGAGGCACCACCCACGATTGCAAATTTGATGAGACGGATAGATGACTATGGCCGCCCGCCGGACTATGGTGCGGAAGAAGCTTTGTGGGCCCGGGAGTTGGACTTGGTGGTGCCCCCTGGCTCGGTCATTCGGGCCTTGGGGAGGATTAGGGTACTAGTGGAGGGAGCCCGTTGGCGAGAAGTACAGTTTAAATGCCTAATACGAGCACATTTCTCTCCGAGACGAGCACTACGATGCTGTCTGACAGAGGTGGGAGGTTGCCCAAAATGTTCCTGCCCCTTGGCGGACTTGGGGCATATGTGGTGGGGTTGTCCGATGATCCGCCGGTATTGGGGGAAGATTGATAATTATATGAGAGGGGTCGTACAGCAGCAGACAGGCTGGACGGCATCGCTGGTGGTGTTAGATCATCTCGGACCACTCCACCCGAAAGGGAGGTGGGAGCATCTGCTAGTTAGGAAGGCATATCTGGTGGGTAAAGGCCCGATACTACGCAGGTGAAGAGACAGGCCCCACCTTCTGGGAGTGGCGTAACAGCTTCCACCAGTTAATGCTTATGGAGAGGAGGGGAGCTCGAGGAAATGCTCGACGGTGGGCCTTCTTCCTGTTGGTATGGGAACCCTATATTCAAACACTGGGACCCCGGGCTCGGAATGAAATATTTCGGGTGGGATGAGGAAGCCTATGGATAGAGAGGGGGGAAGATAGCAGGAAGGTGCTAGTAGCAGATTAAGGGGATACGGGGTCCAGGGTATGCGCTCACTAATGGTAGGTTGGGGGGGTGAGGGGATTAGGGGTAGTTGGGGGGAGGTGTATAAATGTAAACTTTTGCTGTATCTTTGCGATTGATCTGTTGTGGGGCCCTGGAGGGGGGAGGGGATCAGAAACCACCCCCCCCCCCCCCCACCGGGGATGTTATTGCTATGTGTAGTTTGCACGATCTGTACTGTATGGATCTGACTTTAATAAACAGAGTTTTCAAAAACAAGAAAGGGCCAGCCAGGCAGACTTCATGGCTGGGGCAAGTCAGACGTCTTCCAAGAATCCTCCGCTGCACTCTTGAGGCGTGTACCCAGGTCGGATGCTTGTCAGTCACCACGGCTGTGCGAGTAACTGCAGTAATCTCCTCCGGATCTCCAAACGGCGGGTCCCACTGGCCCTCCTTATGAAACAGCTTTACCAGCACACGGTCTCTCGGGCGGAATGGGTGTGTTGGTTATGTAGAAGGAATAGGGAAAGCATTGTACACTTGTTCAGACACCGTGCACAAATATTTAGCTAGCTGTGTAGCATATTCTTCCTGTGCTAGCAACAAGTCATCCGCCATTATCACCGTTCCCTCGGGCCATTTCCAGGGTAAGGAGAAGGGTCGTCCCATCAGAATTTCAAAAGGAGAGAATCCAGATGCCCCGGGGGTTAGCCTAATCTCTGCCAATACAGCTGGCAGATACACTGGCCACCTTCCTGGGGCATGTTGTGTAGCCTTTTTACATTTTTCTTTAATTGTTTGATTCATTCGTTCTACTATCCCTGATGACTGTGGGTGATATGGGACATGAAATTTCCAATCAATGGCAAATATCTGAGTAATTTGTTGTAACACCTTAAAGGTGAACGCTGGTCCCTGATCAGAATCTATAGAAAGGGGACACCCAAAGCGGGGAATAACTTCCTTACAAAGAATTTTTGCTACTGTTCTAGCATCTTCCTTAGTCGTGGGAAAAGCCTCTGGCCACTTTGAAAACCTATCTACAATGACCAACAAATACTTATAACCCCCCTATTGATCATGGCATACATGTGAAATCTACTTGTAAGGCCTGAAACGGGCCTTGGGGTGGGGGTAAATGTTGCAATTGTCCTATTGCTTTTCCCTGCTGAACATTATTCCTAGAACATACTAAGCATTGACTCAATTGTGATTCCACTAAATAAAGCAAATCTCTGCAAGCAAATATTTCCTGTAACTCCTTAAGAATCTTCTTTCTGTTTTTATGCTCCACCCCATATACTTGACCAATTAAGAGAGGGGCTGCCGCTTTCGATAGTCCTCTTCGTGCCCCCCCCCCCCTTTTTCCTGCCAAATCTGTGCTGAATTTAAACTCATATTAAGCTGTTCCCAATACATAATATCCTCGGGATCTGCAGCAGCCTGCAAGTGGTGAAGAGGAAAGGAATGCTCAAGAGGGGAAACATAATACTCAGAGAGTAAAGGATCAGACAAATAATAAGAAACTTTCGGCATGCCTTGAGAGATATTATTACCACGTAAAAGTTCAATTTGGGCTTGTGCACACTGTTTGGCTGCAAGATCAGCTAAGGCATTCCCTTGAGAGGCAATAGAAGTGCCATATCTGTGTGCGGTACATTTAATAACGGCGACTTCTTTGGGTTTACATAAGGCAGCCAGCAGCTCATTAACCAATTGTGCATGAGAAATTGTCTTACCGTCTGCCGTTTTCCAACCCCTACGCCCCCATAAAAGACCAAAATCATGCACCACCCCAAAGGCATACCTGGAATCTGTATAAATGTTAACACGTTTATCAGCAAATAATTCACAGGCTCTAGTAAGCGCCACCAACTCAGCAGCTTGTGCAGAACCATAAGATAATAACTGGGCTTCATGCAAAATATTTGGGAGTTCTACAATGGCATAAGAAGCAATGTAGGCATTGTCTGTGGGACGGACACAGCTCCCATCCACAAATATATGTGGAGTGTCCGGGAGCGGGGAGGAGGACAGATCGGGACGTACTGACGTCTCAAAGTTAATCAACTTTAAACAATCATGTTCTTCTTGAGGCAACTCGGAATCATCTACTGGGCGCATTAAGGCCTGCAAGGCCAGCATCAGGGTAAAGGCCGCAGATTGCTGTTTAACCGACAACCCTTCAGTAGTTGTTAAAATTACCTCATACCCACTAAGGCGCTGGGCTGTCATGTGTTGCATAGTGAGGTTCTTTAACACATTCAAAACAGAATGGGTAAAAAACAGAATAGTCTCATGAGACAGGGTAATCGGGATAGTCATCTGTACGGCAATAGCCGAAGCCGCCAGGGCTCGCAAACATGCCAGCATACCCTGTACCTGGAGGGGCAATTTTTTCGATAAATATGCGACTGGGCGCATTCCCTCCCCCCCCCCCCCATGGTCTTGAGCCAAAATAGCTGCCATAGTTCCTCCCTCTTCCCTTACATATAAGTAAAACATTTTTCCATAATCGGGTAGTCCAAGTGTAGAAGCCGAGATAAGCAGCTATTTCAAAGTAGGAAATGCAGAAAGCATTTCTTCGGTCCATTCAATAGATGCAGAGCCTGGGAGCTGCAAAGTAGCCCTTCGCAATATGGAATCCCAATAAGCACAGTCCGGGATCCAAGCGCGACAGAAGGATACTAATCCAAGGAAAGCAGCATTTGTGTCACTGTTGTTGGAGGAGATAATTTTATAATTGCCTATACTCGGGCAGGAGAGAGCGCCCGGTTTCCAGGGGACAGCATGAACCCCAAGTAGGTAACACGCTCACAGCACCACTGGAGCTTTTTTAAAGAAGCTTTATGTCCATGGGAGGCTAGATGGCAGAGCAAGGATACAGAGTCGTTTTCACATTCTGTGATTGTTTTAGAACATAACAAATCATCCATATACTGGAGAAGGGTGGAGGAACAAGGCGGATGCCACATTTCAATTGATGCCTTAAGAACAAGAGAATACGCCGCCGGGGAATCGGTGTATCCCTGCGGCAGGTGAGTCCAGGTATATTGTTTGTCTGCATGTGTGAAAGCCATAAGAGGCTGCGTGATGGGATCTAGTGGTATACTAAAAAAAGGCATTAGCTAAATCAATAACCATGAAGCAGTTAGCTTCCATAGGAATAAGAGTAAGTAGCCCGGCAATATCGGGCATCACTGGTGCCAGCGGGACAACGAGCTGATTTACGGCCCGTAAATCCTGGGTAAAATGGAACCCATCCCCCTTAGGGACGGGATTCACGGGAGTATTACAAGGAGAAACAGTAGGAACTACAATACCTGCTGCAACAAAATCCTGAATCATGGACTGCAAAGCAGTTTCCTTAGGGCCAGACAAAGGGTATTGTCGAATACAGACGACAGCTTGAGGATCCTTCAAACGTGCCATGTACGGCGTACAGGGGGATCAACCCGGCGTCAGTTGGGGAGGTGGCCCAGAGTATAGGAGGAATCTTAGACAACCCATGCGCCCCTGTAGAAATCATATTTAATAAAAAAGGAGAGTGCAAGGCAAAAGAGCCATCTGAATTACTAATAGTTACTGCTTCTAAGCAACACAACAGGTCCCGCCCCAGGAGACTCACTGGACAGGAGGGAATAATTGTAAATGAATGTGTAAACAGAACAGTATTGTTACCAAGCGCGGAGACAGACAACCGGGGTGTAACCCACGTGGGGGTAGAGGTTCCATTTATCCCAACTGAGGCAGGACCTGGCGTTAAGGGTTCCCTACAAACAGAGGCATGCAACGTAGAGCAAGTCAATTACAAAGGAGACTTGCTGGCCATTAATGCACAACATACAACAAGGGGGCTCCTTCCATCCACCCGTTAACTGAACCCAGATCGGAACCATTGCCTCCGGGCAGCCCTATGGGTGCTGCGGGGGATGTTGCCATGTAATAGGGATAACAGGGGTTGCGGGGCTACTAGATGGAGGAGGGGGTGGTGCCGATGACATCGCGGGAGGGGGCAAGGCCCACCCCACCTGAGTCGGCACAGGGCTGCTACCTGCCATGTAAGGGCACTCATTTTTCCAATGTCCTTGTTGCTTACAATGAAAACAAATCTGATTCCTAGATATTCCCTGCCCTACTCCTCTTCCCCCACTCCGTCCGCCTCGAAACCGGCCCCGCTGTCCCCTCCACCCCCGAGATTGCGGCCACTGAGGCCCCGGGAGTTGATATCCCCCGGGGTAGGATTGCTGGCAACCAATATCCTGCTGCCAAGCATGACAAATTTTATCTTTCTTAACATCCACATCTGCAAAGCATCCCGCCGCTTCCTTCGTTAATATTACCTTCTCTAATTTTGCTGGAGTCATGCTAAACCAAGCATCTATCATTCGCTTACATGCTACAGTCATCGAAGCCATCAGGCCTTCCTGTGATAAACCTGCCTCCTCCTTCCAACACTTACGAAACCTTCGCACAAACTGTGAAACTCCTTCCCCTGGTTCCTGCACGCATGCAATAGATGCAGCAAGATACTGTTTTGCCCCAAATAAATGCTCAAACTCTTCTAACACTTCATCCCACATCTTTTTTATCACCCTGGGATATCGGAGGGGCTAATTAGAATCATACGGCATCTCATAAGGATTCGCCAGTGACTTAACTTTCGAAAAATCAAAAGGGGTTTCTTCATCATACCCCAGGACACCCTCAATAATGAGGCGGTAGTCCTGTGCCATGCACTGCAACCCACGAGTCATAAGTTGCAAGTAGTGCACAGTGGCAGCTGACGTTTTCATAGGGTTCGGGGCATGCTGTAAAATAGAAGAAAAAATGGCGGGATCCAGGGGCTTAACTACAAGCTGGTTACCAATAGTTAGAAAAGGATACTGGGTATATATATGCCCTTCGAGGTAGGGTCTCCTGTCACACTATCACTGTTAGAAGTTCTCACATCATTTGAATCCAGCTTATGAAAAGGGTTATGAGGGCTAAGCCCATCCCTATGAGCCCTAGCCCTAATCTGTTCCTGTTCCCCCTCCCGATCCTCGGATGAAGACATTGGAAGGGGGGAATTGGGGGTAATAAGGGACTCTGGCGGGGCAAAAGGGACGGAAGGGGAAGCGGCAGCGGACCCTCCTACCCCCGCTCGCGTCCCCAAACTCCCGGTAGAGACCTCCAGAGATGTCTCACACAATTGGCGATACATGTTTTCCCTGGGCACATCCCGACCAGCAGGGGCGGGCCCAGATTCAGTCAAGCATGGGCGTAAGTGAGAAGGTAGGGCAGGAGAGGGTAGCCAGGCAGAAGGCGGTGGCGGAGGTGAACCGGCAGGCTCCTCCACCTTGCCACGCACAGCCTCATAAGTAGCACATATCTGACGAAACATTTTATCTACGGGTAATTCCCAGTGGGTGAGGGCACGCCCCACCATTACTACCGGGGGGTGCGCGGTAGAAGCAGCCGCCACCAGAACAATGTCCTCTAATAAATCAGAGTCTCTGGCAGGCTGTACAACGGCGGCCGAACCAACCAGGGAGGGGTAAATGGGCTGATACGGTGGAGGGGCCGTGGGCACCTGGGAGGAGGACACCTGGGGTTGGGGCGATTTCCGGTAGGTGCTGACCATTATAATAAGAAGCCAGTTGTATCCATAGAGTACCACATTCCTTCATATAAGATTTTGGCCATTTCGGGTCTCTGGAATAAAAGGGAAAAGCTTTCTTGTCCCCCAAACACAATCCCCGAATCATATCTAAATGCCAGGCAGAGAAGCTACCCTCCCTGGGAAAAGGATTTGAGCTATGTAAACCTTCTGTCCATCCTGCCATATTATCCACCCAGGGATTAGTATAATAACCCCCTGCCACTCTATCTACATATTCCTTTGGCGTCTTCCCATCTACCGGAGGTGCGCCGGGAGGGACCGGGGTACGGCGAGAATAGGATGACTTCTTAGCTGCAGTTTTAAACCTTATCACAACATTTGGCTGCGCACGCACTCCTGTGGATTCTGGAGCGGTCCCCTTACGTTGGGACCACCCCATCCTCTAATTAACATCCAACAATCGCACGCTTGGCCACTTGCTTTCTGCCAACAACTGTCCACTAGCACTATCGCTTCAGGCTGAGGCAGGGGCATCTTGCCAAGCTCACACAGTCACACAAGCCACAGAGAAGGAAAAGGGTATTACCACAGGCCCAGCAGGACATCCCTGTTATGCATAGCGCTACCAAAGCGCATTCCCGAGACGAGCTACCAAAGCGACGTCAATTTAAAAATTCTGGAAATCCCAGTGCAACGGAGAAATCCTACTTCTGACACCATATTGTTAGTGTGGGTTATTCCTTTCCCAGCACTATATACCACTTACCCTCGGGACGTGCATTAATCCTCTGGGACAAGGAATCACCTTACCTTCTCTGTCTGGAATTCCAGGGGAACAAACACACACACTCACACATAAGTAGTATGTAAGTTTATTCCATAGGTTAGAGGGGTTGTCTGTCTTTTATACATTAACAGAAACATATACATACGTCATCAACTCATCCCCTGAGGCCCACCGCAGCTTATCAGTAACTTCACAGATGTTAATCGTCTCTGTGTAGAACAGTCAATTTGTCTTAGCACAGCACATTCCTTTCCATATATAGATATGTACAGGATTCCCATTTCTCCCTACGGGCCTCTTAGTGTAATGGGTTCCCCCGACCACCTCCCTCCCCAAGGGAGATCACATATATTCTCCTGAGCAGGGGCTCTCCCCCGGGACTCTCCCAGTCCTCCGTCGTCCTCTGTCTCTGGAATCCAGGGGAATGAACACGCACACACTTCTGTCGGTATGCTAGTTTATTCCATAGGTTAGAGGGACTGTCTATCTTTTATACATGAACAAAAACATATACATACGTCATCAATTCATCCCCTGAGGCCCACCACAGCTTATCAGAAACTTCACAGATGTTAGTCGTCTCCAATAAACAATCAATTTGTCTTAGCACATTCCTTTCCATAAACAGAGTTTCCCATTTTCACCTTGCAGGCCTCTTGGTCCTTTTATACACATACTTTACTTTAAACCTTATTTTTTTCCCAATCAATCCCCCCTTTCGGCCTAAACAGGCCCACCATAAGATACCTCAGTTAATGCAATAGCACACGGATCAGTACAGGCAGGCTTGGGTATATCGGTAGGTACGGCTGTATATGAATACATAAATGTGGTGGAGTTCTGCAGTGCCTTGAGGCAGCAACCAAGAACAAAGGAAAAGATACAGTAAAAGAGAATTAAAAACAAAAACCCGGTAATAAGGGCAATCAGTAATCCCCGTAGACCCCCACCCAGGCCCTTAAACCAAGTCACAACATCATCCCACAAATTACCAAAATCAATCCCCCCCTTAAAATCCTTAACATTCAATTCAGCCAATTTCTTAATCTTTTGCATAGCATTCCGAACAAACACAGTGTGATTAGGTATTACCGTACAACAATTGGTTTCATTTAGGAAAGTAATTTTTATTGTTATTAAAAGTCTTATATCAAACAGAACACATCAACAATCAAATAACAATGCAGTATACGAACAAACACAAATACAGGTGCAGTGAAAGATACAAGTTCCACCCGCCCATGGAGATAGAAAACTTCTCCCCCCATATAGGATACAGCAAGTAGTTACAGGAGAGCCAACAAACCCTAGACATCCCAGACCAACTCCCCAATAACATGTATCTCCTAGACCCCGTCCACAGACAAAACTGCCCCATATATCGCCACCCCCCCACCCACTCCCAATCCCCCCCCCTAACCCTACCTCCCTCCCCGCCGAGACCTATAACACAACTCTGACATCGATGTGTAGGTGGGCAGCAGCCCCGCATCCTGAAGCAAACAGAGAAACGCAACTATATGCATGGGAGCAAGAGACAAAGACCTCCCCCCAGTTTCCAAAGGCCCCAAAAGGAAAGGAAGAAGGAATAGAGCCCCACCGCCTCCCATCGGGTCCCATCGGCTAAGCGGCTAAGCTACCCCCTCCCAAATATCTGTCGTGTCAGCTAGTTTCCGCCCACCCAAGAGAGAAGCCGTCATCCTTTCCATAGTTTGGAGTTCCAGCATAGCCCCAACCCAAGAGTTAAGAGTTGGGGGTCGGACTTCCAGCCAATTATTCAAAACACATTGTTTGGCAACCAAGAAGCCCCGCTCATAGAGGGATCGACACCCCACCTCCATCGATGAGACACCCACATAGAGCCCAAAAAGACACCATTCTGCCGAAGGCTGACCCTCTAGGCCTTTCCAACGTGTCAGTTGGGCGAATATAGCGTCCCAAAAACGCCTAATCACACGGCACTGCCAAAACCTATGCAACAAGGTTCCACTGCTCACCTGACACCACCCACACAAATCCGTGGGGGTCAGTCCCATCTTGGCGGCTTGCACCGTCGATACGTAAGCCCGCCACAGAAACTTATACTGGATCTCCCGCAGCCGTATAGATTCCGAACACTGCTTAATCTTAGAGAACGCCTGTTGCAGGAGATCCGGTGTAAGCCACGGTAAACCTTCACGAGCCCATCTCTTGCTCAAGACCTCAAGTTGCCCCGCCGTGCCTTCTAACCAAAAAAGTCGTCGAAGATCCCTCAACGAGATAGCCGCATCCAAAGAATCAAAAAGCTCCCAAAGACCCTCCTTACCCCACCGCAGACCGTGGGCAGTCTGTAGTTCACGAACATAGTGACGAGACTGCAGATAAAAATAAAAGGACCGCTGATCCAGGGAAAAGCGCTGGACCAAAGACTGAAAAGAATCTAAGGCTACCCCCTCCAACATCCGCAACTGCCCAATATAGACTAGTCCAGCGCCGCCCCGCCACGCAGTGCCTCCCTGGCTCAAACATCGGATTTCCCCCCAGGGGCAAACAATCTGTGCATCGCCAGCGGATGCCCCGCAGTTGACAAAGTAGCCACCAGGTCTGCTTAAGAGCCCCTAAATAGATAGAATGCCGGCTAGCAGGTGACATACCCTGGTGACCCATATGCAACAAAGACATTCTATGGAGAGGGCCCGCCATCTCATCAAATACCTCTACGGGAAGGAGGGTCCCCCGGGCCAGAATCAAATCCGTAAGTGGCCGAAGTAGACACAGGAAGTTATATTGGCGCAGAGAGGGGAGATCAAGGCCCCCCTCCTCGCCAGACTTCATAAGGGCCGCCAACGATATCCGAGATCTCCGACCCCTCCAAAGGAATCTAGCGAGATGCTTCTGCAAAAGCTCCAGGTCGCGCCGGGCCAACCAGATGGGGAGGTGCCGCAGCAAATATAACCAGCGCGGCCATTCCACCATTTTTACAAGCGCCACTCTGCCCATCAATGTTAACGGCAGATCCCGCCACTTCAGAAATCGTGCCAGAGTATTCTCCAGCATCGGGCGCACATTCACCGCATACAGACGCGTAAGGCAGTCGGGGATATAGATTCCCAAATACCGGATCTGGCCAGAGGCCCAAATCAATGGGAAGACCCCCGTCCAAATACTCCTTGATCGGCCCCCCACATCCAAGGCAAAAGACTTATCAGAATTAATGCGTAAGCCCGAGAACGAGCCAAACTCTTTCAAAATATTTGGGCACGTTCCAACGAGCGTTGAGGGTCACATAAGCACAACAAGATATCGTCCGCAAAAGCGCTAAGCTTGACACCCCCTCCCCGCCAGACAATGCCTCGGATTTGCGGGTCAGTCAAAATGGTAAGCAGTAACGGCTCCAACTGCAAGACAAAGAGCAGTGGGGACAACGGGCACCCTTGCCGGGTGCCTCTCTGCAACGCAAAAGATGAGGAATAGCGCCCACCACTACAGATACATGCCAGCGGCTGCGCATACAGCGCTACAAGCCAATCAAAGAACGCACCCTCAAACCCAAAGCGCGTCAGGACATCAAACATATACGGCCATGAGACCCGGTCAAAGGCCTTTTCGGCGTCTAAGCTCACTAGTAGCAACGGCTCGTCAAGCTCCGCGCAACGCTCCATGCCCAACAACACCTTAGTGATGTTCGCAAAGGCGTCCCGGCCCTTAACAAACCCCGCTTGATGGGAACCTACCAACTGTGGCAAGAGCTGCTGCAACCGATTGGCCAGGATGGATGCTATAAGCTTCATATCATAGTTAATGAGGGAGATAGGGCGGTACGAAACGGGGCTCTCAAGATCTCGTCCCTCCTTCGGGATCACCGTTATCGCCGCCGTCCTCATGTCTCGCGGAAAAGACCGCCGTTCCCGTCCTTCCTCAAACACAGCCATCAGAGTGGGAGTAATCGGATCTAGCAAAATTTTATACATCTCCACACCATAGCCATCGGGCCCGGGCGCCTTATGGGGCTTCCCCTGGCGGATCACCTGGCGAATCTCCTCCGCCGTAACATTCCTGTTCAAGTACTGCCTATCCTCCACCGTAAGTTGAGGCAAGGGGATCTTCTCAAGAAACTCCCGTTCCACCTCACGATTCTCATGTTCGGGGGTATACAGATCGCGATAAAATTGCCCGAAGATCCGCAAAATATTGTCCACCCCCATCTGCCGCACACCATTGGAGTCACGGAGGGCCGTAACCGCCTGAACTCCCCCCTTGCCCTTAACCAAACGAGCCAAAAGCTTACCGGAACGATTGCCAAAGTGAAATAGCTGATGTCGATAGTACTGGTCCGAGTACACCGCACGCTCCTGGAGGGCAGCATTTAAAGCCCGCTGATATTCAATATATAGCCCTAGTCGACTATTGTCCGCTATGGCTTCTCTCTTTGCCTCTCGGAGGGCGCACGCCAACTCCAAGATTTTTGCATCTACACGCTTCTTCTCCCGGGCCACATAAGCTATCAGGTGCCCCCGCAGTACCACCTTCCCCGCTTCCCAGAAAGTGGTCGCTGAGATCTCCGGGGACTCATTCTCAGTCTGATACTCTCGCCATTGGTGCGTGAGAAACTCCCGGAAGGAGTCCCTCTGCCAGAGATGTCGGGGAAAGGACCATCTCCCCCCAGGAGGGCGACAGCCTTTGAGGTCCAAAAAGACCTTTGCATGATCCGAAACCACGATCGGTTCAATCTCCGACCTCTCTACTTTACTGAAAAGATCCCGGGAGATCAGAATATAATCGATGCGGGACCAGGTTTGGTGGGCCCTGGAGAGATGGGTATAATCCCGTTCCTCCTGGTGTAAAACCCTCCAAATATCCAACAGGTCCCCCCAGCGACAAAGAAAATCCACCCCTTTATTGCCCCACATCGCCCCCCGCCTTCCCCTACCCCCACCCGATCTATCCAGAAGCGGGTCGTGGGGACAGTTGAAATCTCCAGCAATTACCAACGGAACCTTAGGGGCGCCCACAATCCTCTGCAGGAGTGCCTGGAAAAAAGGGTGCTCATACGTATTAGGGGCATAGATGTTCCCCAAAAACAGCTCCTCCCCATTCACTCGGAGATGCAGAAACTGAAAACGCCCCTGCGGGTCTCTTTCCTCCGCAAGGACCTCCAGAGCTAGCCCCTTCTTAACTAAGATCGCCACACCTCTCTTCCGCACCCCTGCAGAGGCAAAAAAGACATGGCCCACCCAATCTTTACACAGCTTCCTATGCTCCTCAGGGGACAAATGTGTCTCTTGCAATAAGGCAATATGTACCTTCGATTTCTTTAAGGCCTGTAGGATTTTAGTACGCTTCACAGGTGTCCCAATGCCTCCCACATTCCAGGTAAGTATTCGGAGATTATGGGTCATACAGAACAGTAAAAGGCCATACCAATAGATTCCTCCACATTAAAAGCCCCGGACTGCCCAGCCTCAGCCCTGAGCTAGAAGAAAAGGGCTGTACAGCAGCAGTACTACCCCACCTACCACACCCACACCAAGCATAGTCACCATTCACCCCAAACGCAAACATACCACATACACACACAGTCTCAGCCTCTCTCTCCCCACCCAACCCCTCCTCCTTCCCATCCAACCCCTCCCCCCCTAATACCTGACACAATCCTCTATGTTCACCCCCAAAACACACCCCCACTAAACCCAGCCCCATTAAACACAACCCCTCTAAACTCAACCCCACTTCCCCCCCCCCATCCAAACATCCACAACTCACCCTCAGCTCACTCGCTGAGAAGCGATCCCCTAAGTGACGCTGCAGGGCTACCCCGAGGGCCTTACAGTCCCAGGCAAGCCACAGAAGAGAAGAGCAAAAGAACACAAGTTAACCAAAACTAGCAAAAACAGCTCCTCACCGAGGAGGCGCAGGGCAGCAATAAAAGCATAGAACACAGAAACATAAGAGAACACTGCAAACTTTTGTAACACCAAACCCCCAGTACAAAATCAAATCCCCCAATGCAGAACTCAAGTCCAGGCCCAGCCGGCCCCCGCAGGAGGCTAACGGACGCAGGTCAGCAGTGCAGCAGTCCCTGATCAGCAGGCAGACTCAGCGCGCTGCTCTCAAACCGGCAACGGGCCCGAAGCCGCCTCTAACATGTCCCGCACTCACCCCAAGTCAACTTCAGCCTTCGCGGCCATTCACACTGTCCTTAGGGAGAGCCTCCAAAAAGGTCTGCGCCTCCCGCGGTGTCTGAAAAGTGTGCGACTTGCCATGCTGCCAAATACGTAGGGTCGCAGGGAAGGCAAGCATAAAACGGATTTGCCGTTTAAAAAGCTCAGCACAAATGCCCGAGAAAGCCTTTCGCTGGTCCGTGACCCTCGCTGAGTAATCTTGGAAGAGCAGGACTCTCTGATTCTCCAGATGCAGTTGTCCCTTAGCTCGGTAGGCCCGAAGGAGCTGATCCTTGTGCTGGAAGTTAAGAATCCTCAGAATGACAACACGTGGGCGCTGCTGGTCTTCCCGCCGGTGGCCAAGGCGATGTGCCCGTTCTACCTTGAGCACTCTCACCAACGAGGTAAGGCCCAACTCCTTAGGTAACCATTCTTCAACCAAAGGAATAAGCATGCCGTCGGTAGTGGACTCCGGTATACCAACCACTCGCAGGTTGTTACGCCGCGATCTATTTTCAAGATCATCAGTCTTTAGCAGTAGCGATTCTATTTGCTTCTTCTGCGCGGCCAACTCTCTCTCCAGGCGCCCTTCGCCCTCCTCCACGCTGGTGACACGATGCTCTAATTCCTCCACTCTCCTGCCGACCTCCGCAAGCGAGTCACCCAGCGAGTCCAACTTCTTGATAAGCTGGTCAAACTTAGGCTCCAACACAGCGGCAACCTCCTTGGCAAGCTCCTCCGACGCTGACTCGACACTACCCGTGCTCGGGGAGGACGGCTGCGCCATCTTGGACGGGCCTGCTCCGGCCCCCCTCGTTGGCTTTTCCTTATCTTTTTTCGGCAGGCTCGGCATGGATACACGCACGACTCACTCCTAGGTCTGTAGGGAGGATTCCCAAACCCGGCACTCTCCTCAGCAAGCACCCAAGCCGGCTAAGAGGTATGTTTAAGCAAAGATTTCTCGGGGCAGCCCCGGAGCAAGCAAGAAAGCACCTTGCCTACTCACGCATCACGTGGGATCTCCAATTGGTTTCATTTAAAAAGGTACAAGCCCCGCCTTCGGCGGCTAACAGCAAGTCAAGAGCACGGCGATTTTGCAATGTCAGTTGAGTGTTTTGTTCCAGTGACTCAGCCAGATGGGAAATAGATTCAGTGACCGACCGCAAACGTCAAATAGCCATGCCAAATTCAGCGGTGATGGTAGGAGTCTGAAACGGAACCAAGGCAGTCCAGCTGAGGGCATCCAGCCGGGCCTTAGTCAAGGGGTAAGCGGAATTAATATATTCATAGGAAGCCTGAAGAGCTTGTTCCTCCGAGCTCTGCACCGACCCAGAGGTTGCATCTCTCTTCCATCTATGATTATGTGTTACATTCAAGGGAATAAGAGCTGAATAAGGAGTTATTTTGACCAAAGCACAAGGTAAAAGGGAAACATTAATTTGATGGAAAATCATTTCCCCACACAACCAGTAGTGACCCAGCACAGCGAAAAGGTCCGTATCATTGGTCCATAGGCGATTCATATTATGGTCATCAAACCACTTTACGGAAGAGTCTCCTGTTGTAGTCGACGTTAGATTCTTCCGCAAACTGGACATTGGGAGATAACATGAAGTATAGGGAGATTCATTCTGAGATCCTGTCGTCACCACGGCTGAACTACTGTGGTAAATGGGACCAACCCCCACATACCAACGGAAGTCAGATCCGTTAAATACCTTACGAGTTCCCACCTTACCAGGCTTCTCCAGCTTCTCCACAGGGTCAGCAGGCCAAGGGGCAGGGACATGGGCTCTGTAGGCAGAAGGCCCCCAAGCCTCCGGCTCCTGCTCCCACTCAGCAGGGTGGGGGCTTTTGACTCCCAAGGCATAGCCTCTCCGTCTCTGCTGTCCCATCCCTGCACAGGAGGTCGACTAGCCCTGTTTGCCCACAGGTGACCACCCATTACAGGAGACAGTTGGGTCTTAAGCATAGTCCACAAGGGCTATATGCTTCATTTCCATCAATTGCCTCCTCCTTACTTCCCAGGAGAGCCTCCAAGGCCTCCTCTCCACACAGACCTCCTCCTTCAAGAGCTTCAGGGTCTGTTGCGAGACAAGGCGGTGGAGCCTGTACCTCCCCACCTACAAGGTCACGGTTTCTACTCCAGGTACTTCCTCGTACCAAAGAGAACCGGAGGCCTCAGGCCTATTCTCGACCTCAAAAATCTCAACAAGTTCCTAGAGAAAGAAAAGTTCAAGATGCTTACTCTTGGAACACTTCTGCCCTACCTCCAGCAGGGAGATTGGCTATGCTCCTTAGATCTAAAGGATGCGTACACTCGCATCCTCATTCATCCAGACCACAGAAAGTACCTCAGGTTCATTGTGGGAGGAAACCATTACCAGTACAGAGTGCTGCCCTTCGGCCTCACCTCCGCCCCCAGGGTCTTTACCAAATGCCTGGCAGTGGTGGCGGCCTACCTGAGAAATCAGGGTATCTTTGTCTTCCCCTATCTGGACGACTGGCTCATCAGGGGTCAGACGTGCCAGGAGGCCAGGCAAACCACCCTCCAAACTATTTCTCTTCTTCAACACCTGGGGTTTGTCATAAACTTCGCAAAGTCCACTTTGCTCCCCTCCCAGAACTTGGAGTTCATAGGGGCAAGGCTAGACTCTCTGCAGGCCAAGGCTTTCTTGCCAGAAAACAGGGCCCACAGACTGATAGACTTGGCAAACCAGTTTCTCAACAGGCCACTGGTTTCTGCCAGACTCTGGCTGCGGCTTCTGGGCCACATGGCTTCGACAGTACATGTGACTCCCAATGCTCGGCTCCATATGAGACCTGCACAGTGGTGCCTCAGAACTCAGTGAACACAGGCCACAGGAAGCCTCAGAGACAGAGTAAGGGTGTCCAGACCATTCCTGAACTCCCTACGCTGGTGGCTGCACCCCCCCAATCTACTGCAAGGGGTACCTTTTCAGATTCCTGGGTTCACAGTGGTGTTGACCACAGATGCCTTCCTGCAGGGCTGGGGAGCACATTGTCTGGGCAAGTGCACCCAGGGCCTGTGGTCTCCCTGGGAGGCCACTCAACAGATCAACCTACTGGAACTCCGGGCTATTCGCTTAGCCCTCAACACTTTCTCTCAAACCCTGGCTCATCAGTCTGTCTTAGTACAGACAACAAAGTAGCCATGTTTTATGTGAACAAGCAGGGCGGCACTGGGTCCAGGCTCCTTTGTCAGGAGGCACAGGACCTTTGCTTGTTTGCTCTCAGGCACAACATGTTTCTCAAGGCTGTTTATCTCCCTGGCCAGGAAAACTATCTGGCAGACAGGTTGAGCAGGATTCTGCAGCCCCACGAATGGCAGCTCCATCCATTAGTGGTTCAGAAAATTTTCCTGAAATGGGGACTTCCATCCATAGATCTCTTTGCCATTCCCCTGAACACACAGCTGCCCAAGTTCTGCTACAGGCAGCCTCATCCTCTGCGGCTAGCTGCAGATGCTTTTCTGATTTCCTGGTCTCAGGGCCTCCTCTATGCGTTTCCTCCCACGCCTCTGGTGGCCCGAACCCTGTTCAAGATCCTGCGGGACAAGGCCTCGGTCCTTCTGGTAGCTCCCAGATGGCCCAGGCAGCCTTGGTTCCCACTTCTGCTTCAACTGGCAGTGGACTTCCCACTGCCTCTGGGGTTGCAGCCTGACCTTCTCTCTCAGGATCAAGGTTCTCTTCTGCACCCAAATCTCAAATCTCTCAATTTGATGGCCTGGAGGCTGCAAGGGTAGTTTTGGCTCCCTGGGGCCTACCTCAGGAAGTTGAAGAGGTCGTCCTGGCCTCTAGGAAACAGTCCACTAGAAAAACCTATGCCCTGAAATGGAAAAGGTTTTCTGTGTGGTGTCAGCTGCGTACAGAAGATCCTTTCTCCTGTGCTGTACCGTTAGTGCTTCAGTACCTGCTGCACTTGTCCAGTCAGGGACTTAAGTCCAATTCTGTTCGGGTCCACCTCTCAGCTCTAGCAGCTCACCACTCACTGGTGGAAGGACACACTGTCGGTTCACCCCTTGGTGTCCCGGTTCCTCAGAGGTTTGCTCTTGCTCAAGCCTCCTGTCCGTCCTCCAGCCCCTGAGTGGGAGTTGAATGTGGTCTTGCAACAACTGACTCGCCCACCTTTTGAGCCGATGCTACTTGTCCTCTCTGCTTCCTTTCTTGGAAGACACTCTTCCTGGTAGCCCTAACCTCGGCCAGACGAGTGAGTGAGATTCAGGCCCTGGTCTGTGACAGGCCTTACACTCGATTCTATAGGAACAGGGTAGTCCTTAGGACTCATCCAAAGTTCCTCCCAAAGGTTGTCTTCTCTTTCCACCTCAAACAGGAGGTGGTTCTTCCAACATTCTTCCCTAGGCCTCATGCAAGCCAGGCTGAAGCGGTCCTGCATACCCTGGACTGTAGAAGGGCCTTATCCTTCTACCTTGACCGTACGCAGGGACATAGAAGGGCTACTCAGCTCTTCATATCTTTTGACCCTAATAATGTGGGGTTAGCTGTGTCCAAGCGTACCTTGTCCATCTGGGTGGCTGACTATCACCTGGGCTTACAGGGCGGCTGACCTTCCCTTGCAGGGTTGGGTCACGGCCCACCGTGTCAGGGCTATGGCTGCCTCAGTAGCTCATCTCTGCTCTGTACCATTGGCAGACATCTGCATGGCTGCAACTTGGTCCTCAAGCCAGACTTTTGCGGCCCATTACTGCCTGGAGAGGGAGTCCCTGTAGGGACAGTGCTTTTGGCCAAGCAGTACTCCGGAATCTCTTTGAGGTTTAGGCAACTCCTGCCCTCCAGCCCTCCATTGGGCTACCAGTGGAGGTTCTTTCGGTGAAAAGCCTTTCTTTGATGCTGGGACTAGAGGGAATTCTCTTGTTCAGCCTGGGTTCCTGGTAGCCCAGAGCTAGGGAGTCACCCATATGTGAGGACTGACTTCCTGCTTGGTCCTGGAGAAAGAGTAGTTACTCACCTGTAACAGGTGTTCTCCAGGAGCAGCAGGAATCAGTCCTCACAACCCTCCCTCCTCCCCTGGGAGTTGCAGTTGTATATAGTTCATTTTTTTACATTTTTGTGTGCTGTTTTTTAGCTATGTCATTTGACTGAGCAAGATGGCACCTTTAGACGGGAAGGGGACCGCGCATGCATGCAGTATTCCCAAAGGCTTTCATAGAAAGCTGGGGAAATGCTCTGCGGGGGCTCCATCGACGTCAATGTCACCCATATGTGAGGACTGATTCCTGCTGCTCCTGGAGAACACCTGTTACAGGTGAGTAACTACTCTTTCAACGGACCAGTGAAGGACACTGAATCTGCCCGAGCCTCCAAGGGAACAGCGAAGGACTTTAAAGCAGCCTGGGATGTGCCTGAAATGGTTTCCATCCTCAGCGAACATCACCAGCCTTCCACAACCAGCCCCGCTGCTCTGGAGCCCCCACACACGTACAGACCCTCGAGGAGGCGGCCAGCTTATTTCCGGCCCTGCTGCTTCCCTGCCTCTTCCCTGCCTCTGAGCACCACCCCTCCAGCACTGATTGGCCCAAACAGCTCCCAGCAGACTTCCACTGTGCCAATGGGCAGAGCACGCACCACCCCACAGTGCCGACACTGAAGCCGCTCCAACTCTGCCAACCCACACCAACACCAAAGCCGAAGCATCACCAGTAGCCTGGATACTATGGCACGGCACGGCACAGAAAGCGGTATCGGGGTCATGAACGCAGGAGTGCAGAGCAGAGGAAACGTAAGCACAGACAGGAGAGCCACCAATGGAGCTAACGCTCTGGACAATGGGGTAGATGCTGCAGCAAAAGCAGCCAGCACAGACACGGGAGGCACAGGTACCTATAAATACACCCCTCCTCTCCACGGTCTCTGGTGTCTGCCTCCAGTCCCACCAGCCTACACACAACGAGATGACAAGCTTGTAAGAGGACCAGCCTTCCAATCTCCCTGTGACCCATCTCCAGCCCTGGCACCTGCAGCATTGCCGTCAGGACCCCAAGGGTCTCAGGAACTGCTCTTGGTTGTCCATCCAGGATGCTTCCCAGGAGAACGCTACAGGAGCCTGCCACAACTCTACAACAGACCAAGCTACCTCAGAGGACACACTTCCAGAGCACTCACCACAAAGCCTCATGGACACACATAGTGGGGATGAGGAAGAGGCTGCTATTTAAGGGTCTCTATCCACAGGAGAAGCCCTCATATCACAGGAGATGATTGCCACCGCCCCCACAGCGAACCCATCTCTGGCCACCCTGGAAGATCTTACGTACACTAAATTACTGCAGAATGTCTCCTCCGCCCTCGTAATTATTACCAAGCAGCTGGCCGACCAACGCCCAGAAACACAAGCAGCCCTCAAATTCTTGGAGACCCCCACAAATTTTATTTATTTAACAATTTTTCTATACCACCTTATCTTAAAATCAAGGCGGTTTACAAAGAACTTCAATTTACAGAAAACTTTTAAAAGTAACAGTTAACACTTTTTTCCAATACATAGAAACTTCTTTAGCAAACAATGGGAGGGGGAGAACTGGGAATGATAGATTACAACTTATGTACAAGGTGATGTGTATGTAGGAGTTCATAAGGGGGGCATCATGTTTCGTTGAAGTGCTCAAAGAATAAGAAGGTCTTGAGCTGTTTCCTGAATTGTTTAATGTCTGTAGTGGTTCTCATTTTCTCCGGGAGAGTGTTCCAGATAGATGGTGCGGCGAGTGAGAGGGGCCCTCTTGGATGTTGCTTGTTTGGCTTTTGTGAACAGGTTGGGTGTTGGTATGTTATTGATGTTGCTACTTCTCGCTGGAATACGGCGCTACTTCCAGTCCTTCCGTTACTGCACGAAAATCTAGCCAAACTTTGGAAAATCCTGCTACCGGACCTGCCACCTCCCATAAGCTTGACACCAAATACCAGGTGCAGTCAATGTCGGGATTCGACAAAGCTCAACTTCTACACACATCCATAGTGGTGGAATCTGCTCTTAAGCGAGTCAAATCCACCTGAACCCATGCTAATAGCCTCCAGGATGGGACCGCAAACTCCTCGATAATTTTGGGAAAAAGACTTTCCAAGGGGCTATGCTGTCTGCAAGGGTAGCAACCCACCAACTTCAACATGCCCTGTACCAAGATGTCGTCATGGAGAACCTCAGATCCACCATCTCGTCCCTCAGTACTGAAACACAGGTGACTGCAACAGCATCCCTTGCCGACCTTCAGGAATGCACAAAGCACCAAGTTAGGGCAGCTGTTGACGTGTTCGATGTAGCAGCCTGCACCGCAAGTACCGCAATTTCAGCCTGCTGACTGGCATGGTTGCGGGCTTCCAGTCTCTGCTAGGACACACATGACTGCATCGCAGATGCACCCTTTGTGGGTGACACACTCTTTGGTGACAAGGTGAAGAACACCATTAATGATATGAAGGATCGCTGCGCCACCTTACAAACCCTTGTGGAGGAAGGACTGGAGTGAAACTCTTCCTCTACCACCAAAGTCATTCTCCTCTTCAAGACATAACAACAATTACAACTGCTATCAAAAGTGGCAGGCCCCTCACTATAAGCAGCAGCAATATTAGAGTTCCTACCGCAACTAGCCACGTCAACAGGATTGCAAACAGCAAAAGCCCATGTCATCTGGCGCAGAGAAAATCAATTCTTCATTTTGATGGGAAATCCCCAGCCAACCTTCCCATGGTAGGTCAGCTGACAGCCTTCATGCAAACATGGGAAGCCATCATGATGGACAAATGGGTCTTGCTGATCATCAGGGAGGGATACAGTATCAGAGTCACCTCTCCCTCCCTTGCAGCACAAGCTGCCCTACAGCAACATACCGTCGCCATCCCTCCTAGCTATCTCCACAGAAATGCGCTCCCTACTAGCTGCCAGGGCAATAGAGCCAGTACCAAATGATGAAATCAACACCGGATTCTACTCCAGGTGCTTTCTGATTCCTAAGAAATTGGGCGGAGTATGTCCCATCCTCAACCTCCAGAAACTCAACAGATTCGTCATGAAGGAGAAATTCTGGATGTATTCGCTGGGTTCCATCCTTCCACTCATCCAGCCCAGGGAATGGTTAGCCTCCTTGGACTTGCACGATGCCTACAATATATTCCCATGTGTCGCATCAGAAGTATCTCCGTTTCCAGATACAGGATAGTTACTATCAGTACAGAGTGCTACCATTTGGTCTATTCAATGCACCTCGAGTATTCACCAAATGCATCATGGTGGCAGCCGCACATCTCCGGAAACAGGATATCTGTGTATTCCCATACCTGGACGACTGGCTGATCTCCACAGGAAACACAATCTGCCGTCGAGATGACCATCAACCTGTTGTCCTCTCTGGACTTGTGGAGGTTCACTCAAAACCCCAATCTTCACCTCTCCCAATGTCTGGAGTTCATCTGGGCAGTGATAGACACAGCTTTATTTTTATTTATTTTATGCTTTTCTTCTATACCGCCTCTTCCAGAGATCAAAGGCGGTTTACAGATAGCGAAAAGGTTTGGTTAAAGCAGTGTCCCTCTGGTGTGCTGGGACGAATATCACAAACCTAACTCTGAGCATCTCTACAGTCCAGAAGACATCTGCGCAGAACATACTTCATCTTCTGGGACACATGGCAGCATCAACACAAGTCTGCCCCTAGCGAGACTGCACATGCGCCACTTACAATGGCACCTGCATACTCATTGGAACTAGCACACACAGCCACTTTTGTCACCAATTCCCCTGGACACAGCAGTAATGGGCTCACTAGTCTGGTGGACCCACACGGAGAACCTGGTGAACGGTTGCCCCCTACAACAGCAACCCCACCAGTTGACCATCACATCAAATTTATTTATTTATTTACATTCTCTTTTATATACCGCGCTATTCTGCATCAGTGCGGTTTACATTGAACAAACTGAAATTACATTGAACAGGGCATTATAACTTGGAGAAAACTATTTTACAGGGAACATGGGCTATGGAGGGTTAAGTGTAAAATGTATCACTGGTTGTGGTGGGGGTCCACTGTCTACAGCTTTGCACTCAAGGGACCTGGACAGAGAAGGAGCGCACCCTCCACATCAGCATGTTGGAACTCGGAGTGCTCCAATACGCCCTCAAAGCCTTCCAAGACCACATCCAAGGAAGGATGGTCCTGCTCCAAATGGACAACCAGATGGCCATGTTCTACATCAAGCAAGGGGGGATGGGCTCCAACTGCCTCTTCAGGGAAGCCCTCAGGCTCTGGACCTTTGCCCTCTCCAGACACTGCCTCCCATGGGCCTCCTATCTGCTGGGCACGCCAAACGATCTGGCAGACAGACCCAGCCACCAGATGGACCCACATGAATGGTCCCTCAACCCCCGCATAGCTGCTTCACTCTTCCAGAAGTGGGAACATCCACTGATCAATCTATTTGCCATGGAGAACAAAGCAAAATGCACCCTCTTCTGTTCCAAGCATCCCTCCAACTGCAGCATCGCCACGGATGCCTTTGACGTGTCGTGGGGGGAGTGGTCACTGATATATGCCTTTCTCCCCTCCCCACTCATCTTAATGGCCATCCAATGCATCATCTTGGACAAGGCATGGGCCATACTAGTAGTGCTCCACTGGCCGCGCCAGGTATGGTTTCTCTACCTCGGCCCCCTGGCATTGGAAACTCTGGTGAGACTCCCCTGATGCCAGATCTCATCACTCTGGAAGGGGGGCAACACTCTCCATCCCAATTCACAGACCCTGTCACTCACTGTGTGGAAGCTAAAAGGGTAACATCCTCCCTCAACCTGCTTTTAGAGGTCCAACAGTTGGCACTAGTGCTGCGACGACCCACAGCGTGCAAATCATATGGGTTAAAATGGAGGCGCTTCAACACCTGGTGCTCACAATGGCACATTGATCCCTTCTTGTGGCCGGTGTCAGTGGTCCTCCAATACCTCCCTTACTTCTTCCAAGGCGGCTTGAAAGTACAGTCCATTAGAGTGCACCTCTTGGCGATCGCAGCCTTCCATAACCATAATGGAGACACCATCATGAAACAACTGCTGGTCACGCGGTTTATGAAAGGACTGGCTAATATTCGGCCACCAATCCGGGCCCCATTGGGACCTCAACATCGTCCTCAATAAACTATCACAGCCGCAGAGTTGAAGTACGTCACATGGAAAACACTGTTCCTAATAGCCATTATCTCGGCCAGGAGAATCAGTGAGTTGCCAGGAGAATCGCACCCTCCATACACACTTCTCACCAAGGACCGAGCCTCACTACAGACACACCCCAAGTTCATGCGTAAAGTAGCATCTGCCTTCCACATTAACCAGGCAATTGAGCTCCCCTGCTTCCACCCAGAGCCCCATGCCTCCTCTGAGGAACAGCGGCTACACACTCTCGACTGCATCAGGGTGCTGTGCACATACCTCCACCGGACAGCCTCATTGCGGAAGGGGACACAACTATTTGTATCCTACAACCCCTAACAAATCAGGCTGTTCAGTTACCAAGCGAACATGCTCCCTGTGGATCTCCACCTGTATCGCCTTCTGCCTGGAGCAGGCAGGGGCACAAGCCTCACCAAGGGTTAATGCACACCAGCTCAGGGCACTGGCGGCCACCATTGCCAAACCTACATGCCATGCCGGCAGCGGACATCTGCAAAGCTGCAACCTGGTTTAAGCTGTACACTTTTCAGAGGCACTACTGCCTCGACCTTGCAGCGGGATATGACTCCGCCTTTGGACAGGCGGTCCTAACCATTACAGAAAATCCATATGGGCAAGTGACTATCGACTACACGCCCTGGAGTGCGGACTTTCGCTGACCATTAGAGTGGTATTGTCGGTCCATCACGATGCACCACCCTTACACTATGTTGAGCCTGTGGAATATATTACTGTCTGCTCTGTTTGCACTATTTGCACGTTGCTGTATTTGTACTGTTACACTAGTAAAACTGTTACCTGGCTGGCACTACTGTACTAAGAGCGCTGTTGATGCTGTCAAATTGCACCGCACTATTCTTGCAAGGCCATGTTCAATAAAGTTCCTAGCTACAAACCTGGCATCTGCCCTTAATTGTTCAACACACCCACTATGACCTCCCCCTACCACAGCGTAACACAGCACAGGAGGCACCAAGTGTGCCTGACTCATCCTGCTTGTCCTAGGAGAAAGCGAAGTTACTTAAATGTAACGGGGGTTCTCCATGGACAGCAGGATAAGTCAGCCACACCATCCCACCGTCCTCCCCTACCAAGGGGTCGGCCCTTGGGCCTACGTCAGCACCCACTCCCTAGCGGCAAAGGCTCAGCTAGTGATATACTGGCCAGCTAGGGGTGGGCCTAGGAGGTAGGGCAGGTTGGCTCATGTTCAGAAGGGCAAAAAGCCCCTCTGAGCTATGGAGAGTACTTCCGTCTCGGCGCCATCAGATGACGTCATCAGGTATGGCTGACTCAGCAGGTGTGGCTGACTTATCCTGCTGTCAACAGTGAACCCCCGTTACAGGTAAGTAACCTCACTTTATAAACTAGGTCTACTTGACCTCCCAGCCTAGACAACCTTTTTATTATTATTATTAAACACCTTTTATAAAGTGCTACTAGGCATACGCAGCACTGTACAAACATAGAAATAGACAGTCCCTGCTTGAAAAGCTTACAATCTAGCAAATAGTCAAACAATACAGCACACAACAGCTAGAGGAAAGGGGGGAATCAGGAGTTGAAAGCAGCCACAAAAAGGTAAGACTTTAGCATAGATTTGAATAGGGTGAGAGAAGAGGCTTGACGCAAGGTTAAAGGAAGTTTGTTCCAGGCATAAGGAGCAGCAATGTGAAATGAGTGAAGTCTGGAGTTAGCAGAAGAGGAAAAGGGTAAAGAGAAGGAGACCAGAGGAGAAGCAAAGTTCAGGGAGGGTGTGAGGAGAGAAGAGAGGTAGTGGGGGGTGGGGGGGGGGGCGAGCAAGCAGAAGAATGAATACATTTGTAGGTTAAAGAAGACGTTTATAATGGATACAGAAGTGGAAGGGGAGCCAGTAAAGTGACTTCATAAGAGGTGTCATATGAGAGTAGCGGGTTGACAGGATTAAACAAGCAGCAGAGTTTTGAATAGATTGAAGAGGAGAAAGATGATACTGAGGGAGACTGGCAAGAAGACGGTTATAGTACTCAAGTCGAGAAGTAACTAGAGAATGAAACAAAATTTTAGTAGTGTTTTCAGAGAGGAAAGGGTGATTTTTATTAATGTTATAGAGAAAGAAGCAGCGGAATAAAATTATCCTCTATATGCACAAATGGTTTTAAGCACTATTTATAGTTTTTCAGTTATGCATTTGTTGACTACTGCTCTCACAATTCATGACATACGTGTGGTGTCTTCGATCTTGTGCGACTGACTTAGGAGGAAGTCTGATAAGTGGAACATGAGCACCTTTTAAATAAGTTTTCTATGTTGAAAAAGTTTGGTATCTGTTACTGACAAAGCTCTGGGTTGTGTTATGCATTTTTCTGCCTCACCCAATGACTTTTGCAATGCATTGTTTCCCTTTTAGCAGGATACAATAATGGAAAACACTTATCCAGATAAGGGCATTGAGAGATTCAGCAGTACTGAATATCTCCACAGGTTGCCTCGGCACTATCTGGAGAGCACCAGGGTGTTCCATAGGTAGGAGGGCAGTTCCAGCCACTATGTGTAAAGGCTACCATTATCCAGATAAGTTATCCAGATAACTTCTATAGAAAGGGACTCAAAGGGAGGGTGGCTTCTCAGAGAGAAGTTTAGAGTGTAAGAACAGCTTTGAATATGCTTACAGTTTCACAGTTTGTGAATAAGTGAAACAGTCAAGGTTACATCTTGCAAGACAGGGAGCTTCTGTTTGCAGGAAGCTTGTCCTAATTAAGCATGAGCAATATGTTTGTGCTTGGCGTGACCTGTAATATATAGGTATAGATAAACAAAAAGTAAAGCAAAAAGCATGTTGCAGATAAGGCAAATGAATGTATAATGTGGCAGTTTTTCCTAAATAAAAGTAGATGCTGTGACCAAGCAAATTAAGGGATTTACGGAAGACTGCTGAGGTTTGTGGGCCTGTGACTGCCTTCGTAAAGGGAGCTGACTTTTTATGGTATAATTCAGTGTGTGTTGTGTTTTCATTTCTTCTCACTTGCCCTGGGACCAGAGATAGGAAAACAAAGGCCAAGGAAGGATTCCCTTGTTTGTTGCCCCCAATCAGGAACAGAGGACACAAATGGCTTCAACTGCCGAAAAAGCTGTCCTAAATTGTAATCCAGATAATTTATTTGCATAGCTGCTGAAAATTGCTACTATTGCTGCTTATTTGTATAGCGCTACAAGGCATATGCAGTGCTCATCTTCATCCTGTTTGTCCTAGGAGAAAGCGAAGTTACTTACCTGTAACAGGGGTCCCTGCTCAATAGAGCTTACAATCTATGCATCCAGATGGTAGCTGCAGCTATTCAGTGATAGTCTGGATACTGGCGCTGAATACTGGGAGGATATTTAAACACCATGGCATTTAAATATCCAGTGCTCTGAATATCCGCCTCAATAAGTGTTGAGGTTTCCATTGGTATCTAGTCACACTGGCGGCCTGGCTTCTATTTTCTTCCTTTCTCTTCCTGCAGTGCAGTCAGCAAAGTTGGGTTGGGGGAGGGGAATAACTTGATCTGATTTTATTGCCTCTCAGGGCAGCCAGTGCTTCTTGTCTGGGGGGAGGGCTTTATGGTGGTCTGCATACCAATGTCTTGTCAGTTTTAGATCTATTCTTTAAAAAGCAGTGGCTCTTCAGACTTGTATTGGTATTTTTAGTGTGCTTATGTTATTGAGTTTGTCAGTGACCTGTTAACATTCAAGAGCTAAAAGTAGAGGCATGGAAACATAAGGGGTGAAGGGTGCAAGGTGATATCACCTTCCTCCCCACAGCCAAAGTGTATCCAGCCCCACAGAGGTTAAAAGAGCTAAAGAAGAGGGATGTCGGTAGTCTTGCACTGCAATGTGCAGCTGTTGTCTAATGCTGGGGAAAGCAGCTGGTCAGTGTGTGTCAAAATCAGGTTCTAGGCACCGTATCTTTTAGGACACTTCCGGCACTGCTCTGTCAGGAGGAAAGGGGTGCCATAACAGTTAGTCCTGGCACCCTAGTCCCCAGTTGTAGGTTGTATTGTCTGTCTTAATTAGATTGCAAGCTCTGCTGAGCAGAGATTCTCTTAAATCTATATGTACAGCGTTGCGTATGCATTTTAGAGCTATACAAATGAGTAGTAGTTGTGCTTGGGCCTTTATTTTTGCAGCTGAATCCTGGCTGAAAACAGCTGCTGCCTCTAGGGTTGGAAGGAGAAAGAAGATGGTGGCGGGTGGAAAGGAGTGTGGGGGGAAGCTCAAGGGGAAGAGCTGGGGACTGGGGAGAAGCAGGAAGAAGAGGTAAGAGTTACAGGAAGGGGAGAGCAAAGAATTAAAAGTAGGAAAAAAGACAATGAAGCAAGTCTAGAATTGAGTGAGAGCTTAAAATTGTGGTGTCTTTTGAAAATAAAAGTTATTTTCATAAATTATAAAATATATTTTTCAGAGCCACAGCAATAATGGGGCTGCCTGGCATCATAGCTACTTCATCCTGGCCCAGGACGCCATCATCCTCGCCAGGGAACAGAATCTATAAATTGTTTTGTTTTGTTTTTTAAATTGCCGCACGTTTCAACGCTTGTTGATTATATTTTCCATCTCACATTTTCTTTCTGGTGCTTATTCTTTCTATTTATACAGCATATGATTGTTTGTAAACTGCAAGCATGTTAAGGTTTCCATCCAATAATTGTGTATTTCAGATCTGGCAACACTATTTCTAGGAAAACTGTTGGGCAAAAAAGTGAAGAGACTGCCTGTCTCCTGCAGCCTCCAGCTGAAATTCTCACCCCCTCCCTCTTCCTTCCCCAAACACTTAGCCAGAGAAAGAGTCTCCAGTTCATTTCTAATTCTGCAAAGCAGCAAAAGCAGAGAGGAAGATGCCTGCAGGAGCCTCAGCTCAGGTAGGAGATTTTTCCTCCCACCCCCACCCAACTTCCATCCCTCTCTATACAAACACTGCTGCAGCTTTCTAACAAGGGACATTGCAGAGCCAACCCTGAGCAGATCTCAGGTGGAGAAAGTGAGGTTACTTACCTGTAATGGGGTTCTCCGTGGATAGCAGAATAAGTCAGCCACACCTGGTGATATCATCCGACGGCGCCTTGGACGGAAGTGCTCTCCAGAACCCAGTGTGTACCAAGCTGTGCCTCTCTGGATAGGTAGGCAGGCACCCGGTTGTGAGGCCGACCTCATCCAGAGGAGGTGGGTGGGTTTGTGTAGCTGACTTATTTTGCTGTCCACGGAGAAACCCCCATTACAGGTAAGTAACCTCACATTCTTCATGGAAAAGCAGGATGCGTCAGCCACACCTGGTGTCTCCCTAGCTGCGCTTGCGCACGTGCTGTGGTGGATGAGGGAGGCTGCAACTGGTAGCGAGAACTAAGCCCTGCAGATGACCTGCTTGGAGATGATGTGGCGCAGAGTTTGGTTTGAAACTTTTATTATCCCAACAGTGGGACATAAGGCGGGCATTGGTGAACAGTTCAGAACAATGGTGGCAAGTAAACCTTGAGAACAGTGATGACAAGTGACATCAATGTCAATGTGAACAGTGCAGAACAGAACAACCACAACAATGCAGTCTCAACATGAACAGTGCAGAACAGCATATAATGACAGCGACAAGTCAGTTTGCAACAAATGCAGAACATTCGCCACAGAACCTTCTCCACCCTGCTGTCACAGTTACTCTGTGGAGGGTGAGACTCTGAGGTGCACAGTTCTGTCCGTGGCCACGGCCAGGACTGCTTGGCCAAAGGAGCTGTCCAACTGCGCCTTGAGGTCGAGGCAGTAGTATCTCTGGAAAGTGTGTACTGAAGACCAAGTGGCAGCCTTGGAGGTGTCCATCACCGGCATGGCCTGCAGGTTGGCGATGGTGGTAGCCAGCTACCGGAGCTGGTGGGCCCTGACTCTGATTGCATGCCTGCCTGGTCGTGGCAGTAGGTGATGCAGTCCGATATCCACTGAGACAGGGTCCACTTGGTAACTGGTTGCCCCAGTATGTTGGGGTCAAAGGACACAAAAAGTTGCATCCCCTGCTTTATGGGCTTAGTCCAGTCGAGGCTGTGCAGTCTCTGTTCCTCCAAGAAAACTTGGGGCTTCGGGTAGAATGTGGGGAGCTCTATGGCCTGGTTGATGTGGAAGGCTGATGCCACCTTCGGAACAAACTTTGGATGGGTGCGAAGAGTAGCTCCCCCCAATATCTAGCTGCCTCCATCTGCCTGCAGCCTTCTCCCCGTCTCCTCTGCTCAGTACACGGTAATCGCCTTCATCTTCCCTCCCCCTCCTCAGCTCACCTGGAATCTACACGTCACTCCGCTTTCTTCTTCTTTTCCCCTGTCCTCTGGAACTCCCTCCCCCTTGCCTTCCGTACTGAACTATCCTACCAACGCTTCAAAAGCTCACTCAAAACTCACCTTTTTCAGCAGGCATTTGACTTCCCTGATCCCTAAGGTTACCTCGCTCCACTAGTCCTCCCCATCAGGCCTCTCTTCCCCCCTCCCCCCGCCTTGTCCAACTGTCCTCTTCTATCTCTTCCTGTCCTTCTCTTTTCTATCTAAACAATGGCGTTCCTTTCTTTTCTACTTCCTAATTGATTTTATTGTACACCGCCGTGACGCATACGCATGGGCGGTATATCAAGCAATGAATAAAGAAAAAGATAGCGCAGTTGTGGTGAAGCTGTGTGTAAGGCAGTTGGGCCATGAGGGCCTGCAGCTCACTGATCATTCTAGCGGATGTGATCACAATTAGAAAGAGAGTTTTCCAGGTGGCATATTTCAAGGCTGCAGACTGCAGTGGTTTGAAAGGTTCCTCTGTCAATTGGTGAAGGACAACATTGAGGTCCCAGGGCATGATAGAAGGCTATAGTGTGGGCCTCAGGTTCGCCACGCCTTTCATGAATCAAGTGACCAGAAGCAGCGTGGCAATGGAGCCCGGGGCTGCTCGTTCGTGGAAGGCAGCTATAGCCAAGAGGTGAACTCTGATTGACTGGGTCTTTAGGCAAAGCTCGAAGAGGGAGGTGAGGAATCGGAGGACATGTGATACCTGGCAGGGAACTGGGTCCAGGCGTTGTGATGCGCATCAGATGCTGAAGCGTTTCTATTTGAGGCCATAGGATTTTCTTGTGGATGGCCATCTTGCTGCGAGGATGACATGATGCACCTCCGTGGATAGATCAAGGGATGCTAGAGCCTTCCGTTCAACCTCCATGCCGTCAGTGCAAGGGCCTGTAGGTTGGGATGCCATGTGCTCCCTTGGTTCTTGATGAGGTCCAGGTTGAGGGGGGGGGGGCTGCACGTGTGGCTCCTGGGCGAATCTTTGGAGGAGGGGAAACCACATCTGGCGGGGCCAGTGAGGGGCGATGAGGATGACCTGTGCTCTATCTCTCATTAGTTTCCATAGGGTCATGGATATCAGTGATGTGGGGGGAAAGGTGTAAGCAAGAGACCACCCCCACGACACATTGAAAGCATCCGTGGCTATGCTCTTGGAGTATGGGCATTTCAAGCAGAAGATGTGGCACTTGGAGTTTCACTCTGTGGCAAATAGGTCGATCTGTGGTTGTCCCCAATGGTGGACAAGTATCCACTTGTGGGGTTCCAGTTGGGGCTCAATCAGTCTGCCAAGGCATTTTGTTTGCCTGGCAGGTAGGAGGCTCGCAGCTGGTAATGGTTCGAGAGCGCAAGGGACCATAATGCTAGCACCTCCTTGCAGAGAGCGAGCGAACCCGTCCCCCCTGCTTGTTGACATAAACATGACGACCTGTTGACTGTCTGTATCAGGATTGTCTTGCCACAGAGGTGTGGTAGGAAGGCCCTCAATGCGTACCAAATGGTCTGGAGCTCCAGCAGGTTGATATGGTGTGTCTTCTCTTTCAGGGACCATGCCCCTTGGGAGCAGAGATGTAGCAGATGGGCCCCCCATCCAGCTATGGATGCATCTGTTGTCATGACATTATGGTGCGTGGCCTGCTGGAAGTCCTTGCTAGCGCGTGGTTAGAGGCTGGGAGTGCTGGTTCCAGAGAGCGCACAGGTGCCACTGGAGGTTGCGCATGTGCAAACAGGCGACGTCTACGACCTGTGTTGCCACCGCCATGTGGCCCAAGAGGAGTAGGATGGTAAGCACAGAGGCATGGCTGGTTGCGGAGATGCCCGGCACTAACATGATGATCTTGCTGACCAGCTGGATAGGGAGGAAGACCTTCGATGCCACGGTGTCGATGTCTGCCTCAATGAACTCCAGCCGTTCAGTGGGGTGAAGTTGAGACTTTGGGTAGTTCAGCAAGAATTTGAGGGAGGACTGCAGGTGGGTGGTCTTCTGAACTGCTGTTCTGGTTTCCCGAGCTGAAGGCGCTGAGAGAAGCCAATCATCAAGGTGAGGAAAAAGACATGGATTCCCTGCTTGCGGAGGTGGGCTGCTGCCACCACCACCACACGCTTCATGAACACTTCTGGGGCTGGGGACAGAACAAAGGGGAGAACCCTGTATTAGAAGTGATGACCCAGCACCTGGAAACAAAGATATTGTTTGTTTGTCTTGTGTATGGGGATGTGGATGTAGGAGTCCTGCAGATCCAAGGAGGCCAATCAGTCCCCAGGCTGAATTAGCAGAAGGATGGATCCCAGTAAGTACACCCAGAACTTCTCCTTGAGAATGAATCTGTTCAGCTTCCAGAGGTTAAAGATGGGGCATACCCCACTAGACGTCTTGGGAATAAGGAAGTATCTGGAGTAGAATCCAGCATTGATTTCTTCTGCTGGCACTTGCTCTATGACCTGTGCTGACAGCAGGTACATCAGCTCCACCGTTATCTGGAGGATAAGGTATAGTGGAGTCTCGCTGACAGGTTGGGAGTATTGGCACGATGGGGAGGTAAAGCAGATGCGGTATCTTTCCCGGATGATTTGCAGGAACAACTTGTTGGTGGTGATGCATTCCCAAGCAGGCAAGAAGGGTGACAAGTGCACCCCCACTGGAAGTATGGCCATCTGTTTCTTGTGAAAGGGAGGGTGTGCTCTTCCCAGAGGATGGAGCGGCCTGTTTCTTCTGCTTGCGGTCTCTCTGGTGCTGCTTTTGGTGGTAGGGGGCCTGGTATGAATGCTGCTTGTTGAGTGCTGGCTGCCACTTGCGATGGGTGTTGTACTTCCTGGAAGAGTAGTTCCTCTTGCGGCTGTAGCTTCCCTTCTGGGTGCTGGAGTTGGCGCTCGAGCCCATCCTCTGCAAGGGTTTGCAAGGTAGTGCACTGCTCCTTCATGTCATTTACTCTGTCATTGACTTTGTCACCAAAGAGGGAATCTTCTGAGCAGGGGGCATCCACTATCTGGGCATGCGTGTCATCCCGTAACCCCGACACTCTGAGTCAGGCCTGCCGTCTGGCCAACATGGGGTTCTGGCGGTCCTGATGGCAGTGTCAAAGGCATCAAAGGCCGTGCTGACGAGATGCTTGCTGCATTCAGCCAGTTCCACCAGGGTGGCCGCTTGTGTTTCTTGTGGAAGGGCCGAGATGGTGCTCTTCAGGCTCCCCATCAGGACGTCTTAGAACAGGATGTATTGAAATTTATGCGCTGCAATTCTGCGCTGAGCATGGCCCTTTGGAAGACTTTCTTACCCACGTCATCCAAGAGTTTTTGATCCTGACTGGAGGGTTGTTGGCGTGGGTATGGTTGGACTTGACCGTTTCAAAGCTGACGACACCACAATAGACTGGTAGGGGAGCTGCATTTTTCTGAACACCGGTGCTGGCTGGACCTGGTACTTGGTCTCTAACTTGTGGGAGCAGACCGGTCCCGAAGCAGGTGTCTGCCATTACTTGCTCGGGTTGTCACGCAGCCTCTTGTGAATAGGCACTGTGGGCTTTGGGGCATCGAGGAACTTTAACACCTCGGGGCCTTTGGGGTCTGTCATGTCCATGGGTGTAAGGGCCAATGTGACTGCCACCTTTCTCAAGAATTTTGGGTAGGTAAGGTCTTCAGGGGTGTGGGCAGTGGCTGGGGCAGAGTGTCTTCCGTGCCCGTTGCTGGAGACTAATTCCCCAAAGCAGCGCTTCCTGTGATGACTGAGCCAAGGATCGCTTCCTCCTCCTTCCTGCACCCCTCCATGAGGAGGCCAGGGGAATGTTTGAAGGCTGGTATCAAGGAGGTGTCCTGTGGTGGCAGACTGGATAGAGCTGGTGAGGAGGGTGGATTGGTTCCTGGCAAAGGTCCCTGGGGTCCTGAATCAAGGGGAACTGGGGGGGCTGTGGTGCTCTGGTGTGGTAAGATGATGCCCTGATGTAGCAAACTGGTGAGGAGCTGAAGGATTGCAGAGGTGCTGTTGGGACTGACCTTGCAGCGCCTGCACCTCCTGCGATGCTAGGTGGAAGAGGAGGAGGGCGAGGAACTGGAGCAGCTGGAGACCCAATACTTCCTCTTTTGGTGGTGCCTCCTACTTGTCCTGTCTCAGCTGCCCGTGGAGGGGCTTCTCTTCCTGTTTCTGCAGTGGTGCTTGCATGCACAGCACGGAGAGCGGTGGTGTGCCTGCGTCGTGGAGGATCTTGTTGTTGGAGCTGCCATGCAACCAAGGAGTGTTGGCACTGGTGCAGTGACACTTGCCAGCCAATAAGGTTGGAAGGGGCGGAGCCAGGCGCAGTTGTATAGTCACCGCCATGATGTCAGGGTCCAGGAATCTGCAGGCTTCAGCCTTCTGGGGCAGCAATAGGAGAAACAGCTTGAGTATTGGAGGCAGCCGTTGAAGCAGTTCTCACCGCGGCAAGTGTCTGCGGCAGAACTGCCAGGGATGGAAGCCTGAGTGGGCACATCTCGTACCGTGGGATCAGTGGCGTGCAACATATGTTCAGTTGCTGGGTCCTGTCCTGGGGCATGCGGAGCAAGCGAGGAGGTGAGCGGGGTGGCAGCCAGATATTCCTTGAGAGCGTGGCTTCTCAATTTCCGCATCCTGGGAGACATTCTGGAACAATGAGGACAGTCCTCCACCCCATGGCTGGCTCCCAGGCACCGAACACACTGGTTATGTGCGTCGGTGCTGTTCATCTTTCTCCCACATTGTGTGTACTTTTTGAAGCCCAGCTTGGTCATGTTCTTGGAATCTTCTGATCTTCTTGTGGGGATGGGGATGCAGGTGAGGGCGATCATCCCCCTGGAGCCGAGGCAACTTATGCTACTATTGAACCAGCCTATGCCACCATTGAGATTGATGGAGAATCAGGTGAAACAGGCCTGTAAAAATGGGTCCCATCTTAGAAGCAATATTAGCGAGGCTACAAGCAAAATGTATAAGCAGCTGATCAATAGTCCTCCCAGTTACAGATCCAAGTTTTTGTTCCTGTTCAATGTAGCACTAGGCATTTCTCATTCTCTCTTGCAAGAATTGTTCTCTGTAAACCACACTGATAATGAAGAGCGCGGTGTAAAAAAGCTTTAAATAAATAAATAAAATAATTCATGAGTTTTGCTATGTCGAAACTGCAACTGTAAGCACAGTTATGCAGTATTGCAAAGGTTAGGCCCTAGCTTGCAGGCTTCAGCAGTATTTTTAAGGCCTTTGTTGGAAAAGAGAACTGATATTTGGCAGAAGGTTATTTAGGGACATTTTATAATAACTTGTACTGGAACTGAGCATTATAATATTTAGCAAATCAGGATGATTAGCAGAAAATTGTATCAAATCAGCAAAATTATTGGTGTCTGTGTAATCAGATTTATAATTGTCCTTTGATTTTCCTTGTGACCCAGAGATGAAGTCATCCCTGTAAGATGGTCAATAAAAGGCAGGACTCGAGGGGAATTTTCGAAGGTGGTCAGGAGAGATGCACTGCTAGTCCAGGCCTCCTTGATGACCTTCCTCTAGAGTTCTGGATTGGTATAAAATTACTGTGTGTTTGGGTCTTCTTTCCTCCTGTTAGAAGGGCCAGGTAAACCAGGACCGAGGAAAGGTGGATCTACACCTGGACAGGTTCCACACTTCTGATAGCTGTGAGTTATTTTATTATATTTTTTTAGCATGTGGAGAGCTGTGCAGTCCATCTTGCTGGCAAGGCAGAAGAAGGGAGACTAGGCTGGCTAGGGGCGGGCTGGTGGGTAGGGCCAGGGGAGGCTCAAGGCAATCTGCTGCCTGAGGCGAAGAATGAGATGGTCCCCCCCCCCCCACACACACACACCTTAGAGGGGGCGGGGCTTTTTCAGAAATCCAATCAGAGACTGAACCAAACCAAAAAGCCAATTTAGATTATATGGAGGAAATGCAAGATGTTTGCACACAGGGTCGTATCGAGCTGCAATCGCGCCCTGTGCGACTTGCAGCTTGGGCGCACCCCCTTCTCCCCCCATACCTCCGTCCAGCGCTGCCTGCTCTTTCCCTGCTGTTGCCGCCCTCTGTTTTTTTCACGGCGGTGCCGGCAGCAGGGAAAGAGCAGGCAGTGCTGGACGGAGGTATGGGGAGGAGGAGGGGGGCATACGCCTGATCTGAAAGGCGCCTGCACTTTAAGCAGATCTGTCCCTCCCTGCTCTGACATCGTGTCAGAGGAGGGAGGGACCAGACCTGCTTAAAGTGCTGCGAAAAGGCTTTGGGTGCATTTTGGCTGCCTGCTATTGTCCTGCCAGTGGCAGCAGGGCAACAGCAGACAGCTGAAATGCGCCCCCCCCCCCCCCAAGTCTTTGGCCCGAGCTAGCTATGGTCCTGTTTGCACACCAAGGAACTAAAAGACAGCAAGAACCAACAACACAGTTATAAAACTAAATTATAACTCATTTTTATTTTGTTGTTATAAACTGTGTTATGGTTCTTGCTTTTTCTTTTTCAACATATATTTTGCATCCACAGTGGGTGCAGAGCAGAGCCAGGACATTCACCCACAGAACTCAATATTTAAAAAAAAAATCTGATTCTGATCATCTCACTAACAACAACAACAACCACCACCACTATTCTCCAGTACCAGGCATATTGTGAACTAATACAAAACCCTACAACAAAGAGCAAACCTACCATACCATATCAACACAAACTTCCAAAACTCACATAAGGAGCCCATCCAAAAAAAGTGTCACTGTAAATAATACAGTGGGCCCTGGAACATCCATACACTTATTCGAAAAGCTGAACAAGTCAAATTACTACAGTACAGTTTAGATCTTTATGTACAAACTCCATGTTAACAGAACACCTGACCTCAGTCACACACTCACAACATCAATCCTCAATCTAAAGTAAAAATAAAAATATGTAGACAAAATTTAAACTGAAACCACAAGAAGCCAGAGTCCACATGCAGTGTAACATCAGATAAATAAGAGATGCAGTTCCCCAATACTGTGTAAAATATAAAAATAGCACAAAGTCCAATCACTAAAATTAAATAAAATTATTTTTTCTGCCTTTGTTGTCTGACCATTTTATTCTCTGATCATGCTAGTCCTGATCTGAGGCTTCTGCTTTCCTGTCTTCTCTTAGCTCTCTTTCTGTGGTCTATGGTCTATGGTCCATCTGCTATTTCTTATCTCTTCTTTTACTTTCTTTACTTCCTTCCATCAGCCCATTTCCAGTTCCAGTAACCCTCCCCAGTATCATTCCCCTTTCCAGTCCTCCCCTCCCAGTACCTTCCAATGTCAACCGCCTTGCATTCCCACGACTGCCACTGGTGTCCATTCCCCCTCCTTCCCCACTGTCCAGCCCCTTCTAGTTCAAATACCATCCCAGGTATCAGCTCACGTCCACTCTCAGTGCCACCCCCCAGTCAGCTCCCTTCCAGTCGCCCTACCCTCTGTTCATCCCTCTTCCAGTGCCATTCACATGTCAGCTCCCTTCCAGCCTCCTCCCCATTACCCAGCCATCTACCACTCCCATCCCCAAATGTCAGCTCCCTTTGTCCCCCTACAGTACATCCCGGTGTCAGCTCCTTTCCAGCCCCCTCCTTCCCCTGGCAGACTCTCTCAGTATCCGCTCCCTTCCAGTCCTATTCTACCATCCCCCTGCATCAGCCCATTTGTAGCCCTAGCCCATAGTTTTCTTCCAGGGCCAGCAGCACTCTCCTCCCCTCCCCCATTAGCCCATTTCCAATCCTACCCCCCTTATCAGCCCATTCCAGTCCTAGCCCCCAATCAGTCCATTACCAGTCCTAGCTCATTTCCAGTGCTAGCCCCCATCTGCTCATTACCAGTCCTAACCCCCCCAATAAGTCCATTTCCTGTCCTAGCCCCACCAATCAGCCCATTACCAGTCCTAGCCCCTCCCTCCCTATCAGCCCATTTCCAGGTCTAACCCCCCTCCTAGTCAGCCTATTTTCATTCTTAACCCCCCCCATCAGCCCATTTCCAGTCCTAGCCCCCCCAACAGCCCATTACTAGCCCCCTCTCCTGATCAGCCCATTTCCAGTCCTAACCCCCCCATCAGCCCATTTCCAGTTCTACCCCCCCATCAGCCCATTTCCAGTCCTAGCCCTATCCCCATCAGCCCATTAATATTTCCTATGCTACCCCCCCAGCCCAGGGAAATTGGGGGGGGAAAAAACCCCAGCTGCAGAAGCTGTTGCCACTGCACCAGTGGCAGAATGCAGTGCTCCGAGGCCATGGCCCCTGCCTCCCCGGAAGAGCCCTGACAGCTGAGCCGGCGCGGAGGGGAAATGCTGTCAGGGCTTTTCTGGGGAGGCGCCGGCCATGGGGCACTTCATTCTGCTGCTGCAGTAGCAGCGGCTTCTGCAGTAGCAGCGGCTTCTGCAGCTATTTTTTTTTATTTTTTTTATTTTGAAGGCCGAGTGAGGCGGTCTTTTTGGGGGCAATTTCTGCTGCCCCCAGAAAGTTGCCGCCTGAGGCTACTGCCTCACTCAGCCTCATTATAGAGCAGCCCCTGGGTAGGGCTACCTGCACATGCTCAGAAAGGCTTATCCTTTCTGAGCTCTGGAGAACACTTCCGTCCATGGCACCGTCAGATGATGTCACCAGATATGGCTGACGCATCCTGCTTGTCTATAGAGAAAAGGAACATCGGGACCCTCCCTAGTATATGGAATTGCTATAATCCTGTTCTGAGACTGTGTTTTGTGACTTTTATATATGGACTGAAATCTCTCCCCCTGCCCTGCTGAGTTCCAGCACTGGAAGGTCTCCTGATGGATGTGATGCAGAAGGTGCTGAGTGTGGAAGGATTTGTGTTTCAGGTCCCAGTAGCCTTTGAGGACATCGCCATCTATTTCTCCCAGGAGGAGTGGGAGGGTTTAGAAGAATGGCAGAAGGAGCTGTACAAGGATGTGATGAAGCAGAATTATCAGACTTTGATCTCACTGGGTAAGAGAGACTTTCATATTTTACTAGCAGGCCTTTGACATTTGAAAAGAGAAATCACATTGTGAGGAATTCCTCGTGTGATGTATTTATTTATTTCCAAAATTTTATACTGTCCTTCCCTATAAGACTACAGACAGCTTACAACTGAGGAGTTAAATGGTTAATTTTATTCTGAAAAGACAGAAAAATGGTTTTAAAACCAAAATGTTTGGTTATGCGGAAAGCAAAGTGCCTAGTCAGGGGCAAAGGGGAGCTAGAGAGGTCTGTTGGATTGTGATAACTTTACAAACTAAGCGGCTACATTAAGGCGTGTTATGGGCTGTTAAGGTGCCTTAACGTTACATTCTGTAACGTTAAGGCGCCTTAACGTTCCCGGCCACGGTAAGTGCAGAAAAGGGTGGAGAGTGGGCGGGAAGAAGGGGTCAGTGGGTAGGGAGTGGGCGGGGAGAGGCCCCTTCCACACTAATGCGGAGAAATTAAGGGCTGAATTCTAACGCAACTGAAAACCTGGCGTTAGCACACATTTGCAAGAGAGTGAAACCATTTCAGTCAGCGATGTACAGCAAAGGCAGGGAAACCAAGAAAAGTGATAGTAGTGATACATGTGCAACAGCAGCAGCATAGTGGCCAAGTACGAGTGGGCACGACGGTGAGGCTGCAAATGGGGCACAGGGGCCTGAAGGCAGGACATGCAATGGGGCAGCTGGGGCACAGGGTGGACCAGGCAGATGCCAAGGTGGCACATAGGAACACAGAAACTGCAAATCAGCAAGCCAGTAACTGACCAAGGTCAAACATGCCCACGAGTGTGTGTCCCACAGTGTTCCAGGGGACATCACCCAGCAGGTACCCCAAAGGGCACATAACAGTGACAGGCGGTGCCGGGGGGAAGCGTGGATGTCTATGTAGGCACCCCTACCCCAGATCCCACACTATAGGCAGCCGCCTACAGGCACACTGGATGGCCTGGGACTGAGCACCACCGGCATAAGGGCATGTCAACATGGTGGCGGAGGGGTGCTGGTGGTGGAGGGGGCAGTGACATCTCCCACAGCACACCAAGGCCAAGCCCTGGTCAGATGGGCAGCATGCAGTGCAACAGACAAGGGCTGTCTGATGAACAGTAATGGTATCCCCAGGGAATGACCTGCCTCTGTGGCAACAGTTTGGTGCAGTATACACAGCCAGTTTACTCAGGGGCAGAAAGTCACAGGTTCAAGTCCAAGCTTCGGCTCCTGCAGACCATGTCCCCTCATTTTACCCTTACTAAGCCGTGGTAATAAAGACTGAATCATTATTGCAGATAAAAGTAACACACCCTAAATGCCTATATTGTACCCTACAGAGCACATACACCATAAACATGTGCAATCCCTAGAGCAGAGTTTCCCAACCCCAGTCCTGGAGGGCCAAACACCATTCAGGTTGTCAGGATGTCCCCAATAAATATGCATGAGATGCATTTACATGCACCGCCCCCATCGTATACAAATATATCCATTCATATTCATTAGGGACAGCATGAAAACCTGAACCGTGTTTGGCCCAGCGGCCGACAGGGGCACAAACACCCACACCCACAGGCCCCACTATGCAGCGGCTCATGGAGAGTCAGGCTGTTGGGCCCTGCTACCAATACCAGCACCTGCATACCTTAGCAATGCCGTCTTAAACGTGGAAACACATTCCACATATATCAAAAGGTTGCTATGAATGATGTCAGATAACTATTTCCTACGTTGAACACAATTCGTTGACAGGGATTCATCATATCAACCTTTCTGATATCTGTGGAGTGTGTTTCAGGTTTTGTTTCCGACAGTGTTTAACTCCCCTGGGGAGTGACCCTAACAGTATTGAGTACCATAGCAATGCCTGCACTGCGCCCAGGACTGGTGTGGCGGCCAGGGCTGCCAACCACCTCCATATGTGCACAATGCTGAAATAGGTGTGGTAGTGTGCATATGTCTATCCAGTGTTATGTGGCTGCCTACACCTTACTGAGCCCACAATGCTTGCACTGTTTCCAGTGTTAACCTGCCAATGTGCATAATGAGGAGCAAGGTACTGTGGGTATGACCCGGACAGGGCGGCCTGGTAGCATCTGCACAGGGCATGGGGCAATGGCTAGGACATTGTAGTGCCCGGCTACCACCTGCACGGACAGGGTGGCCACAGCATGTCATGCTGGGAGGTCACTCTCACCCTGAATGTGCAGTGACCACGGCATGGCTAGGGTACCCCATAGTGTTATATAGTATTTCTCTCATGTGATATTTCTGGGTTCCTTTTTCTGGGGCCCAATCACTGACTGACATACCTGCTTGGTGTGTGTGCTCACGTACCATTTGTGGGTGCACACGGTTCCCCCAGGAACATGTACTAGCTAGCGGACTGTCTGCTGTTAGCATGTTTATGGCTGGAACACCTTGCAGGGTACAGCGGGTGGACACTGACCGTGCCCTCTGCTGGTGAATGTCAGTTAGGGGTGGGGTGATGAATAAACATAACACCTATTAAGTGGAGAAAAGATGTATTGCTGGAGTTTCACTCAAACAAAATTTACATATTGACGTTAGTTACAATAGAGTATTTACATTGAGTTTAATATATTATATACTCTGAGAAGACCATACATATTTTTTGCAATTTAGGGGTGGGGGGCAGCTGAGCTTTTCCAGGCCTACTGCCTTTTGTGATGCGTACAGATCTGCATTGATTTCCCTGTAGGGTGCCCATTCCTTCTACTGCCACCATTGCAGAGATATAGAATGTGGATCTGTTGGTGGGTGATCCTGACCCACAGGGGTGGGTTGGGTGGAGCTACATAATCTGCTTTGGTGTCCGGACATCACCCTTCACTTATCACATGTGACCATGGCACCCACACAGGATATGCACCGTTCTGGGTGCATCATAGTCCCCAAGGCCTATACATGACTGGGAAATACAGATGAACACAGGTGTTTCCTAGGGGTGTCTGCAGGGACTACCCATCACACTGACACTGATGAGGACCTGCAGTGCAGCCTATCTCAGCCATGCCATGTGCTGCGGACCTGGTGCTGGGCCCCCACTTCACCCTCAGGGTGAGCACAGGAACCGCACGCTGTCACAGTCTGTAGCTACTCTGTGCCAGTAACACACACGGTCAGTTCCCCCTACCAGGCCGGGGTGCTATGGAGGCGCATAACCCATCTTGTGATCAGATGTAGGCTGCTGATCTGCATGTGCAGTACATCCCCTCCAAGAAATGACCCAATCTAGAAATGCCCTCACACTGCAGTGTAGATAGTTTATGTATATAGTTAACCCAGTTATCCAAGTTTGTACTCCTGTTCAATGTAAAACCTGACAGTTTGTCGTTATAGTCGTTTTTGTTATGATGTAAACCGCGCTGATTCTAAATAGCGCGGTATATAAGAAACTGTAATAAATAAATAAATAAATAAAATCATGGGTATGGGTGGGTTTACTCTATCCTGGTAACCACAGCAGACAGTTTGTGTAGTGACCTGCAGTCTTTCTGTAGCCAGTCAGCGGTGTGTTAGACACTATAGAGATGTAGCCCACTGGTTACTTTGATGACTGTAGAGGCAGAAGTCATGGGTTCAATTCCTTGTTGTTCTCCAGGACCAAGCAGGAAGTCAGTCCTCACATATGGGTGACGTCGGCGCCGACAGAGCCCTCGCGGAGCAATTTTCCCCAGCTTTCAAAGAAAGCCTTTGGGAATTGCAGCGCGCATGCGCGGTCCCCTTCCCGCCCAAAGGTGCCATCTTGGCCAGTCTTCTTTTTTCCGCGGAGCCCTACAGACGTTGTCTACAAGTCACCGCTGAAAAGTTGATTTTCTTTCTTTATTTTAGTATTTTCTTCGGTTCGACGCCGGTCCTTTTTCCGTCCGGCCTCGCGACGCCGGTTGCGAGGCCTCCCCTTCTTTTCGGTTTTTTCTGTCCTTCGTGACAAATTCGCACTTTTTTCACTTTTCCCTGGCGGCACGAACATTCGACCTCGCAGGGGCCCTTTTTCCCCTGATGGCCGCCAGTGGTTTTAAAAAGTGTGTTCAGTGTAAGAAACTAATGTCTCTTACTGACACACATGATTGCTGCCTCCGTTGCCTGGGCCCAGATCATGAAGAAATGATCTGTGGGGCCTGTAGCAAGATGTCTGCGAAATCTTTGCGGAGTCGGCAGCATCAGCGGGAGAGAATCTTCTCTGACCCCAGCCGTACCCGGACCTCGTCAGAAGCTTCGGTGTCCAGGGAATCTGGCTCTGAACACCGTCGGAGCTCCTCTGAGAGGGGGTCTCCTACCCGGGAACATCATCGGAGGAAGAAACCCGCGAGGATGGCGTCGGTGGACGCTCCTGGCTCCGCGAGGGCCAGGTCGCATAGCCCCGATAGCCGTCCCGGGTCTTTGGAGCTGGAGCGGCCATCCAAACAGCCTCGTCTGGAGATGGACTCGTCTGCTCACGTAAGTCCTGTTGTCCTCGTGGACTCGCCTCCAAGGGGTCCGACGTCGGGCCCGACGCCGTCGGGGCCCGAGTCGGGGGCTGCTGGGTCTCCTGAGTTCGGACTCAGGTTGACGGCCTTGGAGAGCAGCCTGGCTGCCTTCATGGACCAGCAGCGGGCATTGATCGCTGGCCTCGCTGGCGCTTCTGCCCTGACTGCCGGGACGTCGACGTCTAAGTCGACCCCGGAGACCGAGCCGATCCTCGAGTCCATGCGGGCTCGAGTCGATCCTCGGTCGAGGTCCCCTTCGGCCTCCCGTTCGGGGCCGAGGTCGTCGGGGCGGACGGCGTCTGTGCCCGCCCGGCCGGAGCCGCTCGACTCCTCCTCCGAGGAGTCCGCCTGGGAATCCGAGGTGGAAGAGTCACCTGATTCTTTTCGGACTCGGTGTATCCCTTTGGACTCCCCCGAGTCCGAACCTCGGAGACAGTCCCCTCCGGAGGATGCCCGGTTCTCGGACTTCGTGAGGGATATGGCCAAGGCCTTGGCCTTCCCTGCGGATCCCGAGGAGGAGCCTCGAGCTGAAGAGCTCGATGCCCTCCAGTATGACTCTCCTGCAAAGGAGCATTTTACTGTACCGGTTCCTCCGATGCTGGAACGACTTCTCTTCCGCATGTGGGAGAGCCCGGCGTCGTCGCCGGTATTAAGCAAGCGGGTCGATGCCATATATCGAGTCCGCAAGAGCCCTGGCTTCCAAAAAGCACAGCTGCCGCACCATTCCATGGTGGTGGAATCGGCCATGCATAGGCTCAAGAGCCAGAAGATGCACTCCTCGGTGCCTCCCGGCAGGGAAGCCCGCAGCCTGGATGGCCTCGGTAAGAAGTGTTTCCAGGGCTCCATGCTTGCTTGTCGGGTCCAGACTTACCAGCTCTACATGGGCATGTATCTCAGGGACCTGGCTAAAGAAATAGCCGGATTCTCTGCTGGTCTCTCCGAGGACCCTTTGCGGAGGTTCCAGGCCTTGTCCACTGGTATTCGAGAGTGCTCAAAGTTTATCTCTCGAGCAGCCTATGATGGCTTTGAGGCATCGGCTCGAGTAGCCGCAGCCGGCATCGGTGCCCGCCGACAGGCTTGGCTTCAGTCATCCGACCTCGAGCCCTGGGTGCAGGACAAGTTGGTCGATGTCCCCTGCAGAGGTGAAAACCTCTTTGGCAAACCTATGGATGAGAAGGCTGCACAACTCGAGACAGAGACTCTCACCAGGACTCGGCTCTCCAGGAAGACCTCTGCCCCTTCCCAGAAGAAGAAGGGCTCGGGGAAAAAGCCCTTTTACCCGAGGAAGGCGGCTGCCTATAAACACTACCCTCATTATCAGGCCTCCGCAGCTCCCCAACAGGGTCAGCAGGCCAAGGGACGGGGTAACGGGTCCCGTAGGCAGCAAGCCCCCAAGCCTGCGCCACCGGCCCCTGCTCCGCAGGGTGGGGGTTTTTGACTCCTTCAGCATAGCCTCTCCCCCTCCGCTGGTTTCTCTCAGCACGGGAGGCCGGCTGGTCCACTTTGCCCACAGGTGGTCCAACATCACATCCGATGCCTGGGTGCTTCACATAGTCCGAGAGGGCTATCTTCTGCACTTCCACCAGGTACCTCCCCCCTACTTTCCAGGGGAGCCTCTGCGACCCCCTCTTCACCGGGACTTACTCCTTCAAGAGTTGGCAAGTCTTCTTCAGGAACAGGCGGTGGAACCGGTGCCCCACCACCTGAGAGGTCAAGGCTTTTATTCCAGGTACTTCCTGGTACCAAAGCGTACTGGAGGCCTCAGACCCATCCTGGACTTGCGGAACCTCAACAAGTTCCTGGAAAGGGAAAAGTTCAAGATGCTTACCCTTGGAATCCTGCTGCCCTACCTCCGGCAGGGAGATTGGCTATGCTCCTTGGATCTAAAGGATGCCTACACTCACATCCTCATCCACCCAAGCCACCGGCAATACCTAAGGTTTGTGGTGGCAGGCAATCATTACCAGTACAGAGTACTGCCCTTTGGCCTATCCTCCGCACCACGGGTCTTCACAAAATGTCTCGCAGTGGTAGCGGCTTATCTCCGGCTTCAAGGCCTCTTTGTCTTCCCTTACCTAGACGACTGGCTCATCAGAGCCCCGTCCTCCACGGAGGCCACTCACGCCACGCAACGTACTGTGACTCTGCTCCAGTACTTGGGCTTTGTCATAAACTTCGAAAAGTCCACTTTGCTCCCCTCTCAGGATCTCGAGTTCATCGGCGCCAGATTAAACACGCTTCAGGCGTGAGGTTTTCTGCCGCTCGACAGGGCACAACGGCTCATGGCTCTCGCCAGCCGCTTTCGCAGCCATTCCCAGGTCTCGGCCAGGCACTTCCTGAGACTGCTCGGCCATATGGCTTCCACGGTCCATGTGACCCCCAATGCCCGCCTGAATATGCGGCCTGCTCAGTGGTGCCTTCGCTCACAATGGCGTCAGGCCTCGGGGAGACTAGCGGACTCAGTACGAATCTCCAGCCCGCTGGCCTCTTCTCTACGGTGGTGGCTTCACCTGCCCAACCTAGTGCTCGGAATGCCTTTTCAGTCTCCTCCGCCTGTTCAGGTACTGACGACCGACGCTTCTCTCCTGGGTTGGGGAGCACATTGCCAAGGGACATGTACTCAGGGTCTCTGGACCCCGTGGGAATCTGCCCAGCAGATCAACTTTCTGGAGCTCAGAGCGATCCGCCTGGCTCTACGGGCCTTCTCCCACCTTACCACTCACCAGTCCGTCCTCGTCCAGACGGACAATCAAGTGGCCATGTTCTACGTGAACAAACAGGGGGGCACGGGCTCCTTCCTTCTCTGTCGGGAGGCACAAAAGCTCTGCGCTTGGGCCGTCAGCCGAGGAATCCTCCTCAAAGCTGTCTATCTCCCAGGTCAAGAAAATTACCTGGCAGACAAACTGAGCAGAATCCTCCAACCACACGAGTGGAGATTGGACCCGTTGGTGGTTCAAAGGATCTTTCTCCAGTGGGGCCTCCCCACTCTGGATCTCTTTGCCAGTCCTCTGAACAGGCAACTTCCTCGGTTCTGCTCTCGGGAACCGCATCCCCTCCGAGTAGCGGCGGATGCTTTTCTGCTCTCATGGTCCACGGGCCTTCTGTATGCCTTTCCTCCCATGCCGCTGGTGTCTCAACACTTTTCAAGGTTCTCCAAGACAAGGCTTCGGTGATCCTGATAGCTCCCCGGTGGCCCAGGCAACCGTGGTTCCCGCTACTGATGCAGCTGGCGGTAGACACTCTGTTGCCTCTGGGGTTTCAACCCGATCTCCTGACCCAGGATCAGGGGTCTCTCCTACACCCCAACCTCAGATCTCTTCATCTGATGGCCTGGCTGCTGAACGGGTAATCCTTGCTCCCCTCCTGCTGCCTCCAGAGGTGGAAGAGGTCGTGCTAGCTTCCAGGCGACCCTCTACCCGGAAATCCTACGCCCTTAAATGGCGTCGCTTCTCCACCTGTTGTACTCAACAGTCTCAAGATCCCTTCTCCTGCTCGGTGTCAGTGGTCTTGCAGTACTTGCTTTCCCTCTCCAATCTTGGACTAAAGTCCAACTCGGTCAAAGTTCACCTCAGTGCTATTTCTGCACATCATGTGCCGGTGGAAGGCAGGCCTCTTTCCGGTCACCCTCTCGTGGCACGGTTCTCCCGAGGTCTCCTTCTCCTTAAACCACCTTTGCGCCCCCCAGCCCCTGATTGGGACCTGAACGTGGTTTTACAGCGGATCACCTGTCCGCCTTTTGAACCCATGGCTACATGTCCTCTCCGTTTTCTTTCTTGGAAAACCTTATTCCTGGTAGCCCTCACTTCCGCTAGACGCGTTAGTGAACTGCAGGCCCTAGTGTCTGATCCCCCTTACACTAGGTTCTACAAGAATAGGGTAGTCCTGCGGACTCACCCTAAGTTTCTTCCAAAAGTGGTCTCCCCTTTTCACATCAATCAGGAGGTGGTGCTTCCGACCTTCTTTCCCAGGCCACACTCCAGCCGAGCTGAGATGGTCTTGCATACCCTGGACTGTAGAAGGGCGCTGAACTTCTACCTTGATCGTACGCGGGAGCACCGTAAGACTGTTCAGCTCTTCCTGTCTTACGACCCTAATAAATTGGGGCTCCCTGTCTCCAAGCGTACTCTGTCCATCTGGGTAGCTGACTGTATCGCTTGGACTTATGGGGCGGCAGGCCTCTCGTTGGAAAGTCGAGTCACCGCTCATCGGGTTAGGGCGAAGGCTGCGTCAGTGGCTTACCTCCGCTCTGTTCCATTGGCAGACATCTGCCGGGCCGCTACTTGGTCTTCGAGCCAGACTTTTGCAACCCATTACTGCCTCGAGAGGGAGTCCCGCAGGGACAGTGCTTTCGGACAGGCAGTCCTCCGTAATCTCTTCGAGGTTTAAGCAACTCCTACCCTCCATCCCGGATGTTGGGCTACTGGTTGGAGATTAGTCAGAGAAGATTCCTTCCTTCGGTGCTACTGAGCTTGAGGAAGCTCATTTTTTGTGCTTAGGGTCTCCGGTAGCCTTAAGCTGGGGAGTCCCATATGTGAGGACTGACTTCCTGCTTGGTCCTGGAGAAAGCGTAGTTACTCACCTGTAACAGGTGTTCTCCAGGAGCAGCAGGAATCAGTCCTCACAACCCTCCCTCCTCCCCTTGGAGTTGCAGTCATATGATTTAGTTTTTGCAAATTTTTTGCTGTCTTTTCGCTATGTCATCAGACTGGCCAAGATGGCACCTTTGGGCGGGAAGGGGACCGCACATGCGCGCTGCAATTCCCAAAGGCTTTCTTTGAAAGCTGGGGAAAATTGCTCCGCGAGGGCTCCGTCGGCGCCGACGTCACCCATATGTGAGGACTGATTCCTGCTGCTCCTGGAGAACACCTGTTACAGGTGAGTAACTACGCTTTCCCTCCTGTCCACAGCAGATATTTTGCTTGCCTGTGACAGTCATATCTTTGCAGATCCGTGCTGCTAGCCCATAGTACCCTCACCACAGTTGCCAACAATCCTTATAAGGCGTTATAAGGCACGTCACAAGGCACCTTATTAGGCACAGTACTGTGCCTAATAAGGTGCCTTGTAACGTGCCTTATAACGTGCCTTGTACGGTGCCTAATAAGGTGCCTTGTACTGTGCCTAATAAGGTGCCTTATAATGTGCCTTACCTGACACGCTTGCCATAATGCTGCCCCACCCACACCTTTATATGGGCATCTGTACCTTTACCGTGGAAACGAACGCGAATGGCATTACCGCAGTGTAGTAAACATGCCCCTAAGGGTCCGATGCAGAAAGACCAACACACCCTTTGCGTGAAGATAACGCAACTTAGAAACAGAAGTTCTGACAGGCCAAATGCAGAAAAGAGACTGACGTGTGTATAAACAGCAAAGGAAAAGCAATCGCACACAGTAACGCCAAGAGTATTCAAATTATAGGAAAATGAGTTGTGCGTAATAAAATGGCATGTTAATATTGTCTGTGCCTGATGCAGAGAAACGCATAGAGGATTTTGCAACCAGCCGAAATGCCAATATCTCTACGCCTGGGTCTGAGATGGCTTAAACATCCTGTGCATTCCCCGACAGTATTTTGCTGACATTGGGGGCTCTCCCTGAGGCCTGGGTCATCAGAGGTGAAGTGTCAAACTTCCCCTCCGATGATCCAGGCATTGAGGAAAGCCCTCGATGCCATTAGAAGACTGTCGGGGGTCCGGTGCCCCTGACAGAAAGTAAATCCCTGGTGGCGCAGTGGCCCCGATTTTCCCCACCCAACTTAAAATAACCCTGGTGGCCCAGCGGCTCCGAATCCCCCACCCTCTCCCTGTACTTTTATCAAGGAGCAGCAGCACTGCCCATGTGCTCACATTCCTGCTCCGCCATTTTGAAAAATGGTGACACCTGACCTGTGCAGTGCATCCTGGGATGCACTGGGCGGAGTCAGACTGCCATATAAGGCATTATCTGGTAATCTGACCGCCTACCTCCAGGGCAGGATACACTGTGTGGGGTCAGGCACCGCCATTTTTCAAGATGGCGTCACGGGGGCAGCACTGCCACTCTTCTGTAAAGGTGCCAGGCAGGGCATGGGGGGTTTGCGGCCGTTATGCCACCAGGGATTTGCTTTCTGTTGGGAGCATTGGCCCCCCCCCCCAACAGTATTTTGATGGCACTGGGGGCTTTCACCGATGCCTGGATCATCTGAGGGGAAGTTTTGACACTTAGCTCAGATGATCCAGGCATTGGGGAAAGCCCCTGATGCCATCAAAATACTGTAGGGGTGCATATGCAAATTAGCCACATGGTGCCCCTGCTTCTCTGGGAGAGAATGCCAACTTCTGCGTGCATGTGTTTGGCTCGCTCTCCCAGTTTAATGCTGCTGTTTGTGCCACAGTTTAATGCGTGGCTAATTCGCATATATGCCACTTTCTGCATACCGGCACTGAAGTCATGTGCTCTCGGTGCACTGCATAGAAACATACAGAGTTGATAGCGCGCGACTTCAGAGCTGACTTCTGCATTGGCCCCTAAGGGAAATGTTTACTAAAGTGCCGCAAGTAGCGTGGGGTAAACGTGCGATTAGTATGCCTTTTTACCATGCCAGGACCTAGCCGTCACAGTAGATGCAGGGGGTATGGCTGCAGTAGGGATGTGCTACCGTGCTAGACACCTGGTATCACAGTAGTTGTGAGCATAGCGCATGCGCACAGTGAACGCGCTTGCAACGCGCACCCAGCAATTTTAAGCAACAAACACATTATTATATCAGCAATGGGCTACAGAATCACCGAAGACAGCAATAATTGATTGATTTCTTTGACTGGATGACCAGGGAGTTGGACCGAGGGAGAGCTCTAGATGTGGTGTATTTACATTTCCGTAAAGCCTTTGACACTGTTCCTCACAGGCGACTTATAAACAAACTGAGCACCCTAGGGATGGACCCTAAAGTTACTGCTTGGGTTAGAAATTGGTTGGGTGGGAAGCGACAAAGAGTACAAGTAAATGGAGCTCACTCTGAGGAGAAGGATGTTACCAGTGGTGTGCCCCAGGGATCTGTCCTTGGTCCGATTCTTTTTAACATCTTTGTTAGTGATATAGCGGAAGGGCTGTCGGGTAAGGTTTGCCTCTTTGCAGATGATACCAAAATCTGCAATAGAGTAGACACACAGGAAGGTGTAGATAACATGAGGAGGGATCTACCTAAGCTTGAAGAATGGTCTAGAATTTGGTAGCTGGGATTTAATGTTAAAAAATGTAAGGTCATGCATTTGGGCTGCAGCAATCCAAGGGAGCAATACAGTATAGGAGGTGAAGTACTTTTGTCCACTAAAGAAGAGCGGGACCTAGGCGTGGTTGTGTCTGATGATCTTAAAGTAGCTAAACAGGTAGAAAAGGCGACGGCAAAAGCTAGAAGGATGCTTGGGTGCATACGGAGAGGAATGGCTAGCAGAAAAAAGGAGGTGATAATGCCTCTGTATAAATCTTTGGTGCGACCTCATTTGGAGTATGGTGTGCAGTTCTGGAGACCGCACCTTCAAAAGGATGTGAACAGGATGGAGTCTGTGCAGAGGGTTGCTACTAAAATGATTAATGGGCTTCATTATAAAGCATATGAGGACAGACTGAAGGATCTTAATATGTACACCTTAGAGGAAAGGCGGGATAGAGGTGATATGATTGAGATGTTTAAATACCTCCGTGGCATAAATGTTCAGGGAGAGAGCCTCTTTCAATTGAAAGCAAGTTCTGCTACGAGGGGACATGGGATGAGGGTGAAGGGAGATAGATTCAGGAGTGATATGCGGAAATATTTCTTTACGGAAAGAGTAGTGGATCCATGGAATAGTCTCCCAGTGGAGGTGGTAGAGATGAGGACAGTAACTGAATTCAAAAAAGCATGGGACCAACACAGAGGATCTCTAAAGGTAAAAAGTGGACTGTTGTAGTTGTTGTTATGGAAAGACAGACTAGATAGGCCATGTGGTCTTTTTCTGTCGTCATGTTTCTATGTTTCTAACAGTGCCACAACCCCCACATGCAGAACAGAGAGGGATAACTTTGAATAGGCACAAATGACTGCACAGTTCACAGCAACGGGACTAAATATAGGAAAGTGGGGCACGCAAATAAGAAAGCAGACACATGCAGTGAATCTGTGCTGTCCCCCCTAACTGCACATTTGTTAATTTCGCTCACTGCCTGGCAATTAATCAAATAAGAATACTTGACTTTGCTGCTCTTACTTATTTCAGGGTTGACATAACAAAAATTGTAAATACAATAAATTAGAATGTAAAAAATAGAATATCAATAAAAAAATACATCATAACTGTTTGTGTGTTCTAAGTCCTAAATGGGGGCAACAACCACTGGAATACTTCCTAAACCCAGAAACAAGTGAGAAGAAATGAAAACGCAGCACACACAGAATTATATCTTAATAATAACAATGTTCTGCAAAGGCTTTAGGGAGGAAGATTACAGATCCACAAACTCTAGGGGTCACCTGTAACACCCTCCCCATGCTGCATGCAGTACTTCATTTTATTAGCAAAAACTGTCACATTGTATAATTTTACCTTATTTGCTTATATTAAGCTTTGCTTTGTGATTTGCTAATTTATATCTATTTATATCTGTGTGTTACAGGTCAAGCTGTGCACAAAACATATTGATCATTTCTCCAGGACCAAGCAGGAAGTCAGTCCTCACATATGGGTGACGTCGGCACCGACAGAGCCCCCGTGCGGAGCATTTCCCCAGCTTTCAAAGAAAGCCTTTGGGAATGCAGCACGCCTGCGCGGTCCCCTTCCCACCCAAGGGTGCTATCTTGCTCAGTCGTCTTTTTTTCCACGGAGCCCGACGAACGTGTGTTTGTGTCACCCGGTAAAAAAGTGATTTTTCTCGTGTTTCTTTGTCTTTTTACCCGGCTCGACGCCGGTTCCCCTCCCCGCCCGGGCTCGGTACACCGGTATCGAGTCCTGCATTCTTTTTCGGTTTTTGCCCTTAGTGGCTAGCGTTCGCGCTTCTTTTCTTTTCTCTGGCAGCCCGGTCCTTTGACCTCGCAAGGGCCCATTTTCCCCCCGATGGCTACCAGTGGATTTAAAAAGTGTGATCGGTGCAAGAAACTAATGTCTCTCACCGACACCCAGGACTGCTGCCTTCGATGCCTCAGGCCTGACCATGACCCGCTGGTCTGTGGCCCGTGTGGCAAGATGTCGTCCAAGGCACTTAGGAGCTGTCAGCAACAGCATGAGACTCTTTTTTTCTGACTCCGCGTCCGGCCGGGCCCGAGCTTCGTCAGAGGTCTCAACATCTCGGGATTCAGACCCTGAGCGGCGTCGGGGCTCCTCTGAGAGGGAGTCTCCCTCGAGGGAGCACAGAAGGAAGAAGCAGCTCACGAGGGCAGCGTCGGAGGACGCTCCTGGTCCCTCGAGGGCCAGGTCGCATAGCCCTGACTGCCACCCCAGGCCTTCAGAGCAGGAGAGGCCTGCTAAGGTACCTCGTGTGGAGCTGGAGTCTCCGAGTCACATGAGTGCTGTTATCCTCCTTGACTCCCCTCCGGGGGAGCCGCCATCGGGCCCGATGCCGTCGAGGCCCGAGTCGGGGGCTGCTGGGTCTTCTGAGCTTAGCCTTAGGTTGACGGCCTTGGAGAGCAGCATGGCTGCCTTCATGGAACAGCAGCGGGTGCTGATAGCCGGTCTGACTGGTGTATCTGCCCTGACCACCGGGACCTCGACGTCCAAGTCGATCCCGGAGACCGAGCCAATCCTCGAGTCATTGAAGTCTCAAGTCGATCCTCGGTCGAGGTCACCCTCGACCTCCCGTGCAGGGCCAAGGTCGTCGATGCCGATACCCTCGGCGTCAGGATGGATGGCACCGGGGCCCACGCGGCCAGAGCCACTCGACTCCATCTCGGAGGAGTCTGACTGGGAGATGGAGGACAAGGAGACCCCGGATACCTACCAGACCTGGTGTGTCCCTTTGGACTCACCGGGCTCCAAGCCTTGGAGAAGGTCCCCCCCCCCCCCCCGGAGGATACCAGGTTCTTGGACTTCGTGAGGGACATGGCCAAAGCCTTGGCCTTCCCCGCGGATCCCGAGGAGGAGCCTTGAACCGAGGAGCTTGACGCCCTCCAGTATGACTCTCCGCCGAAGGAGGCCTTTACTGTACCAGTTCCCCCGATGCTGGAACGGCTGCTCTTCCGTATGTGGGAGGCACCGGCCTCGGCGCCAGTTCTTAGCAAATGGGTCGATTCCATCTGTCGTGTCCGTAAGAGCCCTGGGTTCCAGAAGGCACAGTTACCGCACCACTGCATGGTTGTGGAATCGGCCATGCATCGTCTGAAAAGTCAGAAGATGCACTCCTCGGTGCCCCCCGGAAGGGAAGCCCGGAACCTGGATGCCCTCGGTAAAAAGTGCTTCCAGGGCTCTATGTTGGCTTGCCGTGTCCAGACCTACCAGCTGTACATGGGCATGTACCTCTGAGACCTGGCAAAGGAGATTGCCGGGTTCTCAGCTGGCTTCTCCGAGGAATCCTTGCAGAGATTCAAGGCCTTGTCATCGGGCATTAGAGAGTGCTCGAAGTTTATTTCTCGAGCAGCCTATGATGGCTTCGAGGCTTCGGCCCGGGTAGCCGCAGCCGACATCGGTGCACGCCGTCAGGCTTGGCTACAGTCATCGGACCTGGAGCCATGGGTGCAGGACAAGTTGGTTGATGTCCTTTGTCGAGGCGATAACCTCTTTGGCAAGCCCATGGCTGAGAAGGCTGCAGAAATCGAGACAGAGACTCTCACCAGGACAAGGCTGTCCAGGAAAACCTCTGCCCCTTCTCAGAGGAAGAAGGGCTCGGGGAAAAAGCCCTTTAACCCGAGGAAGGCCACTGCCTATAAATCCTACCCTCAATTCCAGGCCTCTGCAGCTCCCCAACAGGCCAAGGGGCAGGGTCATGGGCCCCGTAGGCAGAAGACCCCCAAGCCTCCTACCCCGGCTCCTGCACAGCAGGGAGGGGGTTTTTGACTGCTCAAGCATAGCCTCTCCTCCTCACCAGGGCACAGGAGGTCAGCTGGCCCTGTACGCCTACAGGTGGCCAGCCATCACAGGGGATACCTGGGTGCTAAGCATCATCGAAAGGGGCTGCCTGCTCCACTTCAACCAGATACCCCCCTCCTATGTTCCAGGGGAGCCTCCACAAACCCCCTTCACAGAAACCTACTCCTTCAGGAGTTAACCGGTCTGCTAAAGGAACAGGCGGTGGAACCGGTGCCTCACCACCTGGAAGGGCAAGGTTTCTACTCCAGGCACTTTCTAGTACCAAAGAGAACAGGAGGCCTCAGACCCATCCTGGACTTGAGAAATCTAAACAAGTTTCTGGAGAGGGAAAGTTCAAGATGCTTACCCTTGGAATACTAATGCACTACCTCCAGCAGGGAGATTGGCTATGCTCCTTAGACCTATAGGATGCCTATACCCACATCCTTATTCATCCAGACCACAGACAATATCTTAGGTTTGTAGTGGGAGGAAACCATTTTCAGTACAGAGTACTTCCTTTTGGCTTCACCTCCGCTCCAAGGGTCTTCACAAAGTGCCTAGCGGTGGTTGCGGCCTACCTCAGGAATCAGGGGATCTTCATCTTCCCCTACCTGGACGACTGGCTCATCAGGGGTCAGTCTCCTCAGGAGGCCAGTCAGGCCACCCTTCGCACCATATCTCTGCTTCAGCATCTGGGCTTTGTCATAAACTTTGCAAAGTCCACTTTAGTCCCCTCACAGAACGTGGAGTTCATAGGGGCAAGGCTGGATACCCTCCAGGCAAAAGCTTATTTGCCCGAAGACAGGGCTCACAGGTTGATGGGGTTGGCCGGGCAGTTCCAGACGAGCTCTCTGGTCCCTGCCAGACACTTCCTCCGGCTGTTAGGCCACATGGCATCCACATGTGGTGGAGGAGTGGCCTAGTGGTAGGGGCAAGGTACTTCAGGCCGGAAGGTCGGGGGTTCAAATCCCACTAGAGGACAGCAACCTTGGGCCGGAAGGACTGGGGTTTCTAGTCCCACAGGTGCTCCTTGTGATCTTGGGCAAGCCACTTAACCCTCCATAGCCCATGTTCCCTGTAAAATAGTTATCTCCAAGTTATAATGCCCTGTTCAATGTAATTTCAGTTTGTTCATTGTAAACCGCACTGATGCAGAATAGCGCGGTATATAAGAGAATGTAAATAAAATAAATAAATAAATAAGTAGTGCATGTGACTCCAAATGCCCGTCTGCACATGTGACCAGCTCAGTGGTGCCTAAGGGCCCAGTGGGTGCAATCCACAGGGAAGTTGACAGAGTAAAGGTGTCCAAACTGCTCGTGGACTCCTTGCACTGGTGGCAGCACCTCCCGAATCTTGTCAAGGTAGTACCTTTTCAGGTGCCTCCGCACACTCATGTGCTGACAGCTGATGCTTCCCTACAAGGCTGGGGGGCACATTGCCAGGGAGCATGCACCCAGGGCCTATGGTCTCCGTGGGAGGCCTCCCAACAGATCAACCTGTTGGAACTGCGAGCTATTCAGCTGGCTCTACAGACTTTCTCTCCAGTCCTCTCCAACCAGTCTGTTTTAGTTCAAACAATCAAGTAGCAATGTTCTATGTGAACAAGCAGGGAGGCACAGGATCCAAGCTCCTGAGCCAGGAAGCGCAAGCTCTCTGCTCCTTGGCAGTCAAAAGGGGAATGTCTCTCAAAGCGGTCTACCAGAAGGGCCAGGAGAATTACTTGGCAGACAGGTTAAGCAGTCTTCTACAGCCTCACGAATGGCAGTTGGATCCACTGGTGGTCCAACAGGTCTTCCTGAAGTGGGGACTTCCAACCATGGACCTCTTTGCCAGTCCGCTGAACAGGCAGCTACCCAAGTTCTGCTCCAGACAACCACATCCTCTGAGGATAGCAGCAGATGCGTTTCTAATCTCTTGGTCTACGGGCCTACTGTATGCGTTTCCTCCCACGTCTCTGGTGGCCCGGACCCTGTTCAAGATTCAGCAAGACAAGGCCTCAATGATTCTGATAGCCCCCAGGTGGCCCAGGCAACCGTGGTTTCCACTCCTTCTACAGTTGGCAGTGGATACCCCACTCCCTCTGGGGTTGCAACCCGACCTCCTGACTCAGGATCAGGGGTCCCTCTTGCACCCGAACCTCAGATCCCTCAACTTGATGGCCTGGCTGCTCAGAGGGTAGTTCTTGCTCCCTTGCTCCTACCAAGGGAGGTTGAGGAGGTGGTCTTGGCCTCCAGGAGGCATTCCACCCGGAAAGCCTATGCCCTAAAGTGGCGTAGATTTTCAGTATGGTGTTCTCAGCAACAGGAGGATCCTTTCTCCTGTTTAGTCCCGGTGGTGCTGCAGTATCTGCTTCACCTGTCGAACCTGGGACTTAAGTCCAACTCTGATCGGGTCCACCTCAGTTCTCTCTCGGCTCACCACTCGCCGGTGGATGGCCACTCTCTCTCGGGTCACCCCTTGGTGTCTCGTTTCCTCAGAGCCCTACTTCTACTCAAACCACCAGTTCGTCCACCAGCCACGGAGTGGGATCTGAATGTGGTCTTGCAACAACTGACTCGCCCACCGTTTGAGCCAATGGCTACCTGCCACTTACACTTCCTATCATGGAAGATGTTATTATTGGTAGCCCTTACCTCGGCCAGGCATGTGAGTGAACTCCAAGTACTGGTTTCTGATAGGCCGTACACATGGTTCTATAAGAACAGGGTAGTCTTGCGGACTCATCCTAAGTTCCTTCCAAAGGTGGTCTCCTCCTTCCACCTCAGTCAGGAGGTGGTGCTTCTGACATTCTTCCCCAGGCTGCACGCCAGTAGGACCGAGACTGTCCTGCATACCCTGGATTGTAGGAGGGCGTTGTCCTTTTACTTGGAACTTACGCAAGGGCATCGGAGGGCTTTTCAGCTCTTCGTCTCTTTTGACCCTAATAAATTAGGGTTGCCTGTCACCAAACGTACGTTGTCCATTTGGGTAGCGGATTGTATCGCCTGGGCATACAGGGCAGCCGGCCTCTCCTTGGAGGGTTGAGTCACAGCCCACCGTGTCAGGGCGAAACTGCATCAGTAGCTCATCTCCACTTTATTCCGTTGGCAGACATCTGCCGGGCCGCTACTTGGTCTTCAAGCCAGACTTTTGCGGCCCATTACTGCCTCGAGAGGGAGTTCTGAAGGGACAGTGCTTTCGGACAGGTGGTACTCCGTAATCTCTTTGAGGTTTAGGCAACTCCTACCCTCCAGCCCTTGTGTTGGGCTACCGTACGGGGGTGGTCTCAGAGAAGATTCTTATCACGGTTGCTGAGGCTCTAGAGGGAGCTCTATTTTTCAGCTTTGGGTTCTCGGTAGCCCAGAGCTAGGGAGTCACCCATATGTGAGGACTGATTTCCTGCTTGGTCCTGGAGAAAGAGTAGTTACTCACCTGTAACAGGTGTTCTCCAGGAGCAGCAGGAATCAGGCCTCACGACCCTCCCTCTTCCCCTAGGAGTTGCAGTCATATGCTTCATTTTTGTTTTGTTGCTGTCTCTTAGCTATGTCATGAGACTGAGCAAGATGGCACCCTAGGGCAGGAAGGGGACCATGCAGGCGCGCTGCATTCCCAAAGTCTTTCTTTGAAAGCTGGGGAAATGCTCCGCACGGGGGCTCCATCGGCGCCGACGTCACCCATATATGAGGACTGATTCCTGCTGCTCCTGGAGAACACCTGTTACAGGTGAGTAACTACTCTTTCTAATCATGACAAGCATTCTGCAAACACAAACTTTCTGTCTACCTCCCACAAACATATGCTTTCCAGTCTAGCTGCTTCTGCAAAATACGTCTTTGACTGTCTCACACATATCCACACACATCCACTCTAAGGCTGTCAGCAAATTCCAAGTTGCTCTCACTCTCCATGCTTCTGAATCGTTCTCCAGAGGACCCCAATACCCCATTTAGCCCCTCTCTACAATAAACAAACATAATGTAAACTATTTATTTATTCATTTAGCTATTTTTCTATACCGCTATTTCTATGGTCAAAGCGGTTTACAAGATAAACAACATATCTCAACAGGGCATTACATGGAACATATAACATAAATCATAACATAACATAAAAGCAACATAAACTAAAAGAGGAACGTGTTGGGTAGGTAAATGACAAAAGTGGAGGTAAATCTTAAGTTAAATTAACATTATAGCGGGGCAAGGGGATATTGGGTGGAAAGGGAGGGATGAGAGGATAATGGGGGTGATGGAGGCTTTGTACTTTATCTGCTCTCTGATGAATAACTAGTGGAGTTGCTTGAGTTGCGTGGCCAGCTCTAGGTGTGTTGCAGAGAAAGGATGCGGCTGTATTATGGGCCAGTTGAAGTGGATGAAGTACATATTTTGGCAAGCCTTGAAAGAGGAGGTTACATTAGTCGAAGCGCGGGAAAATGAGTGCCTGAAACAGTGTGCAAAGGTTGTGGATATTCAACAGCGAATTGAGCCATTGTACTGTTTTGATTTTGTAATATATGGCTCTTGTGTATTACGATATGTGAAGTTAGGGTCAAGCGTTCATCTAGTGTTACTCCCATATAGCAGATTTCAGATTTTATTTGTAGTTGTGTTCCAGCAATGGTTATGGTGGCAGGTGGGATGAAGTTGATGTCTTTGGTAATATATAGCAAATGAATAGCAAAGAGAATAGGGTGGATCTTTGGGAGACTCCCTGATGCTGAGTATATGGGGCTGATTTTTTGAAGCCCATTTTTACTTGGAGTTGACGCTCTGTCAGAATACAGCCCTATTGACTGCAGTCATTAGAGGATGAAGTGATGGGGAAGAGTCAAAGGCTGCCTTGATGTCAAGGAAGATCAGAATGAATAGATTGTCAGTGAGGTCGGTCAAGAGAGTTTCAACCCCATGCTGGGGTCTGAACCCATATTGTTGAGGGTCAAGCAGGAAATGAGAGTCAATGTGGTCTTGGAGCTATGTCTGGACAATATTTTCTATTACTTTTGACAGGAATGGTAGGCTGGTAATAGGTCTATATGGGTTTGGTTGGTTGGTTTACGCCAATTACAGTTCCTTTTTTTTATTGGGCGGAAGGAGGCATTTTTGAGTTTGTTAGGCATATATCCCTGGTGGAGTGAAAGTTGTGTGATTTTGAGAATTCTGAGAATTAATTCTGCTCGGGAAATCTTGATCCAATTGACCGGGCAGGCATCAACTGGGGATGTGGTGGTGGTAATTTTCGTGGTAATTTTTTCAAGTTGTTCGGGTGAAATGGCTGTGAACAAGTTTCAGGTGATATTGACTTCTGAATGCTTGTGGATTTCATATGTTGGTGCTGTACATGTTCTTTTGTCTTAAGGGCTGGTCAGGCTTTGAAAATAGTCTGCCATCATCGGGAGGGTAGAGGTATTTCTTCATATCGAATAGTTCCCTGGGATGGTTTAGGGAGCTTTGGATTAGTTTGGAGTAGTATTACTTTTTTGCTTTGTATGTGAATGTCTAGTAGTGATGTGATTTGGCCATTTATTTGTCTTTCAGCGGATTTGGAGCGTCTCAATTTTCTTTCTAGAAGCCTGAGATTACGTTTCATGTCTTTTAGCTTGGTGGTGTACTATGTGGTTGTGTTTTGTTTTTTGTAGACTGTGGGGGCATGTGGTTTTATGGCTACTTTGCTTGATTCCAGTTCTGGATGAGTGTGTCTCATCCAGAACTGGAATGAGTTTCATCCAGTTTGATTCCAGTTCTGGATGAGTGTGTCAATGTCTTCTGAGGTGTGCTGGAGCTGTGGATTTTATCTAGGAATTAGTTTTTTCTAAGTGGTAGAATCTGCGAGCTGAGGTTTGTGTTTGAGTGCTTTTGTGTGTGTGAGAGCCATGTGGCAGGAGAAACAAAATTGTTTTGTGGTTAGACCAGGGAACAACAGAGAGGGAAGGGGTTGGGAGCTGCTTGTTTCTGAGCATTTGCTGCAGGGCGAATATAAGGTCAAGTGCATTTCCTTTTATTGTGGGTTGGTTTGTTGATAAACTGAGTATAGTCCAGAGTATCCATGGCTTCAATGAAGGCTTTTGATATTTTGGGGGCGGCAGATGGTAGATTGAGGCACCTAGGAGCAGGAGGTAGCTGGAGTGCGTTTTTTTTTAGTTGCAGCAGTCTCTCTAGTAGGGCTGCTAGTTCATCTGCACAAGCATTCGGGGACCTATATGCGAGGCATAGTGTTATGAACTTATTTTGATAGATGCTGTGTCTGAACCGCCATATGTGCTATTGGTTAAAATGTGAAAGTCGAGGTGTTTTTTGGTATGATAAAGACTCCTCTGCCTCTACACTTAGTTCTTGGGTAATTGAATATGTTGTTTCTCCAGGAACAAGCAGGAAGTCAGTCCTCACATATGGATGACGTCGGTGCCAATGGAGCCCTTGTGGAAGCATCTCCCCAGCTTTCAAAGAAAGTCTTTGGGAGATACCACCACGCAAGGATGCCATCTTGATCAGTCTCCCTTTTTCCGCAGAGCCCTACAGATGCTTGTCTTATTCCCCGGAAAAAATCTTTTCTTTAACTTGTACACTCTTGTACTTTTCCGGCTTGTGCTGGCTCTTTCCCACCTTGGGACGCGATGCTGCAGCATTGGGCCTCGAAATCTTGCTTTTTGTGATGTTTTTGCTTTCACGCCCTTTTCAACTGCTGGCCGTGGGGAAGGTCTTTTTGCCCCAATGGTCACCAGTTTTAAAAATGTGATAGGTGTTCAAAAAATATGTCCATCACCGACACGCATGATTGTTGCCTCCGTTGTCTGGGCGCTGACCATGACCCGGAGGAATACCTCTTGTGCAAGAAAATTTCCACGAAGGCCATCCAGAGCCATCGGCTTAAGCAGGACAACATCTTCCATAAGGCAGACTCTATCCCAGTATACCCGGTAGTCTCACGCTTGAAGGCCTTGCTCAGCTCCTCCAAGCCATGCAAGGCTCCCGTGGCCCCTCAGCGTACTCGCAGGCACTCCGAACAAGGTACTCCAGAGCAAACGCATAAGAAGACCTCAAGAGCCTCTTCCGGAGATGTGGAAAAGCACAGGAAGTTATGCACCCAATTCCTCAGCCCCCGGCAAGATCTCAAAGAGTTTGAGTGGGAGCATCCCCGAAAGGTGCCCAGAATCTATGTCGTGGCCTCCAGTGATGGACCTCTGTCTCTCGAGAGTCATCCCATCAAGGACCCACTCTCCTCATTGCCTGACCTGGTCACTCTGGTGTCGGTGTCAATGGCTGCTACACCCCCCCCTAGTGGGAAGCCCATATGTTGGCCCTGGAGTGCAGCGCTTCTGCATTCATTGCCTCTCAGTGGGTGCTGCCCGACCCCACAGAGATTGCAGGGACCTCGACCTCGAGGACTCCCTGGGCCACTGAAGCGATTCCTGACAGCCAGACACCTTGGTCAGATCCTTGGTGAGGATTTTGTTCTCGCTCCCATTCCTCGGGAGCGAGATCTTTGCAGGCAAGTGTCTCTGGTTCCGGCCACTGAGACCTCCCCTCATACCTGTCTCTGCCGGCTGGCAAGCTCCGATCCCCACTCGAGGACCCCTTCCTCGAGTTTGTCAGGGACATGGTTCGGGTGCTCTCTCTCACAACTGAGGCAGAGGAGAATCCTTGTATGGAGGAACATAACATCCTCCAGTACATGGCACCATCGAAGGAGACCTTGACGGTCCCCATCTCCTCCATCCTTACCCGGCTCCTCCTGAGGATGTGGGAGAGCCCTGCGTCGGTTCCCATTGTCAGCTGTCAGCTGGATACGATGTACCGAGTCCAATGGGGCCCAGGTTTCCATAAGGCGCAACTCCCCCACATGTCCATGGTGGTCGAGTCAACCAAGCACCAGCAAAAATGCCCTAAGTCACACTCTTTGGTGCCCCCGGGCAGAGAGTCCTGTACCTTCGACACCCTCAGGGGGAAATGCTACCAGGGTTCGAGGCTGACATGCTGTATTCAGACTTACCAGCTCTATATTAGCATGTTCCTCCGGGACCTGGCCAAGGAGCTCAGGGGCTTCACAGCTAGCCTCGATGGAGACCACCTCCAACATTTCCAGGCTCTTTCAAAGTCTGTCTCGGAGTGTTCCAAGTACTTATCTTGAGCTGGGGCTACGAAGGCTTAGATTTCAGTGCAAGGGTGGCAGCTGTGGGTATAGGCGTTTGATGCCAGGCCTGGCTCCAATCATCGGATCTTCAGCAGTGGGTACAAGAGAAGCTTCTTGATGTCCCCTGCCTCAGCGAATAGCTCTTCAGTAAGCCTATGGAGGACAAAGTAGCTGAAATCGAGACTAAGTATGTCACTTGTACCCGTCTCTCAAAGAAAACATCCATCCTGCCTCGGAAGAAGCTGCAGGGCAAGAAACGCCCTTTGCTCCAGAAGGGCTACCCTTCTTGAGGCAATCCCCCAAACCCTGCCACCCCTTAGCAGGGTCCACATGGCAAAGGAACAGGCCAGGCCCTGTGCAAACTCAAGGGCCCCAAATCCCAGCTGCCCACTCCTGCCCAGCCATGATCGGGATTTTGACATCTTCGGCATAGCCTCTCTTCCACTGGAGGACCAGTTCCCAACAGGGGGCGCCTGGTTCACTTCGCCCACTGGTGGGCCTCCATCACCACAGACTCCTGGGCTCTTCAGGTAGTCAAGGAGGGCTACTACATCCACCTCAACCAGGTCCCTCCACCCTTCTTTCCCGGGGAGCCCACTTGGTCTCCCCTGCACCAGACCTTGCTGAGGCAAGAGCTCATGGGAAGGACAGAGCTGTGGAGCCCGTTTCGCACCTCGCGAAAGGTAGAGGTGTTTACTCCAGGTACTTCCTGCTCCCTGTCAGACGGCTGCCTGGGTGAGAATCTTCACAGTCTTGACAATGCATATATTTATATGATTTTTGCAAGGTATTGTGGGTAATGTAGTTCATTCACACCAGACACAGCTGCTGACAATAATTTAGTTGTGCACAAGTGTTAAAGCCAATAAGATACTTCTTTATTTATGGGGTTATTTCTCCCAGCACAGATATGCTTGGTAGCACATAAATTAGGTTACTTGCTTGCAGTGTTTAACTTGGTAAAACAAAGTCAAAAATCAAAATCAGGAAAACAACCTTCAAACTTGTCAGGCAATTAGCTAAAGTTTTCTTAGCATATCTCTAACAAACGAAAAGCCACAAAGAAAGAAATAAACTGTTCTTGTAAGGTTAACTTCTGATTACTTTCCACACAGATCCAGAAGTAATTCTCTCCTAGCTCACAAGCAATTAGGTGCAGCTCAATTGCTATCAGTTATCCAGCTGAAACCCTTTAGCAGGCTGGCTTTCTACTGTGTGAGTCAAATCCTGTTTCAGGAGCTTTTCTTAGTGGAATAAAGAACAAATTTATAATTTCTTTGTGATGGCTGCTGTGCTTTATCACAGAAAGTTACCAACGGAGTTTGGATAGAGAGCAGTCCATATAAACAATATCTTGATCTGCTATTATTTCCCCTTCATCAACAAGCATAGGGTCACTATCATGAATTGGCACAGATGAATCTTTCAATGGAGCACTTTCAGGAGAACACTTATTTCCCTGCTGTCTTTCAAGGTTATAGCTAGGGCATAGATCAATGTTCATACCTGAGCTTCCATTGTTGCTATAGTTCCTCTCTATATAGCCTGGCCAGTATGTAGTCCAGTTCTTATGTCCAGCCTTCCAGTCCTGATCCCTGGACACTGGATCTCTCTTCACATACCTTCTGGCATAGGTCTTAGAGTCCCTTCCACGTGCAGCCGTCTCCCTCACAGGTAGCCTCTGGTGATTCCTTGTTCTGCAGCACCATTCCTCTGGCTTTCCCCAGTCCAATGGTCTATGCTGGCCCTTGGAATACCTCCCAGTATACGTACTGCCTTGGACTCTTCTAGACCTCTCAAAGGCTTTTCTCTTCCTTCTTCCAAAGGGTCTCTTTCCCTCTCTGTCCGTCCGGTTTGGCTTCTGCTTCTGATGATCCTTCAGATGAAACTGATGATCAAACTCAAGCTGATTCTCAGGATACTGAGGACAATTCTCTGGATATCCAAGGTGATCATGAAGCTCATGATCATGGAGCTGATGCTTGTCATCTGTAGAACAAACTCTATTCTTATTCTGCCTTGATGAGTGCTCCTCCCTAATACAGCGCAGCTGTGCTGAATCAGGCCCTGCCCTTTGAGATGAGTGCTTAGGGATTACCTCATAGCCCTCCTGATTGAACACACGTTTCCCCACTTCAGCTCCTCTAATGGCTGCTGGAAACCTGGTGCATTCTGGGACTGGTAGTCTTTTGTAAGAAAATTCTGTTTTCTTATTTCTACCAGAACTGACAGGTTGCTTGTTCAGAGTCACATCATCTTTTCTATAGCTCCTTCCTGAGCTATGATAAGCTTCCTTATCACATCCCCAAGAGAAAAAGGGGCCCCGAGGCCCATCTTGGATCTGAGAAACCTCAACAAGTTTCTGGTGCGGGAGAAGTTCAAGATGCTCTCCCTTGGAACACTGCTGCCTTACCTCCAGCAGGGAGATTGGCTGTGCTCCATACCTTGGACTGCAAATGAGCCCTGTCCTTTTACTTACAATGGACCCAGAGCCACCGTAAAGCCTCACAGCTCTTTGTCTCCTTTGACCACAGCCACATGGGGCAGACGGTCACTAAATGGACCATATCCGTCTGGGTGACGGATTGCATCGCCTTCACTCATAGCCATGCCAGAGGCCCCCTGGAGCACTGTGTCATGGCACACAATGTCAGGACAATGGTGACCTCGGTCGCGAACCTCCGGTAGGTGTTGATGGCTGACATCTGCCGGGCCATCACTTGGTCCTCTGTCCACATCTTTGCAGCCCTCTACTGCCTGGAGAGGGAGTCCCAAAGGGTCAGCACCTTCGGCCAAGCTGTACTCCGTAACCTCTTTGGGGGTTTAGGCAACTCCTGCCCTCTGACCCTTCTTGTTCAGGCTAACGGAGCCATGATTCTCCCTGGACACTGGGTCCTCAGAGTCTGCCTTCAGATATGCTCATGGCTGGGCTGTGGTTTTTCTACCGGTCCTTGGTAGCCCGGAGCTAGGAAGTCCCATATGTGAGGACTGATTTCCTGCTTGTTCCTGGAGAAAGAGTAGTTATTAACCTGTAACAGGTGTTCTGCAGGGACAGCAGGAATCAGTCCTCACAACCCTCCCTCTCCCCTTGGAGATGATGTTCATTTTTGGCCATCTTCTTGGTTGGGCTCTTGACTGATCAAGATGGCACCCTTGGGCGGGAAGGGGACCACGAATGTATGGTGGCATCTCCCAAAGGCTTTCTTTGAAAGCTGGAGAGATGCTTCTGCGAGGGCTCCGTCGGCACTGACATCACCCATATGTGAGGACTGATTCCTAACTGGGTGTTAGTTGCTGGTTAATCAGTACATTGTCAGATTCAGTAAACCAAGATTCAGTTACATAAAGAACATCTATTTGGTTGTTGGTGATGTAGTCCGAGAGGAGCTGGATTTTATTTTGTGCAGAGTATATGTTGAGAAGCGTGTATCTGAGGTGATGAGAGTTGTTCGCAGATTCGTAATCATGTGTTGTTGCTGTAAACGTTTGGTGTTTAATTTGGATGAGGAGGTGATAGGCTGAGTCTTGGTCTGAGAATGGGAAGGGGTAATGGGTGGTGAGGGTATGTGTGTATGATTGGTATGTGATTGGAGGGGGGAGCTCGTGAGGTAGAGGGCGAGAGGAGTGCGGTGAGGCATAACAAGCTGAGTAAGATGATTATAGGCACCAGTCTTAAGCTGTGGTTATAGGTGTAGCTTGTTTCTTTGAGAAAGAGTCTGTGTATACTAAGGGTGGTGTGAGGAACCAGTGTGAGGGGCCTTTGAGAGAAGTAGCTGGAGGGTGGTCAGGGCTGGTGAATAAGTGGAAGTGTACGTTGTTAATGCTTGATTCATAGCCAGTGTTCATGCATATTTAAGTAAAAGTAGACCAGAAGAGCCACACCTTACACAAATTCCTAAAGTAGCTGAATTCCTAACCTTCTTAAGTTTCTGGGGAAGCCCATCCAGCAAATTAGACCTACATGAGACCCCTCCCCCCCCCCCCAGGGGTTTAAGAAAGGGAAAGATTTTAGTGAAACTCCCTCAGAGATTTGAGAAAGTAAAGTAGAGGAGAAAGGGGCTATTTAACTATCTGTTGGCACGAAGCTCTCAAAACAGAGCAGGAGCTGAACACTTCTGTACTGGGAAAGTGATACCCCAGTGTAGTAACCAGACAGTGGCTATAGAGTGAAACAAACTACAGAGGGGTAGAACCATGCAAATTTGTGTCCAGCATCTCCTCTTTTCTCTATCCATCCCCACATGTCCAGCCCCTCCTCTCTCTCTCTTTTTCTACCCCTATCCCCCCATTTCCTGCCTCTCCTCTCTATCTATCTCTACCCCCCACATGTCCAGTTTCTTCTCTGTCTCTATCCTTATCCCCCTGATGTCAACCTCTCCTCTCTTTCTCTCCCTATCCCTCCTCAACTCCAGCATTCCCCCTCTGTCTCCCTCCCTTATCCATCATCCCCTTCAATATCCTTATGGACCCCTCCCATAAAAAGCAACCTATGGCCCCCTTCTGTATTCTCCAACAAACCAACACATGGTTTGCTAATTCAGAGTCATAAATAAAACAAAACAATCACCAATGGAGGAAAAGACCTCAGAACATAAAGCCAAACAAAGGCTCTAAACGGATTCTGTAATACTAATCCCGTCACCACCACCCAGGGCAGTGTACCAGCAAGTTTACAGTAACATCACTCTTCATCATCATAGGTCAAAAAAACCAACAAACACAAAAAACAGATACTGATCTGATATCAACATGAAAGCCCACAATTCTCTAGGAACAAGCAGGAAGTCAGTCCTCACATATGGGTGACATCGGCACCGTCGGAGCCCTCGCAGAAACATTCCCCCAGCTTTCAAAGAAAGCCTTTGGGAGATACCACCACAAATGCGGGGTCCCCTTCCCACCCAAGGGTGCCATTTGCTCAGTTTCCTTTTTTCCGTGGAATCCTTCAGACGTTTGTCTGGCTTGTCCCTGGAAAAAGTTGATTTTTCTCTCTGAGTTTCTTACTCACCTCCGGTATTTCACCGGTGCTCTTTCCACCTACTGACCTCGTTGCCTCGGCGTCAAGTTCGGTCAATTTTGCTAGTTTTTCATTCTTTTCTTTTCTGGCATCGTCACGCCTTTTTTTCCCCCCTGGCAGCCCGGAGAGTCTTCGACCTCGCAGGGGAACGTTTTTCCCCCATGGATACCAGTGGCTTTAAGAAGTGTGATCGATGCTCTACAATTATGTTTCTGACCGACACACACGACTGCTGTCTCAGCTGCCTTGGGCCAGACCATGACCCAGCAGCCTGCGGTCTCTGCAAAAGGATGTCCAGTAAGGCCCTCAAGAGCCGCCAGCAGAAGTACGATAAGCTTTTCCCTAAGTCCACGGTGCCTCCTAAGGCCAGGGCCTCGTCTGAGGACCTGACATCTCGGGCAGAGCCTTCCGAACCCAAGCCTCTTTGTGGGTCCTCAGAAAGGGGGCCTCCCTCGAGGGAATCCAGGAAGAAGAAACCCTTGAAGGCAGCATCCTTGGATGGTTCAGACTGGCCAGGTGCTCTCTGGGCCCGGTTCTGCAGTCTGAGATGTTTGTTCGAGGCGTCAGAGAAGGAGCGACCTGCGTAGGTCCACCGGAAGGATCTGATCATGGACCGGCCTTGGTCCCCAGACACTATCCTCGTCAAGGATTCCCCTTCGAGGGAGCCAGCATCGGGCCAGAGCCCCTCGGTGCCTGCGCTGAAGGCTGCAGAGCCTTCTGGTCTGGAGTCCAGATTGGCGGCCCTGGAGCGCAGTTTGTTTGCCTTCATGGACCAGCAGCGGCTGCTGTTGTCAGGCACAACCAGTTCATCCGCCCCGACCACCAGGCCTTTGACATCCAAGACTTCCCCAGAGGCTGAGATGATCCTCGAAGTCCTTCGGCTTTGAGTCGATCCTCGGCCGAGGTTGCAATCCTAGTCCTGCTCGACAGGACTGCGGTCATCCCCAGAAAGTTTGCCGGGCACTGGCTGCAGGGCATCGGGGACACCGATGTCCGCAGAGCAGCCCTCCTATGAGTCCTCGATGGACTACTCCGAGTGGGAGACAGAGGACGAGGAGTCCCCTGATACCCATCTCCACCACGACATCCCATCTGACTCTCCCATTTTGGAGCCTCGACGGCGGTTCCTGCCCAAGAATATGGGCTTCCTTGATTTTGTCAAGGAAATGTCTAAGGCCCTAGCGTTCCCAATCGAGTCGGAGGAGGACCCTCGAACGGATGAGTTGGAAATCCTCCAGTACGAGGCCCCTCCACGGGAATCGCTCATGGTGCCTATTCCTTCCATCCTGGAACAGCTGATGCTCCGAATGTGGGAGACACCGGCTTTGGTGCCAGTGATGAGCAAACGGCTTGACTTGATGTATCGAGTCTGCTGGAGCCCGAGCTTCCAAAAGTCGCAGTTGCCGCATAACTCCATAATGGTGGAGTTGGCCATGCGTCGGCTGAAAAGCCAGAAGATGCACTCCTCGGTACCCCCCCCAGGGCCCGCACCTTCGACGCCCTCGGCAGAAAGTGCTACCAGGGCTCAATGCTCATTGGCCGCATCCAGGCCTACCAGCTCTACATGGGCATGTACCTGAGAGACCTTGCGAAGGAACTCACTGGGTTCTCAGCTGGTCTTTCTGAGGAACCCTTGCAGTGGTTCAACTACCTGGCCAAGGCAGGCCGTAAATGCTCCAAATTCATGTCTTTAGCAGCCTATGATGGGTTCGGGTTGGTGGCTTGAGTAGTGGTAGCTGGCATCTGTGCACGCTGCCAGACTTGGCTACAGTCGCCTGACCTCGAACAGTAGGTTCAGGACAAATTGATCGATGTCCCCTGCCAAGGAGAGAACCTCTTTGGCAAACCCATGACTGACAAGGCTGCTGAGCTGGAGACTGAGTTCATGACGAGGGCCAGGCTCTCCAAAAAACCGTTGCCCCTCCCCGATGGAAGGGCTCGAGTAAAAGGTCCTTTTACCTGAGGAAGGGAGCTGCTTACCGAAACTACCCACCTTATCAGGTCTCCCCAGGACCCCAATAGGGTCACAGCAGGCCAAGGGACATGGGCATGGCCCTTGTAAGCAGAAGGCTCCAAAATCCCAAGCACCGACTCCGGCCCAGTCAGTGGGGAGTTTTTGACTTCTTGAGCATAGCCTATCTACCCCAAGATCAGCAGCCCACAGGGGGATGTCTGGCCCTCTATTCTCAGAAGTGGGTGTCCATCACCATCGATTCCTGGGCACTTCAGGTAGTCAGGAAGGGTTACCTCCTACACCTGGCTCAGACACCTCGCCCTTACTTTCCGGGAGAGTCCCTAAAGGTCTGCCCTTCACCGGGACCTTCTACTGAAGGAGTTGGCAGGTCTTCTCGAGGACAAAGCAATGGAACCAGTGCTCCACCATGTCAAGGGCAAGGGGTTCTACTCCAGGTACTTCCTTATGCCAAAAAAGTACAGGGGGCCTAAGGCCCATCCTCCACCTGCACAACCTCAACAAATTCCTGGTGAGGGAGAAGTTCAAGATGCTCTCCCTTGGAATATTGCTGCCATACCTCCAGCAGGGAAACTGGCTATGCTCCTTAGACCTCAAGGATGCTTATACCCACATCCTCATCCACCCCAACCACAGCCAGTACCTGCGGTTCGTAGTGGGGGGGGGGGGGCGCAAGCATTTTCAGAACAGGATGCTCCCCTTCAGCCTAGCCTCTGCCCCAAGAATTTTCACAAAATGCCTGGCAGTGGTGGCCGCCTTCCTCCGGCTCCAGGGGTCTTCATTTTTCCCTACCTGGATGACTGGCTCATAAAGAGAGGCATGGCCTCAGAGGTGCAGCAAGCCACTGCATGCACCATACAGGTTCTGCAACAGTTGGGGGTTTGTCATAAACTACTCCAAGTCTCACCTCATCCCAACACAGTGTCTAGATTTCATTGGGGCAAAGATCGACACTCTCCAGTCAAAGGCTTTCTTGCCCAGGGACCAAGCCAATTGTCTCAGGACTCTGGCTTGGGATGTACAGTACTGTCCTTCTGAGCCCGCTCGACTTCTTCTGTGCCTCTTCAGGCACATGGCCTCCACGGTCCATGTCACCCCCAATGCTCACCTCCAAATGATGGTGGCACAGTGGTGTCTCTGGAACCAGTGGTCTCAGGCCATGGGCCGCTTCTGAGACAGAATTTCTGTGACCTGCCAATTGGCAGATTCTCTGGTCTGGTGGCAGTCTCCCCAGCTTCTCGAGGTGAACATGCCTTTTTCAGGCCCCAAACCCCTCAAGAGTCCTCACTACGGACACCTCCCTGCTCGACTGGGGAGCCCACTGTGGAGATCTCTGCACCCAGGGCAACTGGTCACCAGACGAGAGCACCCAGCAGATCAACCTCTTGGAGCTCCAAGCCATACACCTAGCCCTGAGGGTCTTCTGTCACCACCAGATGGACAACCAGGTGGCGATGTTCTATTTGAACAAACAGGGCTGCATGGTGTCTCATACCCTTTGTCAGGAGGTCCTGGTCCTCTGCTCGTACGTAATCCAACAGGATATCCTCCTGTGGACATATCAACAGAGGTGTTCCAGTGAAGACAAAAGTATCCCAAATGCCTTTAAGTACAAAACAGACAGAACTTAAAGATTCCAAATTACCCCTGCCCACCTGTATCCAGATTAATATGAATAAAATATAGCTTCTAAAATGCTTGTATGCAAATGCTAGAAGTCTAAAAAATAAGATGGGAGGGTTAGCTCAGCAGAGTTCTCCAGCCGTACGAGTGGCAGCTGGATCCCAGGGTTGCCAATTGGCTTTTCCGGCTCTGGGGGAACTCGTGATGGACTTGTTTGCCAGTCTGGACAACTTTCATTTGCCTCGCGTCTGCTCCTGGCAGGCCCACCCTTCCAGGGTGGCAGCAGACGCATCCCAGATCTCATGGTTGGAAGGCCTCTTGTATGCCTTCCCTCCTACACCGCCAAGTCCTTGTTCAGGACCCTCCACGACAGGGCCTCGCTCATCCTGATAGCTCCTCGATGGCCCAGGCAACCGTGGTTCCCGTTATTCCTACAGTTGATGATGGAGACCCCCATCCCCTTGTGGACCGCTCCGGGACTCCTATCTCAGGAGGGCGGCTCTCTCCTGCACCCCAACCTGGGGTCCCTGTCACTGACAGCGTGGCTGCTGAGAGGGTGATGCTGACCCCTTTCAACCTTTTGGTTGAGGTGGAAAACGTTCTGCTGGCCTCTCGCAAGCCCTTTACTAGGAAGGCTTACGCCCTCAAATGGCGCAGGTTCTCTGTTTGGTGTGCCCAACATGGGGCTGACCCTTTCTCCTGCCGGTGGCTCTGATGTTACAGTACCTTCTCCACCTCTCTCAGTCCGGGCTGAAGTCTAACTCCATCCGAGTGCACCTTAGTGCCCTGGCTGCGCACCATCCTCTGGTGGATGGTAAGTCCCTCTCGGTCCATCCCTTGGTGACCCGTTTTCTTCGGGGCCTGCTCTTATTGAAGCCCCTGGTTCACCCTCCAGCAACCGAATGGGACCTCAGCGTAGTGTTGGGGCAGCTTACTCACCTGCCCTTCAAACCTCTAGCTACCTGCCATCTTCGCTACCTCTCCTGATAGGTGGCTTTCCTGGTCGCGCTTACCTCCACTCACAGAGTTAGCGAGCTTCAGGCCCTTGTGGCAGAGATGCCCTATACCAGGTTCTACAAGAACAGAGTGGTGCTTCGCGCGTACCCAAAATTCCTGCCGAAAGTAGTGTCACCCTTCCATCTCAACCAGGAAGTGGTGCTCCGCACCTTCTTTCCAAGACCTCATTCCACTTGGGCGGAGACAGTCCTTCACACCTTGGACTGTAAGAGGGCTTTGTCCTTCTATATCCAACGCACTCAGGGCAACCGCAAAGCTTCTCAGCTTTTCATCTCCTATGACCCCAGCGGTGGGGAGGCGGTGACCAAGCGTATGCTATCCACATGGGTGGTGGAGTGTATCGCCCTCGCTTATGAGCAGGCGAGGCTCCCGCTGGAAGGCTGTGTCATGGCGCACCGTGTCAGGGCCATGGCGGCCTCAGTGGAAAACTTGCGCTCTGTCCCGATGGTAGACATCTGCCGGGCCACCAATTGGTCTTCAATCCATACCTTCGCAGCCCATTACTACCTGGAAAGAGAGTCCCGATGGGACAGTGCCTTCAGTCATGCTGTGCTCCGTAGCCTTTTCAGGGTCCAGGCAACTCGTATCCTCCGACCCTTCTGTGTTCAGGCTACCAGAGTACTGGTTCATTGGACACAGGGGTCCTACTGTGGTCTGTGTATATAGACTCATTTGCTGCTGCTTGCGGCTCCACATGAGGGAGCTCCTATTTTTGTTAACAGGCTTTCGGTAGCCTGTAGCTGGGGAGTCCCATATGTGAGGACTGACTTCCTGCTTGTTCCCAGAGAAAGCGTAGTTACTCACCTGTAATAGATGTTCTCCGGGGACAGCAGGAATCAGTTCTCACAACCCTCCCTCCTCCCCTTGCAGTTGCTCCTTTACCATTCTTTATTTTTGCCGTCCTTTAGATATGTCATGTCACTGAGCAAGATGGTTCCCTTGGGCGAGAAGGGGACCATGCATGTGTAGTGGCTTCCGCGAGGGCTCAGTCAGTGCCGATGTCACCCATATGTGAGGACTGATTCCTGTTGTCCCCAGAGAATACCTGTTACAGGTGAGTAACTACACTATATGCAAACAATATGTAGGCTCTATTCCACAAAAACAGATACTTAACTGCTAGTATCCCCATAAAAGCCCACAAACATTCTCAGACAGTATGTAGGCAGGCTCCACTCCGACACCAGGTGTTTTGCTACTGCTGCTTCAGTGAGAAAGCCTCTTTCTTTAAACAAGACTAAATAATAAATCCTGTCATGTATACTTGTAAATACTCTTGTAAATAGTTGCAGTAATGACTTCCCATGTTTTATCCAAGTTCTCTGACCTTGTTCTCTGTAAAACCAAACAGTTTGTTCAATATGGTATGTTGTTATATTGTGAACCACGCTGATGCTAAATAGAGCGGTATATAAGAGCCTGTAATAAATAAATAAATAATAAATAAATAATAGCACCCCTAAAATTTAAAAACCAGCATTACTCAACCTCATCATTAGCACAAAACCAACAAACCCATAACATACCCACTAGAACCCCCTTAAACAAAAGCCAACACTAACCAAACACATGGGACAAGATACCAAACATCCAGCAGCAAGACCGGCAGGGAACAAAATGACTCAACACTCACAAAAACAGGTGCATATAAAAAGCCTAAGACACCGCCCCCTTGAAAACACTCACAGCTGATCCACAGCAACCAATAAATCATTCAAAACATTCATACAAAACCACATCCACACAACAAGGCTACCAACCAATGAGGAGCACAACCCTGCCCCCTAAACAAAACAACCACACTCATTCAAGCAAACATCCATTTATAATCCCATACAAGCTGTGCTAGAACAGACCAATAGAACAAAATAATACCCACCCACTGACCCTTAACCCAAAGCTGTCAAATTCATCAAATACATGCCTTCCAATTAATAACCTCATTCAGTCCGCCTAGTACCACAGTTCCAAAATGGAAGATACAGAACTGTTCCTTATATACAGCACAGGCTGCGCTATCTATGTCCCCAGTATTTAATACAGGGACATGATCCAATACTATACATTTGAAAATCTGAAAACTGATATACACAAGTTAAACAATGAGAACCTAAAGGGGCTCCTTCAACCTGACACTTAAGTTTACTCCAATGCTCAAGAAGTCGAATCCACAATTGGCGTGTACTTTTACCAATATACACTAGACCACAAGGGCATCACAACATATAAACTACAAACTCGGATTGACAAGTTGTCTGCCACCTTAAGTTCCATAGTTTCCCATTGTATTCAAAAATAGAAGATTCCAACATCATCCCACACACCGAGCAAGACCCACATCTCATATGGCAGCCCTGTACATATTGGGTATTCACAAATGCCGGTACCGTTGGACTAAGGATATCACACAAATTCTGACCCCTAGTGAAAACCATCCTAGGGCGTAAACCCTCCAAACCAGGAGTAAGAGAAAGAAGAGAAAAGTGAGTCTGAACAATCTGCTCTAAATGTTTACTAAATGGAGAGAATCGAGTCACCAAATGAACAAATCCTTCTTCTTGTGCTCGCTCATCCCGCGATCTAGAATATAAAAGCCAATCGTGATTATTGTTCAAAGCTCTTATCCATGCTCATCTGACTATCACATTAGGATAACCCCTATCTCAAAAGGCCTGAAACAGCCCCCGGGATTGGGATCTAAAGTCCTGAACCGAACTACAATTCCACCGATAATGGAGGAATTGCGAAAAAGGAAGACCATTCTTCAAACAAACAGGATGGACACTAGAATAATGTAAAAGGGCATTCCTATACATCAATTTTCTATAAACTGTGGTGGACCATCTACCTCATGAATTAAGAATAAGAACATCAAGAAAAGAGATATTATCCTTGCTATATACCATCTTGAATTGAATGCAAGGGTCACATTGATTAAGCCAATTACAAAGAAGACTCACCTCTTCCTCAGTACCATCGCACACCATAAACACATCATCGATGTATCGAACCCACATCACTATTTTAGATGAAAACCAACAAGTAGGCAACCATAATTCTTCAAACTGGGCCATATATAAAATGGCTAACGAAGGGGCCATGATGACCCCCATGGCTACCCTGGATTGCTGTTGAAATAATTGGTCCGCATAACTAAAAAGCGTTTCACACAACGCCAATCTTGCCAGTTTCATCAAAAACTCCAAACGTATAGGTGATACATCTGATCTTTTTCACAAAGTGACCTCCAAAACCTCAAGCGCCCCTGACTGGAATGCTAGTATATAACGCATTAATATCCAAAGTCACCAACAATTTCCCATAGAATGAATCTACAGCATCCCGTTCATGCAACAGTCTTTAAAAATGTGTGGTATCCTATACATATGAAGGAATGGAAGGCATTAAAATCGAGATAAATGGATAGAGGTTCTAAAAGAGCATCCCTAGATGATAAAATAGGATGCCCTGGGGGATGGTAGAAATCTTTATGAATTTTTGGAAAATATAAAACCTAGGTATTTAAATCTTCTTTGCATTTAAAAATTCAAACTCCTTTGATGTTAATAATTTCAACTGCAATGCCTCTTCAGTTACTTCATTAATCTTAAACTTCAATTGTTCAGTAGAATATGTCTCTAATATACAATAGGTAGCCCTATCAGAAAGATGACGAGCGACCTCCTGTTGATAATAAACAGCACCCCCACTGCCATTGCCTTTAATTTAATTTAATTTAATTAGCGAGTTTTTATATACCGCACCTTCCATTGATCAGTTGCGGTTTACATGGAACAGTAAACAGGCAATGCTGCTTTTACAGATAACAATGTGAAACTACAAAGAAATTCAATTTTACAATTAACAGTTGTAAACTATATACAAAGAACCAGATTTTAACTATGTACAGGTATGTATGTTATCGAAATCGTCGGTTTGGGGTTTTCTCATTTATTCCAGTTCAAAGATGTGGAGTGGAGGAGTGGCCTAGTGGTTGGGGCAAGGTACTTCGGGCCGGAAGGTCGGGGGTTCAAATCCCACTAGAGGACAGCAACCTTGGGCCGGAAGGACTGGGGTTTCTAGTCCCACAGGTGCTCCTTGTGGTCTTGGGCAAAAGCCACTTAACCCTCCATAGCCCATGTTCCCTGTAAAATAGTTCTCTGTGTGCTGTGCTTTCCTGTCTAATCAATGTGTTTATACCTCAAAAATTTCCTGTCATGATTTGACAATTTCCAATCTGTAATCAAAACCGCTGCTGATCGCTGGAAGTAGCGGTATACAAATGTATACTAAATAAATAAATAAAGATGGGATATGTCAGCTGGTGAAGCTATCCTTTTTCTTGTTGAAAAGGTTAGTTCGACAAGGATCCGTAGTATGTTGAGAATAAATGAGTTTTGAGTTTTTTCCTGAACTCCATGATTTGAGGTAAGGATCTTAATTCCGATGGGATGTTGTTCCAAGTTATAGGGGCAGCATGGGAGAATGCTTTCTTGTTTGTTGATTTTTTGGCCTTTATATATTCCTTTGGTGTTATTAGTTTGTTTAGTTGGTCTCGCCTTTGGAGATTATGATTGGGTTCTTTATTAATAAGGTTGGTTTGCAGCTTGTCGTGCTGTGAGGGCTTGCGTGCATCAGTGATGCTGAGAGCTAAACTATCGGTAGTTTAACTACTGGCAGGGTCTCCCAAGATGGACAGGTCTCAGCTGAGGTGCCAGACGAAGACAAACCACCCATCTGGGCAGCAGCAGAATGGGATAGTGTTGACGGCGGAGGATCACATTTCTGTGACAACGGCAACAACACCAAACTTAAACTGCGCGGAAGGAAGGCCCGGCAATCTACTTCTGTATCTTGCCATGAAAACCCAATGGATAGTTACAACAAAACAAATTGTGCTATGGTGCTGGAAGATGAGACTCCCAGGTCGGAAGGCACTCAACTAGCTACTGGGGAAGAGCTGAAGACTTTTCAGAGTAAAGCCAGCATTTATGATGTGGTTGGATCAAAGCCCTCGGGAAGTCTGACTGCTGATGTAGCTGCGCATGAAATGAGAGTCAGAAGCTGTAAAGATGTCTTACACATTGGAACATGGAACGTACGAAGCATGAACCAAGGGAAGTTGGAGGTGGTCAAGAATGAAATGGAACGTGTACAACTTGATCTGTTGGGTGTCAGCGAACTGAAATGGACTGGCATCGGGCACTTTGCATCAGATGATCACATGGTCTACTATGCTGGAAATGAAAGACAAAGAAGAAATGGTGTTGCATTTATAATAAAGAAGAAACTTGCAAGAACTGTAATGAAATACAATGCAGTCAGCGAACGCTTAATCTCTATTCGTCTACGAGGATTGCCTATCAACACAACTATAATTCAAGTATATGCCCCAACAACAGCTGCAGAAGAGAATGAAATTGAAGAGTTCTATGAACAAGTACAAGCTGAAATTGACAGAACATGCAAACAGGATATCCTGATAGTCATGGGTGACTGGAACGCAAAAGTTGGCAACAAAGAAGAAGACAAAGTAGTTGGAAAATATGGACTTGGCAACAGAAATGAAGCTGGAGAAAGATTGATAGAATTCTGCAAGACCAATGATCTATTCATCTCAAACACCTTCTTCCAGCAACACAAGCGACGACTGTACACATGGACTTCACCCAATGGATTGTATAAAAATCAAATTGACTACATCTGTGGAAGTCAACGATGGAAAAGCTCTGTAACATCAACAAAGACAAAACCTGGAGCTGACTGTGGTACAGATCATCAACTACTAGTATGCAAACTCAAGCTAAAGTTGAAAAAGAGCAAACCACTCATGAATGCACCAAAATATGACCTTGAGAATATACCACTGGAATTTAAAGACTGCCTGCAAAATCGATTTGCTGCTTTAGATACAAATGACAGAGCTCCGGAAGAGTTATGGAATGACATCAAGAAGGTTGTGCTGGAAGAAAGCGAGAAGTCTCTACAAAAGGTGAAAAAGCAAAAACGGCCAAAATGGATGACGGAAGAAACTCTGAAAATTGCCCAGAAACGCAGAGAAGCTAAAGCCAAAGGAGAAAGAAAGACAATCGCAGAACTCAGAGATTTCCAACGTGCAGCAAGACAGGACAAGGAAAAGTACTACAATGACACTTGCAAGGAAATAGAAGCAGAAACTATTAGAGGAAGAACAAGATCGGCTTTCCTAAAGCTGCGAGAGTTAAAGAAAAAGTTCCAGCCTCGAATTGGAATGTTACAAGATGCTCAAGGTTCTATGTTGAATGATGCTGAGAAGATCAAGAAAAGGTGGAAGGAATATACAGAGTTTTTATATGATAAAGATCAAGTGGACCAACAGCCGTTTCAACCTATACCTTATGATCAGGAACCATTGGTGATGAAAGAAGAAGTTGAAGCAGCATTGAAAGCCTTATCAAAGAACAAAGCACCAGGCATTGATAGCATTCCCATAGAAGTATTGCAGCAATCTGATGCAGCTGTTACCGTACTTACAAGGCTCTGCCAAGAAATATGGAAGACAACATCATGGCCAACTGACTGGAAAAGATCTGTGTTTATACCAATACTAAAGAAAGGTGATCCAACTGACTGTGGAAATTATCGCACAATCGCTCTGATCCCACATGCCAGCAAGATTCTACTGAAGATTATTCAAAAGAGACTACAGCCATACCTAGAACAAGAACTACCTGAAGTGCAAGCAGGGTTCAGGAAAGGGCGAGGAACGAGAGACATCATTGCGGATGTGAGATGGATCCTTGAAAAGACTAAAGAATACCAAAAGGATATCTATTTGTGCTTTATCGACTATAGCAAGGCTTTTGACTGTGTAAACCATGAGAAACTCTGGGCCACATTAAGAAGCATGGGTATACCAGAACACCTGATCGTTCTCTTGCGTAATCTGTACATTGATCAAGAAGCAACAGTTCGAACGGAACAAGGAGAAACAGAATGGTTTAAAATAAGCAAAGGTGTAAGACAAGGCTGCATACTTTCCCCCTACCTGTTTAATTTATATGCAGAACAAATCATCAGAGAAGCAGGACTGTATGAAGACAACAGAGGTGTGAAGATTGGTGGAAGACTCATCAACAACCTTCGCTATGCTGATGATACCACATTACTGGCTGAAAGCGAAGATGATCTGAAACATTTGCTTCTCACAATCAAAGAACATAGTCTCAAAATGGGCCTGCACCTTAATGTAAAGAAGACAAAGATCATGACAACTGGCATAATCAACAGGTTCATCGTTGAAGGAGAAGAAATTGAAATTCTGAATAACTTTAACCTACTTGGATCAACTATCAATAAAGAAGCAACAAGCAGTCAAGAAATCAGACGACGCATTGCTCTTGGCAGAATGGCTATGAAAGACCTAGATAAGATTCTCAAGAGCAGAGATGTGTCTCTCCATACAAAGATTCGACTTGTTCAAGCCATGGTATTTTCAATAACATCATATGGATGTGAAAGCTGGACAGTGAAAAAGACAGACAGGAAGAAAATTGATGCCTTTGAATTATGGTGCTGGCGGCGAATACTGTGTATACCATGGACTGCCCGAAGAACAAACAAGTCGGTACTAGAGGAGATCAAACCTAAGCTTTCTTTAGAAGCTCAGATGACAAGACTTCGACTTTCATACTTCGGACACATCATGCGAAGAGAGAGATCATTAGAGAAAGACATCATGCTTGGCAAGATAGAAGGTCAACGCAAAAGAGGAAGGCCAGCAATGAGATGGATTGCTACAATAACAGCAGCTACGGGTACCAGTCTGTCGTCAATGAGCCGCCTGACTGAAGACCGAACACAATTTAGGATAGCTATCCAGAGGGTCGCCATGAGTCGACTCCGACTCGACGGCACTTAACAACAACAGAGTAAGAGGTGCTGTATTGTTCAAGACTTTGTAAGTAGTTAAATGAGTTTTATAATGTATCCGGCATTGAATCGGGAGCCAGTGTAGATTCTCTAAAATAGGTGTTATATGTTGGAATGGTGGGGCATTCATGATAGTCCTTGCTGCTGCATTTTGTGCTAGTTGGAGTTTTTTTAGATTATGTTTTGTTATGCCTAGTAGGGTTAAGTTCGCAAAGTCGAAATGGGGAGTTATTATAGCTTGTATTATATGTTGAAAATCCTGTAGATGCATTAGGGGGCGGAGTTGTTTTAAAACTTTTAGTTTAAAATAAACTTTTTTTGTTATATTTCTTATATGTGTGTCCATACTGAGGTGTTTGTCTAGTATTACGCCTAGGTAGCGTATTTCAGTTTTTATATTGATATCATTATTTTGCAGTGTAATGTGTGATGGGGGAATGAATGTTGTGTTTTTAGTTACTATTAGTGCTTCTGTTTTTGCATGGTTAATGAATAAGTTGTTTTCATTTAGCCAATTGTTTATTTCATTGAGGCAGGTATTAATAAGTAGTGTAGGAATATTAGGTATTGTGAATGGGACATACATCATTATGTTGTCCGCGTAAAGGTGATAGTGCACGTTGAATTTTTTAAATATTTGACAGATGTGTTTTAAGTAAATATTAAATAGTAGCGCTGACAGTGCAGAGCCCTGGGGGAGGCCTAGTTCCTGATTGTAAGTTTTTGAAGTGAGGTTGCCAATTCGTACCGTTTGAGTTCGGTCACTTAGGTAATGAAGAAAACCAGTTAAGAACCGTGGATTTTATACCTATTTGTCTTAGTTTACTAATCATTGCTGAGTGGTGAACACTGTCAAAGGCGGCAGAGATATCAATGAATATGAGTAGGAATGCCTGTTTTGAATTATCAATACCTCTTACAAGGGTATCAATAAGAACTGTTAGTAGTGACTCCACCCCGTGGTGAGGGCGAAACCCGTACTGTTGATCATCCAGGGGGGCTGAGCTATCAATGTATTCTTGGGTCTGAATTTGTACTGCTTTTTCGATTAATTTAGCCAAGATCGGGATGCTTGATATGGGTCTGTAGGATTTAGGAGATGATTTGTCAAGGGTGGGGTTTTTTAAGATTGGGCGAATCTGTGCATGTTTTAGTGCTGGGGGTAAGTGCCCAGTTTTTAGCGAAAGATTTATTATAGGGAGTATGAATTGTGAGAGGATAGGTAGAGAGTTCTTTATCCATGTTACTGGACAAGGGTCAAGGAGTGAGGTTGTTGTATTAATTTTTGTTATGATGTTCTTGAGTGCAATGTTAGATAGAGGTTGGAAGTCAGTCCATTCATCTGCATAATGGGTTTGAGAGAGGTATTTAGATTTTGGTAATTGGGGGTGGGATGTGATTTTGTTCATGTAGTAGTTTGCCAGGTCCTGTGGGGAGATTTCTGTAATTTCATTGCTGGAGTTGTGGGTGTTATTCGTTAGCTTTTGAGCTATTGCGAATAGTTCTCTGGGTCTATTTATTGCATTGTTTAGTATTGAGGCATGGTAATTTTTCTTGGCATTGTTAATTGCATCTTTATATGAGTTAAGGAGAGTGGTATATGAATCTTTATTAATGGAGTTTTTATTTTTTCTCCATTTGCATTCAGCTTTCCTTAGATTTCTTTTCATTAGGTTTAGTGTGTTATTGTACCAGGGGGCTTGATCAGATTTAGAATGATTGTTTTTCTTAGTTGCTTGGTTATTGGCAGCTGCATTGTTAATGACTTCGTGCCAGTTGGATACCGCTACATCTAGATTTTGTGGTGCAATAGATAATTTGGGAATTATCATGTCTAGAAACTCCTCTTCGTTATATTTTTAAAATCTGTAGGGTGGAGCATTAATTGGGATTCGTTTAACTGTTTGTTGAGTTATTGATTGTAATTTTAAAGTTAATGAGATGGTGGTCTGACCAAGGGGTTGAGGTACATTTGAGGGAGTTGGGGTTATAAGATCTGTAGATTACATCTGGCAGTAGGACCAAGTCGAGTATATTTCCTTTGCTGTGTGTGTTAGCATTTACTATTTGGTGAAAGTCCATATCTGCGGTGGATTCTAAAAAGAGGGAGGTATAAGACGCTGGTAAGGAGGGGAGGTTGAAGTCACCAAGCATTAGTATTGGATTTTGGTCGGTGGAGGAGCTTAAGAATTCAATTAAGGGGTCCAGGTTCTCTGATTGTTGGTCTGGTGGTCTATAAATTAGACAGATTTTTATGTTGCCAATTTTCATAATGATTGTGTCGATGTTTGTGTCGATGATTGTGTCGATGTTTGTGTCGATGATTGTGTCGATGATTGTGTCGATGATTGTTCGCCTTCCCTTTTTTACATGGAATTTCAATCCATAGAGATTCTACAGTGTATCCTGTGTGACGTATTGCCCTCTCTAACATAGAATGCAACCCCTCCACCAATTTGAATCATTGCGATATAATTTGTACCCAGGTATTACCATGTCCCACTGGTTGTCCTCCTTCCACCATGTCTGTAAGATACTAACCATATCTAGCTTCTCATTTAGTGCTATATATTCTAATTCTCCCATCTTATTTTTTAGACTTCTAGCATTTGCATACAAGCATTTTAGAGACTATATTTTATTCATATTAATCTGGATACTGGTAGGCAGGAGCAATTTGGTATCGTTAAGTTCTGTCTGCTTTGTACTTAAGGGCATTTGTGTTACTTTTGTCTTCATTGGAACCTCTCTGTTGATATGCCCTAACTTCATTCTTTTGCTACTATCCTTCAAGGATACATCATTCTGAACCATGCACTCTTGGGTGACTTTCCCCTATTATCTAGTTTAAAAACTGCTCTATCTCCTTTTTAAGTGTTAATACCAGCAGCCTGGTTCCAGCCTGGTTAAGGTGGAGCCCATCCCTTCGGAAAAGCCCCTCTTTTCTCCAGAATGTTGCCCAGTTCCTAACAAATCCATAACCTTCATCCTTGAACCATTGTCTCATCCATGCATTAAGACTCCAGAGCTCTGCCTGCCCTTTGGGTCCTGCACGTTGTCACAATGTGGATTTAGCAGAGCCCATGGAAATAGGCAGAAATGCAGGTAATGAAACTGACACTGACACTTCAGGGAAGCACATGTCAGGAAGTTGCTATAGGCACAAACAAACTGGGTCACGAGCTACAGAAACACGCCCAAGCAGCAGAAAGGCTGAGGGATCATTAGGTGATGAAAGCCAGCTGGGAGTGGGTAGAGTTGACACACACACAGATAAACCCAATGCACGTGGAGTTAGAGGAGGAGCGCAGAGTGTGCAAGGGGTGCAGAGAGTGAAGAGAACGGAAACAGGAAGGAACACAGGAACAAGCAGCTTTGAGAATTCAAGGAGCCAAAGACGTGCTGGGGAAAGCTCGGGTTGGAGTGAAGCCGGTGAGAGAGCTGTAAAAGCTGAAAGGTTTTATTCCCAGGCAGAGAGAGAAAGCCCAGGTGACTGTTATTACAAGCAGTGCACAGAGACGTCAGAGCTCAGCAAAGGTTATCCAGAAGGTAACAGAGAATTCAATGTGGAAGCCAGTTTGAGGAAGGCAGGAAAAGCCACTTACCCAAATAACAGGCACAGAAAAGGTAAAGTCTTTTTGCCTGAGGATATTTTTATATCTGGGGGAAAGTTAAAAGGCAAAGCCCGTGGAAAGCTTCCGTTTGGTTTTACTCCAGTAACTGCAGCTGCACCAAGAAGCCTGAACCAGAGAGAGCCAGGAGGTAAGCTGATTTCTACTAATAGAGGGAGAAGTGAATACTATCACTTGCCCTATAGTTATCAGCATTGGAAGGGCTCCCAGGCCAAATACTCCAGTGAATGTGGTAATAGCCTGACACACAGTCTCACGGAGGGAGAAAGAGAATCTCCGTATAATAGGGAGAGACTGTTTAATAACGTTCCTAGCTGTGCAAAGGAGGAATTGTTAGAAGCAGAACTTGAGGATATGCAATGTGAAGTACAAGGGGACCAAACTGTTAGTGAATACATGGACTGTACTGTGACGCTCACGCCCCTACCAGGCGGTTGCCTAGTAGGGACGGCTGGCCATCTTATATCCCTTCTAGGATTTTTGTGTAGTTGTGTCCGAAAGGAAGAGCCAAGTGGTTATTAAAGCGCACAGGAAAATTTTATTCGGTTTCCAGGCTGGTAAGTGGTGAACATAAAAATTCTTCAAGCATAACCTTTTTTTTCAGACAAAAGAAAATACAGGATACTTCTCCAGAAATCAAAATGTCCAAAATATTGTAACCTGGAACAAAACTCACAGCAGTTTCTGTTCCTCACTGCAATTGCTTAACATTATAAAACAAAAGCATTTGTAAAACTCTTCACACAGTGGATGGGTTATCAGCTTCAAGCCTGCTGTTGCCACACACACACAAACAGTTTCAGCTGTTTGGGCCTTCACTGAGGTTCTGCAGTTTTAGCTTCCTAGGAGAGATTCTTAACCCTTTTCCTTCAGGCTTACTCCTCTCTTCCAGCTTCTGAAACTGTCTTTAAATTGCAACAGCCTCTTTTTATATTCCACTGTTTCTAGCTCACATTACTAGTGTATCTTAGTGCACAGCTCACATTCCATCTCAGAGACCTCAGACTCAACAACAACACTTTCCTCAGGGCCTACCTCCATGCTCTCAATTGAGCTACAGCTGGGTGCTTCCTGAAAGTGCTCTGGTGTCTTTTCCTTAAGAGTCTTCACAAGATTAAACAGTCTCTCCCACTGCCTGGCCTTGCCTTCTCCAGGCCGGTCTCTTGGGGGTCTCTCCTGTTTAACCTCCCTGGTGAGATATTTCTTGCTGTGCTGAGCCCTCTGGGGTATGCTAGTCTCCTCTGAGTCAGAGCAAGAACTGTCCTGCTGGCAATGCTTGTTCCCTGCGTACCTTTCTTGGCTGCCTTTATATTGGTTCCTCCTTTTGCTGCTCTCCTTGGCTGCAAAGGTTCTCCTCAGCTTGGCCCCAGATCTTTCCTGTCTGTGCCTCCTGGGAACTGGACTCGAACCTGGGCTAGGCCTTGAACTGCAGCTGCCACTTGTGCTTGCTCTTGCACTCCTCCTGGACCTTCTTCTCCAAGCCCCTTCCAAACTCAAACTGGCTCTCCCTCTTGTGTTTGTTTTTTCCCTGTTAACTGCTGAGCAGGGCAACTCCCTTCCTGGCTCCTCCCACTTGGACCTCCTACTCCTATGCAGGGTTGTCCTGTGGTCTGGGATTGGTTTACCCTTAGCTCTGCCCCCTAGGTTCCTTTCAGGGCTTCTAGTATGGAGTATGTGGTTTTGTGCACCCATCCCCCGCAAAGAAGAAAAATCCTTCTTTTTTCCAGTTTTCCCTAGCTGGGCTGCACCCTCCTTACCACAGTACGCTCACAATAGCTGATGAGATTTCCTCTCTGCGGTGAACAAGCTGTGAAAACATGATAAGCATTAAAGCAGCAAAGAAAAGGTTTTGTTTGCTTGAAGGTGCTAAGTATTGAAGCAGCAAAGAAAAGGTTTTGTTTGCTTGAGAAGTACTGTTTGAAATGCCCTTATGTTGCGTGATTAAGAAGCTGAAGATGAGCAATTTTTGTTTCTTTATTTTGTGCCCAAAGTGGGCCTGTCTACCTTTATTTTTACCACCAAAAGAATCCTCCCGGAAGGGGAATAAAAACTGTCTTAAGCCTTACCTCGTGTCCACAACTCGTTCTTTTGACTAGCCGGGAAAAACTACAACTCCCAGGGTGCCAAGCAAGGCTCTCTATACCTTATTCCAGGCTGGTTAATCACAAGGCCTCGGCTCCATACCCTGCCTTAACCTGTGGGGTCCCGAGTCGGGTGACAACGTGGAACGGGAAGCATTTCAGAGAATGCTGCCCTGGAAGTTCTCGATTTCAACTTCCTATCTAAATGCCCAAATTTGGCCTCCAGAACCTCCCTACCACACTTCCCCATGTCATTGGTACTAACATATACCAAGACAGCAGACTCCTCCCCAGCACTATCATAGACATTGTCTAGGTGGTGCGTGAGGTCCGCTACCTTCGCACCAGGTAGGCATGTTACCAGGCGATCCTCACATCCACTAGTCACCCATCTATCTACATGCCTAATGATCAATCACCAACTATAGCAGTAGTCCTAACCCTTCCCTCGTAGGCACATGGCCTTGGAGAAACCTCCTTGGTGAAAGAGGGTTTTACATCACCTGGAGGAGAGGTCCTAGGAAGTGATCCTGTAGCTGCCACACCAGGGTGGTGCTCTCCTGTCATGTGACCTCTCTCCACCATGGCAACAGTGTTGCTGCCAGACTGTAGGTGGGACTTCAGTACTATATCACTGTAGGTCTCGTCATGGTGCCTGTCTGTCTTCCTTAAGTCCTCCAAGTTTGCTACTCTAGCCTCCAGAGATCAGACTCATTCCCTGAGAGCAAAGAGCTCCTTGCACCTTGCACCAACTGGGAGAAAATCATACATGAAGACACTCAATGCAAAAGACTGGAAACCTCCCATCTCGCTGCTGGACTGCTGTCTGAATCTTAGTTTCAAGGTTGTGTTTATGTATTTAAGTTGTTTACTTACATAGATTTGCTGGGAAAATATTTATACTAATAAAACTATATCTAATATGATGTTCACCTCAAGATTAATTAATATTAGGCCCTTAATGTATGCCTGATGAGGATAAACAGCTACACTTGAGAGTGAATATGGGCATCTCTTTCCCTTTAAGAGGTTTAAGAGCCTATAAAGCTTCAGTTATCCCAGGGGTGGGTGGAAATTCGGGGAGGAAGGAAAGGAAAGACAACCTATTAAAAGTTGACTTAGAATTAGGTTAGATATGGTGTAGGTGAGTGGCGATGGGTGTCTAAGGTGAGGGGGCGGAGCAGGGACTTATTAAATGGACAGATCATGCCCCAGTCAGTGCCATATTCTATCTGGGGATCCAGAACAGGGGTATACGGTTCTGAGGGTTAAATGATTCTCTCTTGGAAGAGGAGGAGCATGTGACTAGAATTTGTTGGGTCATTCAGTAGTACATTCATTTTAGCACAGATGGGGAGGTTGTTTTAAGAACAGTGTAGGATGGGTTGAAGGCGGTGGTCAGAGGGTATATTATAAGTATAGCAGCACAGGCCAAAAGAGTGAATGGTGAATCTGAAAAGCAGCTTCTGGATAAGATCAGAACTCAAGAAAGGAACCACAGAGTGATCGCAATTCACTGAAATTGGCAGAGTTGATTAAGCTGAGGGGGAAGCCGAGTAGGTTGAGGGCTAAGGAGATAGCACATGAGATAAATGTAATCAGGCCAGTAAGATATTGACCAGCCAGTTAAAAGCTCGAGCGCAGCAGGCCCATAAAGGTGGGATTCAGAATGACAAGGGGGTGATGGTGCATAGAGCGAACAACATTCATCAGGTCTTCAGGGACTTTTATGAGAAATTGTACAAAAGTCAAGTGCGTGGGGAAGTAGAGAAGGGGGTCCAGTTTTTGAAGGAATGTATACTTATGCGGTTGGAGAAGGAAGAAACTGAGGGACTAGGGAAGGCTATTAGTGAGGGAGAGGTTAATTAGGCTATTAAGAACCTTAAGATCTGCAAAGTCCCTGGATTAGATGACCTCACAGCAAAATTCTATAGAACGATGCAGGATCAGTTAGTTCCATTACTGACCAAAGTTGTCAATGGGGTGTCAGAGGAAGAAGGCATCTCGAAGTCCATGGAAGAGGCCGGTATCACAAAAATACTGCCCAAACCAGGGAAGGACAATAGTGTCGGTGATTCTTATAGGCTGATCTCGCTGATTAATTTAATGTTTCAATGCAAACCGCTTTGATTGAAATGATAAAGCGGTATATAAAACCTGTTAAATAAATAAATTTAGATTCCAAACTGATGGCCAAAATGTTGGCTACTCGACGTCAAAGAGTAGTCCCCAAATTAGTACATCGTGACCAGGATTGGCTCGTCCACTAGGCAAACTAGATGGCCACCTAGGGCAGCCGGCCCAGGTGGGCGATGGCAGCGTCGGCCACACCGCCCCTCCCTTAGCTGCTCCTGATTCCACTGGGGGGGGGGGAAGCTGGCAGCGGCAGTATATTCAAAAGTGGCGGCAAAAAGTTGCTGCTGCCTGCCTCACCCTCCTGAGACAGAATCAGCAGCGGCTGGGGGGGGGGGGGGGTGGCGAGGTTGCGGTTTTTGCCTAGGGTAGCAGAAACCCTTGGGCCGGCCCTGATTGTGACCAGACTGGATTTGTAAAAGGCAGACAAGTTGGAGATAACATACAGAAAGTCCTGAATCTAATGTGGCAGTTGCAAAGGACAGGGGAGAGTGCGGTGTTTGTTACAGTGGATGCTGAAAAATTATTCGACTGTGTTGAATGGCAGTTTATATTCCAGGTTTTAGGCCCATTTGTTCTAGGGGGAAATATTTTGAGTTGGATGCAGGCCTTACACCAATCTGCGCGCACATATCAGTATTAATGGAGGGTACTCCAAAAGCTTCCCACTCAGAAGAGGGACAATCAGGTGTGCCCCTTGTAACCATTGTTGTTCACACTGGTAACTGAGCCCTTAGCTGAGTATATTCGACAGCAGGACCATATACAGGAGGTGGAAATAGGAGGAGAGGTGTCAAAAATTGCATTATTTGCAGACAATGTCATTTTTACTCTTAGAAGACCCCTTACAACCTTACCGATACTGGCGAGAATGAAAGGGAGGTACAGCAAGGTATCTGGATATAAAATTAATATGGGTAAAACAGAAATTTTAGGTTTTAATCTGCTGAGAGATCTAAAAAGGTTAGGGCTCTTCAACCTGGAAAAGAGATGGCTGAGGGGAGATATGATAGAGGTCTATAAATGAATGCATGGAGTGGAACGGGTAAACATAGATCAATTGCATGGGACCAACTCAGAGGATCTCTAAAGGTAAAAAGTGGACTGTTGTAGTTGTTATGGAAGGACAGACTAGATGGGCCTTGTGGTCTTTTTTCTGTCATCATGTTTCTATGTTTCTAATTGTTTATGCCATCAAAATATAGACTAGGACATTCAATGAAGCTACAGTATAACCTGTTATCTACAGTCTACAGCATAAATAGTTATCTCCAAGTTATAATGCCCTGTTCAATGTAATTTCAGTTTGTTCAATGTAAACCGCCTTGATATCATGAAAGACAGTATATAAGAAACGTTAAATAAAATAAATAGATAACCTATTTAAGACTAATAAAGAGAATATTTTTTTCACTCAACATGTAATCAAACTCTGGAATTCGTTACAAGAGGATGTAGTAAAAGCAGTTAGTGTAGCCGGGTTTAAAAAAGGTTTGGACAAGTTCCTGGAGGAAAGGTCCATAAACAATTAGTAAAGGGAGCCCAGGAAATCCACTGCTTGCCCCAATGTAAGCATTGTGGAATCTGTGTCTTTTGGGGAAACTGCTAGGTACTTGTAACCTAGATTGGCCACTGTTGGAAACGGGATACTGGGCTTGATGGACCTTGGTCTGACCCAATATGTTCTTATGTTTCCTATTTAAATGGGTGAATAAGTCCTTTTGTTATCTCAGGATTCAGCTAGGCAATTCACTTACCAATCTTAGAAAGTGGAATTATACTCCCTTAGTGGAGGCTATTCTACTGGATCTATACTTGGTTTGGACGTTTTACAACAATAAAAATGAATGTACTCCCCAGGATTCTATTTCTGTTTGTTTACATCCCATGTGCTGTCCCTAGAATGTTTTTTAAGAAACTTCAGGGAGTGATTATGGAATATATATGCGGGGGGATGGTACCAAGGGTTTCCCATCAGATAATGTATAAGAGGCAGGATGAAGGGAGGGGTATAGGGGTGCCCTATTTGGTGACCTGTTATGCAGCAGCACAGTAGCGGGCCTTGTTGGCTTGGAGAGGGGTGAGAAAGGTTCCTCAGTAGGTACAGATGGAGCAGGGGGCCCTGAGGCTTTGGGACCCTAAAGAGTGGCTACAAGGGGAGGAGGAAGAAAATCCTCATAGGGATCTGACCATGCAGGTTTGCAATAAGTGGAGGAATTGCTTATGGGGGGGAGGGGGGGGTGAGCGTATCTCGAAGAGAGCCTTTATTCGAGGGTTGGGGGATTTTGAACTATGGAGGGAAGGGGATCCCTTTTGGGAGTGGTCCAAAAAGGGACTGGTGAGGATAAGGCAGTTAGTGGATAAGGAGGGTAAGGTATTGTCATTTGAGGAACTGATAATGAACTGTGCATTGGGGGAGAAGGATCGCTTTGCTTATGTGCAGATGTGACATATCCTACACCAGAAGGGGGTTCAGCAAGATATGTAGGCTAAACCTACGCTCCTTGGGGAAGAAAGTTACTCAAAAGGGTTTATTGTCTATCCTGTATTGGGCATTGAAGGAAGGCAAGGGTAAGACAATAAAATGTTGGAAGGAAGAATTATCGGGCCCATGGGATGAAGGGAGGTGGAGGGCAATCAATGAGAGTGCCTGAAAGTTAACACCGGGAACATCCTTCTTAGCAAACTATCTAAAAGTCCAGTTGCGTATGTTCTGGACACCGGTCAAGTTATGAGACTGGGTCAGTTGAGTGTTGGAAGAGGTGTGGGGAGAGGGGGGGATTTGAAGTTGTTGATATGGAAGGACAGACTAGATAGGCCATGTGGGGTTTTTTTTGGTTGTCATTTTTGTTTGTTTCTATGTTATTCTGGGATTGCCCTAAGGTACAGGGATTGTGGAGGGACGTGGAAGGCTTGTGTCGGGATATCACAAGGTGTGGGAGGGAGGAGGGAAGGGGGTTCTTCCACCAGTCCAGAGGCATCACGGGACATCAGACAGCGAAAAGGAACTCGCAAGCCAGATTCAGAGCCGGGGAATGTAAGTCTGCTCCATGCAGCACCTTTCCCCACCCCTCTCTGACATCACCACCGGCTTCCCTAACGTAACTAAAGCTCCACTCCTCAGGTGTGCCTGCGCCTGGTGAGCCTGTGTCTGAGGGCCTCGCCAGAGGGTCATTTGGCGTGGCCCTTAGGAGTGACCCAATAAAGTCTTGAGATTGTAATGTTATATGCTAAAAACCTGACCTCTCTACTGTTATAAGGTGATACCACTGATAACAGTAAACTAAATCTCATTAATATATAACTGCATTGATAACGACTGTTTAGTTACCTATTTATTGAACGCTGTTTAAACTGATGAGGTAAAGTGCTTAGCTACTGCTTCTGTGACATTATTGGGCATATATTTGATCTAACTCTCGGCAGAATTAATTAGGATATTTTTCACTGCTCAGCTTAGCATTTATCTAGTCACACATAATCTCACGCTCCTTCATATTGCACTCAGAGCATTTGTCAAGAACCTTGTTATATATTGACAAACTAATACCAGAGATAGATTTAGCATAGTCATGGAGACCAGAGAATTACTACAATTTATCTTTTGTTTGACTACTATCATCTTCATAATAACCAACGGGCATGCCCACATCAGGCATGATCCTACAATATTTGAACATAGACCATTCAAAATGCATAAGCAACATTGTAACAGACTCGTTTATCTAACCCCTCAGCATAACGATTTAGTTTGCAAACCTACAGACAACTCCAGACCTATTAAAATTTTACTGGCCAATGCCAGATCTATTAGAAACAAAATACCAGCCATACTTGATATGGGTAACATAGTAAATGACTGCAGATAAAGACCAGTATGGTCCATCTATTCTGACAACAACCTTGATCTATTCTGCATTACAGAAACCTGGTTATCAGACTGTGATACTGTATTGATAAACCAATTAATGGTCCCTGGATATGAACTAACTCACTGCCCCAGGACTAATAGCCATGGAGGAGGTGTCCTTATACTAACAAAGCAGCAACTTAAAACATCTCTTCACCAAGCAAATAATATTGATGGAATAGATGTTCTCCAGATAGGTTTTTATTCTCTATCGATATGCCTCATATACAGGCCACCGAGTCCTAAACCAGATAACCTCATGCCAGTCATCGAAACAGTCTGTACCATCTCCATAAAAAAGCCACCAGTTCTTTTAGGTGACTTTAATCTTCCGTCACTACATCATTCACACTCCACAAATTTTACCAACTCTATGTCTGACATGGGTCTTCAACAGATTGTGCATCTACCTACACCTATAAAAGGCAACACTCTCGACCTAGTGTTCATACCCAAGGATATCATTCAACATCACCTCTACTCTCCTCCTCATGTGTTACCAGTCCCTTAGACTGACCATTTCTTAGTGGAATTCATAATGCCACAGATGCTGCCCTTAACCCTACCAAACAATAAAAACTCCTTATCTAAACATTTTAAGACCTTTGATAAGGAAAGCTTTCTTAATGAGATAATACCACAGATAGATAACCCTCAATTAAATTTAGATGACTCATTGAAATGTTGATACAACTCAATACACAATGCTGTCACCGAACCAAAATCGCATAGCATAAAAAAACAAGAGTTCAGAAAAATGGTATTCTTATGAGCTTGGAAAATTAAAGAGAAAATTAAGAAAGTTAGAACATAAATGGAGGTCTACTAAATCTACAGATGACAAAATAATCTATATGAGTACTCTACAGCAATACAAGGAAGCCATAAACAATAGTAAAAAGAGAGTATTATACAAACATTCTTACCAAATCTCTCAATCGTCCGAGAGAACTTTTTGAAATTGTAAAATCGCTTACACTACCTCATACCCAAGAAGTAAGTAACATATCCATTAAGCCACATGTACTTGCAATGCATTATATGAATAAACTAAAACTCCCCGATACCGAGCCTAACATACAAATTGATGATAATTTGACATTCTCTGATTTAAAAAATGGCATAAATTTCATTTGGTCGACCTAAAATACATAAAGAACATAATTACTAAAATTAATACGACGACACCCAAGTTAGATCCTTGCCATGTCAGTTGGTTAAAGGCAACCAAAGCTGAGATAGCACCATCCATCCTCAGAATAATTAACCAATCACTGGATCAAGGAATCATGCTCTCTGCTCTAAAACATGCAATGATCAGACCAATATTAAAACATAAATCAATGGAAAAAGAAAATCCTAACTCATACAGGCCAATATCCAGTCTTCTGTTTATGGCTAAAGTAATCAAAAAACTAATTCAGATCCAGTTACAAGACTATATCGATCTCAACTCCCCCTTAGATGAACAACAGTATGGCTTTAGACAATTTCATAGTGTAGAGACATTACTGTTGGCAACTATTAGATAACACTAAACAAGCTTTTGTACTAGTGTTTTTCGACATTGCATCTGCATTCGATAATATTAGCCACAAGATACTGCTCACAAGACCTCAACAGATTGGGATACATGGCAAGGTATTCAAATGGTTCCAGTCCTATCTTACAAACCGTACTCAACAAGTTAGGATAGGACAACAAACATTTCAATCATACAAACAAGAACAGGGAATACCTCAAGGAATCCTCTCTTTCTGCATGACTATATATCTACAGCCTATATGTAGCGTCTTTAAGAAACTTCATGTAGGCTACCACATCTACACGGACGATCTTATGCTTTATCTCCCCATAGATGTTATCCACCCTAACTATCACCAATTAGATTCATGTTTGAGTGAAATAACAACTTGGCTGAACCTACAGAACCTGAAAATAAATTATATTAAAATTGAAGTCTTATTTGTCTCAAGATGCAAAACTTTTATAACCCCCCCCCCCCCCACCTCCCAACTAACTTTGCAAAACATTGAATTAGATGTAAAACCTGAAGTGAGATACCTTGGGGTAATCATTGATCAGATGCTCAGCATAGTAATGCATATAAAGCTAATTTAAAAAACAGTCTATTGCAAACTACGATTGTTACAACACCTTAGACCGCTTCTATCCAACTATGATTATCGGTCGGAACTTCAAGCCATGATCCTCCCACATTTTGATTTTCCTAATAATATCCTTCAAGGTCTCCCCAAACAAATGCTGAAACCCCTCCAACTAGCTCAAAATGTCCCTGCCCGAATAATAAATAAGACTAATATTACAGAACATGTCACCCCTATATTATATGATCTACATTGGCTACCTATCCTAAGTCGAATCAAATATAAAATGTTAACGATTATATTTAAGGTAACAAGGAATATATCTCTACCCTTCCTGAACACACTGATAAACATCTCTTCTACTGAGAGAACAAGAAGAGGATGTACCCAAAATAATATAATCCACTACCGATATACAAACCGATCCACGAGCAAGAGCTTTTCATATATTGCACTCATAGTTTATATGGGAGAGCATTCCAAAGTAAGAGTTGTAAAAGACCTCCTACTGTTCTGTAAGGAAATTAAAACATTCCTATTTATTGAACATTTTGGAGATGCACTGGCCTGTGATTAAATATACCCAACATAGAAGTATTCTTATCATTATATCCCTCATTCCCCTAACTCACCTTAGAAATCTAGAAGCCCACCTTAAATCCGGATGAACAAAGTAAATATATGAATAGAGATAATATCTGTAAATAATGTAAAATGTTTCTGTAAATTTGTTAACTGTAAATAGGTTATGACTAGTTCATATGTCACTCATGTTTTTAGAGTTTAATGTATCAGTTCTGTTCATTGTAAACTGCCCTTGATCTCTGGAAGGGGCAGTATAGAAAAAGCTTTTAAATAAATAAATAACACTAGAACCCACAATGGTGGTGCTCGAAGTGTGGGTGGGAGTGATAGGCCTGGATACTTTTTTAGGGTACCGTGTGGGGGCGACATGGTTGACACTGTCTGTGCGGTGGAAGCAACAGATAGTGCCCACTCTTGGGGTAGTTGTTCGTAAACTGCAATAGGTATGATGTTTATGTGGAGCGGCGGCGTACAAGAACCACACCAAAGGAGCATATCTGGACACGTGGCACTGGTACGAGGAGTGGCAGAAGGAGGGACGAGAATGTTTTGTGGAGTCAATAACGGAATGGACTGCAGGGATAGTGGTCGATGGTAGTGGGGCATGGGTGGGGGCAATGAGGGGCTGTGGGAGGAAGGGTAGCTAAGGGATGGTCGGGGGAACAAGAGGTGGGATATGAAAGAGTTAGCGTAAGATGGTATGACCTCTAGTGCTTCTGTCTCATGCCGGTAAGTGTATGTAAGTTTTTTGTCTGTGCTTTTTGTGTGCGTGTGTGTGTTTGTGTGCGTGTTTTCATGTCTGTGTATATGCATGGGTGTGTTTGTGTATATGCATGGGTGTGTTTGTGTGCATGTTTTCATGTCTGTGTATATGCATGGGTGTGTTTGTATGCATGTTTTCATGTTTGTGTATATGCATGGGTGTGTTTGTGTATTTGTGTTTGTGTGCGTGTGTGCATGTTTCCATATCTGTGAATATGCATGGGTGTGTTTGTGTGCATGTTTTCATGTCTGTGTATATGCATGGGGGCATTTGTGTGCGTGTGTGCGTGTGTGCATGTTTTCATGTTTGTGTATATGCATGGGTGTGTTTGTGTGGTGTGTGCATGTTTTCATGTCTGTGTATATGCATGGGTGTGTTTGTGTATTTGTGTTTGTGTGCGTGTGTGCATGTTTCCATATCTGTGAATATGCATGGGTGTGTTTGTGTGCATGTTTTCATGTCTGTGTATATGCATGGGGGCATTTGTGTGCGTGTGTGCATGTTTTCATGTTTGTGTATATGCATGGGTGTGTTTGTGTGGTGTGTACATGTTTTCATGTCTGTGTATATGCATGGGGGTGTTTGTGTGATGTGTGCATGTATTCATGTCTATGTATATGCATGGGGGTGTTTGTGTGGATGCTTTCATGTCTGTGTATTATGCATGGGGATGTTTGTGTGTTTTTATGTCTGTATGGGTGTGTTAGTGTGAGTGTATTTATTTCTGAGTGTCTGTGATGGGGAGAGGAGATGGAAACATAGAAATATGACAACAGAAAAAGACCACATGGCCTATCTAGTCTGTCCTTCCATATCAACAACTAGCACAGTCCCCTTTTTACCTTTAGAGATCCTCTGTGTTTGTCCCATGCTTTTTTGAATTCAGTTACTGTTCTCATCTCTACCACCTCCACTGGGAGACTAATTCACGGACCCACTACTCTTTCCGTAAAGAAATATTTCCGCATATCACTCCTGAATCTATCTCCCTTCACCCTCATCCCATGTCCCCTCGTAGCAGAACTTGCTTTCAACTGAAAGAGGCTCTCCCCCTAAACATTTATGCCACGGAGGTATTTAAACATCTCAATCATATCACCTCTATCCCACCTTTCCTCTAAGGTGTACATATTAAGATCCTTAAGTCTGTCCTCGTATGCTTTATAATGAAGACCACTAATCATTTTAGTAGCCACCCTCTGCTCCGACTCCATCTTGTTCACATCCTTTTGAAGGTGCGGTCTCCAGAATTGCACACTATACTCCAAATGAGGTCGCACCAAAGACTTATACAGAGGCATTATCACCTCCTTTTTTCTGCTAGCCATTCCTCTCCGTATGCACCCAAGCATCCTTCTAGCTTTTGCTGTCGCCTTTTCTACCTGTTTAGCTACTTTAAGATCATCAGACACAACCACGCCTAGGTCCCGCCTTTCTTTAGTGGACAAAAGTACTTCACCCCCTATACTATATTGCTCCCTTGGATTGCTGCAGCCCAAATGCATGACCTTACATTTTGTTAACATTAAATCCCAGCTGCCAAATTCTAGACCATTCTTCAAGCTTAGCTAGATCCCTCCTCATGTTATCTACACCTTCCTGGGTGTCTACTCTATTGCAGATTTTGGTATCATCCGCAAAGAGGCAAACCTTACCCGACAGCCCTTCCGCTATATCACTAACAAAGATGTTAAAAAGAATCGGACCAAGGACAGATCCCTGGGGCACACCACTGGTAACTTCCTTCTCCTCAGAGTGAGCTCCATTTACCTGTACTCTTTGTCGCCTCCCACACAACCAATTTCTAACCCAAGCAGTAACTTTAGGGTCCATCCCTGGGGTGCTCAGTTTGTTTATAAGTCGCCTGTGAGGAACAGTGTCAAAGGCTTTACTGAAATCCAAATGCACCACATCTAGGGCTCTCCCTCGGTCCAACTCCCTGGTCACCCAGTCAAAGAAATCAATCAGATTTGTCTGACAAGACCTGCCTCTGGTGAATCCATGCTGCCTCGGCTCCTGTAATCCGCTGGACTCCAGAAACTTCACTATTTTCTCTTTCAGCAGCGTTTCCAATAATTTACTCACCACCGAAGTTGAACTAACTGGCCTGTAGTTTTCAACCACATCCTTCTGCTTTTGTATAAAGGCACCACATGAGCCTCTCTCCAGTCCTATGGCACCACTCCCGACTCCAACGAGGCATTGAAAAGGTCAGTCAGTGGAGCTGCTAGAACGTCCCCAAGTTCCCTCAGTATTCTAGGGTGTATCCCATCCGGTCCCATTGCTTTGTCTACTTTCAGTTGAGCTAGTTTCTCACAAACACAGTCTTCTGAAAATTGTTCAAGATGTCCCTCGCTTCTGTTCCTGTTGTGGCTGTTTTCTGAGGTCCTGCTCCTGGTTCTTCATCTGTGAACACAGAACAGAAATATTTGTTAAGCAATTCCTCTTTATCCTCATCAGCTTCTACATATTCCTCCCCTGCACCCTTGAGTCTGACAATACCACTTTTGCCCTTCCTCTTCTCATGATGACAAGTTTAATTCCTCCATCGCTGTGTTACATTGAGTCAGTGTAGATGTGCAACAGCTGTTGGAACTGTTTCTCCCATAGAAATATATGGGGACTTTTTTGAGGGGGGCTTCAGTTCTCTTCTCCCCCTTGCCACATACAGAAATGTCACTGCACAGATCTCCTAGCTCACCCCTTCCGTTCCTGTGCCTGGGCAGAGTATTGGGAGTCAGCTCTAAACAGCCTTCCCATTAGTTAGATGCTACCTTGGTCTCTGTGACTAGAGCTGCCTTCCTCTGTTCCCGCCTCTAGTGCTGTCTTGCTTTTGCCTGGATCCTCCTCAGCTTCTTGCTGCTGGTTATGTTGGAAGCAGGCAGGGCAGGCTCACTCACACATGAGCTAATTCATTAACCTTCCATTAGAGCCTTGCACCAATGCCCGGCACACAATTGGCTAATGCAAGCGTAAAGAAAAAAATGTGTTCCCCAATGCAGTAACCAAATAATATGCAAATAAGTAGCATGCAAACTTTTGTGCTAACACGAGAGAGCATGCCAGAAGCATGCACATACTGCTCTCTGCTATCAGAAAACTTGGATTGGCACTTGTGTGCATTGCAGGAATGCAATTCAGTCCATAAATATTGTGGATATCAGGAAAACTTTGCATTGGTTAGGAAATTAGCTATACTCCGGGGAAGGGGGAGCCTATTCCTGCAAAGATGGGCGTCACTTTAACCAAGGTGGTAGCAGGCTGTTGGTGCTAATGTTCAAAAGCAGATTTTTGGGTAGCAGGGGAGCCTAGAGGTTAGAGTTCTAGCTTGGGAACCAAAAGACCAGAGTTCAATTCCCACTAGCACTCCTTGTGGCCCTGGGCAAGTCACTTAACCCTCCATTGCCTCAGAAAAATCCAAGTTATCAATGTCCCTGTTTAATGTACATTACCAAGTTTAAGGGGGATGTTTACTAAAAACCTGAAATGTGCGCGCCGCAAAATAGCGCACGGAAACGCGGCACTTAAACGCTAATAAACGCGTTTAAACGCCCCGCACACGTGCGTGTCACCCCCGCAAAGGTGTGCGGCACACTAACGGGCCCCATACAAGTGCGGGCCCGCAAATGTCCGATAGAGGCGTGGAACGGCTAAAGGAGGGCGGAGGAAGGCTCCGGAGGGGCGGAGTCAATGGGTGGAGAGTGGGAGGGGAGAGGCTCCCCGCACAGTATCGGGCCCGAATTTGCATGTAAAAACTACCGCGAGGGAAACACTCGCGGTAGAAAGCATTTAAAGGGAAGAGAAACCATTTCCGTCAGCAATGTACAGGAAAACCGGGGAAACCAGCAAAACGTGAGCAGTGTGATACATGTGCACAGCACAAAAGTGCAAATAAAAATAGAAAATGACCACAACAGAACTATTAAAAATAGTAATTCAGCTGGGGAACAGTTATAGTGATGGGCAAATACAGAAAACACACCCAGCAAAGCTCCAGAAAAAATAAATGAATTTTGGAAGGGTTTACGGAGCGGAGACTCTTCCAAAAAACATTTCCTTTTGTGGAGCTTTCCTGGAGTGTTTGCTATGGTTGCCCATTAATATCACTGTTGCCCAGCGTGGTGATATTTTGTCCCCCATTTCCCGTGGTCATTTCCGGGGTTTATGTGCACGTTTGTCACCAGACAGGGTGCATATGCCCACAGTAAATTTGCGTAGAGCAGGGTTTGTGACTCCATCCTGCCAGGCTTACTACCTCCAGGGGCTGCACTATCTATGTGGCCATAGTGTGGTGCAGCGGACAGAGTCAGTACCTCTAGGACCAGAGGGTCAGAGGTTCAAAGCCCAGCTGGGGCACTTGCCAGCCCAGTCCCTATATTTTACCCACCACTAAACACAGATAGCGCAGACACCCCTGTATTGCAGGGGACATAAGCATGGGGAAAACACCCATATTTTACCCAACAACGCACACACACCACAACAATGGGCATTACCCACAGCCAAGTACCCCAAATGCAGTCCCGTACTGCCACATTCCAATCAGGTCACCTGCTTTTTATGGGAGAAGCTCATGCCAGCATGTTGGCGGACGAGTACATGTGGTGCAGGGGGCAGTGGCTGCTAGCGACAGAAGACAGAGGCCTAGCCATGTGCAGGCTGGCACAGTCCACAGCAACAGACAGGCCCTGCCGGATCCACAGTCATGGACTATCCAGGGAATTCAGCCAAGCTGTGGCTACACGGTGGTGCAGTGCACACAGACAGTGCATGCAAGAACAGAAGGTCACAGGTTCAAAGACCAGCTGGGGCTACTGGCAATCCTGCCCACATATTTTCCCCACAAATAAACAGTGACAGTAAGGACACACCTTTCGTGACGAGGACATATGCAATGGTAATACGTCTATCTTTTACCCCACTGAGCACAGACACCATGAACAGGGGCAGAACCTACAGCAGAATCCCCCAAATGCAGTCCTGGTGGGCCACACACCAGTCAGGTTCCATGCTGCCACTCATACAAATGCCTGTGCTGTATATCTATGCACCACCCCCACGGCATGTAGATGTAGCTCATGCATATTCATGAGGGACAGCAGGAAGACCCGAACAGTGTGATGCAAAACTGGGCTGGAGTGGGGAAGCGCTGCCGTAAAGCAGCAGCCAACAGGGGCAGACACACCCACACCCACACCCACAGGCCCCATTGGCCAATGTCTCCTGTAGAGGCAGAACATTGGACCCTGCGTGCATCTCCCAATACCAGCACCTGCATACCTTAGCAATGTCACCCTACACCTGAGGTACACAGCTCTGAAACGTTTGCTAAGAGTACAGGCTGATAGATATCCCTACGTTACGCACATACTGCTAGTTGACCCCATCCGAACAATCTGTTTGGTGTCTGCGGTGCGTGCTCCAGGCCTGGCCTCTGACGGTGTTCACCACCCTGGGGAGTGACCCCCAGCAGTACTGCGTACCATATCCATGCCTGTGCCGTGCCCAGGACCGGTGTGGTGGCCAAGGCTAATCACCCCCTCAATAGTAGTACAATGCTGGCATAGGTGTGGGAGTGTGTGTCTGTCTGTACAGTGTGTGTTGGCTGCAAACACCTTCCCCAACCCACACTGCCAGCACTACTGCCAGTATTGGCCTGCCAATGTGCATAATGAGCAGCAAGGTACCATGGGTATAGGTCAGACATGGTAGGTTGGCCAGGATGCATCTGCACAGGGCATAGGGCACTGGCTGTGACATTGTAGTGCCAGGCCACCACCTACACAGACAGGGTGACCTCTGTATGTGCTGCTGGGGGAGCACTCTCACCCTGAGTGTGCAGTGATGACAGCATGGCTAGGCACCCCCATAGTGCTGTATTGTGTTTCTCTCTTGTGATATATATGGGTTTCCTGTTGGGGCCTCCTCACAGAACTCTCTGCTTGTGTGTGCTGCCACCCCAGTTTTGGGTGCATGCATTTCCATCAGGGCTAGCCAGCAGACTGTTCACAGCTGGTATGTGTCTTGATGGAGTGCCTTGCAGGGTGCAGCGGCTGATGGCTTGCTGCAGGTGAATGTCAGATAGTGCTGGGGTGCATCTTTGGATATCCAGGCCTAAAGTCTGTCTGATATTGTGTTATGGATGTGTGTGGAGCTGCTTGGACTGCCCTGTAGGGTGTCTGTTCCCCAGCAGGACTGGGGTTTGATGGTCCACTCTACTGCCATTGATGCAGGGGGGGGGGGGGGGGTAGGATGGGGAACTGTTGGTGGGGGGCCCTGTTTGCCACCCTCAGGGGGGGGGGTACTTTGACCACCTAGGGGTCCATGGGGGTTTCCACTAACTGAGACAGACAGAGATATCCAACATGTTTCTGCAGCACCTTCCTATCTCACAGGTTAGTACTGTTTTGGAGCTCTGTCATGGCCTCATCCAGCCATGGCTGGTGTTGTGGACCTGGTCCTGGCCGCCACATCACACCCTCAGGGTGAGCACAGTACCCGCACAATGTGACGGTGTGTAGCTACTCTTTGCTGGTAGTCCACCCGCTCAGGACCCCCTACCAGGCCGAGGTGCTGAGTGGGTGCACATGGACAATTCCCCCTACCAGGCCGGGTAGCTGTTGGGGTGCATTCCCCATCTTGTGTGCATCTGTGGACAGCTGATTTGCATGTGCAGTGCATCATGGGTACGGGTGGCCTAACCCTATCCTGTCTACAACAGCAGACTGTCTGTGGGGTGACGTGCAGGCTCTCTGCAGCCAGCCAGGGGCTTGCTGTCAGCTATAGAGCTGTAGCCCAATGGTTACGTCACTCCCTGTACAGCCAGAGGTCATGGGTTCAAACCCACAGTGGGGCCCTTTGATAGGGCTGTCCACAGCTTTAGTTTTATTTACTGTACATATGTCTATGCCGGCAAAACCACACACAGCTTACTATACCCATTAGGTGTCTCTGAGGGTGCTTTATAGGGCGCCCTATAGGCCACCTTATGGGTGCACTATACATTATCCTGTGTCGCAACATACATGTTGCCCTATAGGGGACATTCTAGGGTGCCTTGGCGGACAGTGCACTGTAACATGTGCCTTACGGGCATCCGTATGTTAACACACTGTGAGAGCGGGTTTACTAGTGGTGGGAAATAAAATATAAATGGAAGGCCTCCTACAGCACTCCTCACCATGATACATACTGCCCCAGCCAGCCTTGTTCACTGGGCACTGTGAGGGGTTGAACCCCTGGCCCCTGCACCATTGGTCAGTGTCTTAACCATTGTGCTGTGGCTCTGTTCCTGTGTTTGTGCATCCGCACGCAGCCTTGTAGCCATCAGCGCGCCATCTTGTGGCGCACTAAATTAACAGCGCGCCGCCTTATGCCGCACAACATGGAAAGCCCCTAAAATAATGCCTCAGCCAGCTGTCTTCAATGAGCACTGTGGGGAATTGAACCCATGATCCCTGCACAAGTGGTCAGTGTCTTAACCATTGTGCTATGGCTCCGTTCCTGTTATTTGCACATCAGCGCGCCACTTATCCCTCCCACTATTGGACTGCCCCCTCACACATCAGCGCGCCGCCTTCTGCCCACCGGCTCGCCGCCTTCTGTTGCCCACATTTATCAGCGCACCGCCTTCTGCCGCCCAAACTTAACAATGCGCCGCCATCTGCCGCCCACACTAAACAGTGCGCCGCCTCATGCCGTAATAAAAATAACAGTGCGCCGCCTTAAATTAATATGCCTCCTAACCACTTTTGCCCATAAATGTTGGTGCCTCAGCTGGTCTTTTTTGTTGAGCGCAATGGGGGTTTGAACCCCTGGCCGCTGCACCATTGGTCGGTGTCTTCACCATTGTACTACGGCTCTGTTGTTTGGTTTTGCAGCAGCGCCCCACTTAGCCTTCCCACGCGCTAATGTGGGCCCCGCACATTAGCGCGACGCACACACGTACGGTCCGGTTTTTTGCTTTTTTCTGCCTGGCCCGCCCACTCCTTATATGGCACCAGCACACTAACGGGAACCCGCACAGCAACGGTGTTTAGTAAACATGCCCCTAAGTTACAATGTATACTGCTTTCACTGAAATGATTAAGTGGTATAAAAAAAAACCTGTTAAATAAATAAATAAATAAAGCACATGATTCTGTCAAAATGGGGAAGGTGAGGGATCCCGATAGAGAGGTTGCAATAAAAGCTGACTTAGCTCTGGTGCCTTTAAATAAGGCGTTGAAAGATTGCAAATTATCCTTATCAACTGCTATGAAGGTTGAACATTCAAAACATATCTTGAAATGTCTTTATACAAATTGCTCAAAGCCTGAAAGATAAGACATGACAGAGTATATAGCACTAAATGAAGAGAGTTTTAATGGGCATCTCAGAGACCTGGAGGAAGGAGAATAACCATTGGGACGTATTGATACTAGGGTACGTATTCTATTGCACTGATAGAATGGATTAAATTGATGGAGGAGTGGTGCTGTATTGTAAAGAGAGCCAGGGCTGGCCCCAGAGTTGGTTCAAGCTGTAAGTGCTCTAGGCAAACCTTAACTCTTATGCCTCCCCTGCTGTCAGAATGTGTTGTCTAGCTTTTAAAGCCCTGCTCTTTGTCTCCCATCAGAAGCTGTTGCCCTAGGGACCACCTAGTTTGACTAAATGGTTGGGCCGGCCCTGAAAAAAACATTGATTTAAATAAAATAAAAGTTCTGCAGGACACAAAATGTGCCATTGAATCTCTATGGAAAGAAATTCCATGTGTGAAGGGAAGAAAATAGTGGTAGGGGTGTACTACCGTCTGCCTGGACAGAACGGCCAGACAGATGAGATGCTGCAGAACTTAGGGAAGCTAACAAAATTGGCAACATAGTAATAATGAGTGATTTCAGTTACCCCAGTATTGATTGGATCAATATCATGTCAGGACAGGCTATGCGGGTAAAGTTTCTAGATGAAATAAATGACTGCTTCATGGAGCAGCTGGTTCAGGAACTGATTAGAGAAGGAGATATTTTAGACGTAGTCCTTCATGGAACAGAGGATTTGAAACGTCTTGGCACTAGTGATCGTAATATTTATGTATTTAGTAGTATTTAACTCATGCTTTTTCAGTAGTAATTCAAGGCAAGGTCACAAGGAGTGCTATGATCAAATTTAACTTAGTAACTGCAGTGAGTATGCAAAAGAAAACTGCTGTTTGTGTTTAATTTTCAAAAGAAAGACCACAATAAAATGAGGAAATGGTTAGAAAAAACTAAAAGGAGCAACTACAAAGGTCAAGAGTTACATCAGGTGTAAATATTTAAAAATACAATCTTGGAAGCCCAGAAAATATGTATCCCATACATGAAGGAAGGCCAAACATCCCACATGTTTAAAAGATGAGGTGAAAGAGGCTTTTAGAGCCAAAAAAATTCTTTCAAAAATGGAAAAAGGAACCAAATGAAGAAAATAGGAAACTGCATAAGCACTGACAAGCTAAATGCAAAGCCGTGATAAGGAAGGCAAAAAAAGAATTTTAAAAGCTTGCCATAGAGAGACAAACTAGCATTATTTTTTATTTATTTAAAAGGATTCCTATACCGCCTTCTCCTTCAATCAAGGCGTCCACACAGCAAACAATCAACAAGTAATGGTTTATGTGTTTGCATGTAGGGATACAGTGAGTGCGTGTGCGGTGGTGTGCCGTAGATTCCTGTTGAGCTTTTTTACAGCGTGCGCTATTATACAATCCTATGTATGTGGGGAAGGGGAGGGGGGTTGGACTGTGGTCTTGACTGGCGAGTAGTTCATGTGACGTCCCTGTAGTGTTCGATGAAGAGTGTTGTCTTAAGCTGCTTCCGAAAGTCCATGATGTCTGTTGTTAATCGTAGGTCATCTGGGAGGGCATTCCAAATTGCTGGTTCAGCCAGAGAAAGGGCTCGGTCCGCGGTGTCCTTGTGGAACTTGGTGAAGTTTTTTGGTGTGTTAACACGGTTGGAAGTGCCCCTCCTCCTCGGTCGTGTGCCTCTGTCAGATTGTATGAGTGGTTGTAAGCTGAGAGCTGATGACTGTTTGATTTTGAATATGTTTATGACTGTCTTATATTTGATGTGTGAGCTGATTGGAAGCCAGTGGAGATCTTTCGGAATGGGTGTGATGTGTTCTTGTCTTGCTGTGTCAGATATTATGTGTGCCACTGTGTTTTGTGCCAGTTGCAGAGGTCTGAGTGTCTGTTTTGTGAGACCGAGATAGATTGGGTTGCAGAAGTCTAGTATTGGGGTTATTAGTGCCTGGCAGACTGTGCGGAAGTGCTCCTGCGAGAGGAGGGGTTTGAGGCATCGAATTAGTCTCATCCTGTGGTATGCATTTTTGGTGGTTCTGCTTATGTGTGATTGTAGATTCAGTTCTTTGTCTAGAGTCACTCCGAGGTATTTTACTTCTGGTTTTATGGGTATGGTTGTGTTGTTTACCTTGATGTTGAGTGGGGGGATGAAGTCGGTGTTTCAGGTGATGATTAGTGTCTCGGTCTTGCTGTAGTTTATGGTCAGGTTGTTGTCTTGAAACCAGCTGGTCATGTGCATGAGACAGTTTGTTATTTTGGAGTAGTCTGGGTTGTCGAGTGTGATTGGTGTGTATATCATGATGTCATTGGCGTAAATTGTGCATTGTGTATTGTATATTGTGTTCTTTCATGATGTCACATATTGGCTGAATGTAGAGGTTAAATAATAGCGCCGATAAGGCGGATCCATGTGGTACGCCTTGCAGGACCTTTATGGGTTGGGATGTGTTGGAGCCGACCTTGACCTGTATCTGTCTGTTAAACTTTATTAAGTACATGCTAAACAAGAAGCTAGGGAAGAAGTCATTTGCACCATTAGATGATCAAAGGGACACTCGGGGAGGACAAAGCCATGGCTGTGAGACTAAATTAATTCTTTGCTTCAGCCTTTACTGAGGAAGATGTGGGGAAGCTACCCATGTCAGAACGGGTATTTAATGGTGATGAGTCAGAAACACTGAGTTAAATTTCAGTGAACATGGAAGATGTAGTAGAACAAATCGATAAACTAAAGAGCATCACCTGGACTGGATGGTATACACCCAAGAGAGAATTCAAAGATGAAATTGCAGAGCTACTATTATAAAGTTTTAATTTATCATTAAAATTATCTAGGTTACTCGAAGATTGGAGGATGGCCAACTTAAGAATAGTTTTTAAAAAGGGCAGTAAAAAAAGTCGGTGCCATGTTTGTTTGTTTTTCTCAGCCAGGAGCATTGGGCTGCTAACATATTATAATCGCCTCATTGTAAATAACCTCACTGTAACTTCACCTGTCTGTAATTAATTGTATATAGTTCTCCCAGTTACATTTCCATGTTACTATCCCTGTTTTATGTAAATACAGGGAAGAATTACCCCGCCCTGTAGTCAAGTTGTTGTATGTAAACCGCACTGATAACAAATAGCATGGTATAGAAAAGCTATAAATAAATATGGCCTGATGTTCCAGGTTGCAGGCTTAAATGGGGTCTTTGTGGGTGGAAAACCAGTAGTCCAGGGGTCCCCTTGACCTGACACCACTAATGAGTCAGACCCTCTCCCCATAGATTCCCCAGTGCCCCCCTAATGTCTATTAGAGTACCCTTCAAAGACCTTTCCATACCTGAAGACTCTCCCTCCCAAAATCTCTGAAGGCCACTGGGGCCTACCTTTAGAAGTCCCTGGTGATCTAGGGGTAGGTCAGCATGAGCAATCCCCTTTCGCTCTGCTGACATTGGCACAAGGTTCAAAATGTTGCCCATGATCTTCTAGCAGTAGTCTCATGGTACTACCGCTGGGGATAACAAAAAAAAATCCCTTTTCTAATATTTTTAGATGAGGCACTTGTTAATGAGCCAGAATGCCTAGGCTAAGTTATTCCACCCCCTATAGTGTCAGAATGAGCAGTTTCAAAAGCATTAAGGAAAGTATATAGTACGCTCTGCCATTTGTTTTTATGCAGTTTTTCCACACCACATTGCGAAATAGTAAAGATGGGTTGGATACTCGTTCGGGAAAGAAAGCTAGAAAGCTATACATTTGTACCTGCACAAATGTCTCTCAGTGTGCGTGTGTGTTTGTTTCCTCCATCCTGTTCTGAATGGCATGAAGGAGCTCCAGGACCACATTGACAAAAATTCTGTCCTCGACCCCCAACACAGATTCTGATCCCTCCATGGAGTAGAAATACTGATGTTCTCCCTCATAAACACCATAGTGAAAGGAATTCAAGATACCAAACAAAGATACATCATGCTCTTCCTCAACATATTTGCCGCATTTGATACTGTCAATCATGACATCCTTCTCCAATGTCTACGATCCACTGGCATCCAGAACACTGTACTACAATGGTTCCAGTCCTACCTGACCAACAGACATCAACAAATAAAAATTGGAATTAACATATGCACCCCCTCCCAACAAACTCAAGGCGTACCCCAGGGATCCACCCTATCATCGCTCCTCTTCAACATCTACCTCCAACCACTCTGCTCCATCATCAGATCCCACATTAACCACTGCAGCCGCCGGCCCGATCGGGATCGGGAGCAGGAAGGTAAGCCCCTCTCTGCTCCCCAACATCAAGGCCAATCAGGCCAAAGAGGAGCACCAGCCAGGACTTTAAATTTAAAGCGCCTATAGGCACGCCCGCACCTGAGGGCCTCACCAGAGGGCCCTTTGGTGTTGAACACAGGCGTGGATGCAAAAGACAGCTCAAGCCTAATCAACCCAGTATCTGCAACCAGACCCCACAACCATCAAAACAAGACGCCGGTCTCGGCACCTCTAGACTGCATTCCATCTCTCTCTTAAAACCACTATACGCAACAACACATGCGATCTGCAAGAAAGACTCCAAACTGTAAGTACCTCACAACCACAATGGATCCAAATGCTGATGGAGCCCCATCCCTACCCCCCCCCCCCAAGATTCCGCTAAGGAACACAGATCTTCCACGAAGCTACAGAAACCAAACATACCAACTATCCTAATAATATACGCCCTCCTTCTCATCTTGAATCAGTGCTGCCACCCTTCAACAGCTACCTATACAACAAACATCAACACCATGTTCCCACACTCTCCTCTAATCTACATGTCCAGTCTCACATAAACGTGGCAGGACACCTATGCCTACAAGTACACCAACAGAAGAACCCCCAGGTTGATAAAAATTCAAACTACCTCAACAGCTGGCCATCATACCCTACCCACCCATGGCACATACATCAAAATTGGGCTAATCAACACAAGGTCCATCAGAAACAAGACAAATACTAATACTGACCACATGAAATACCACCAAAGTAACATATTCTGCATCATTGAATCCTGGATAAAAAGCACTGACCAAGTTATCTTGGCTCAAATCACATCTAGAACCTACACTGCCTTCAACTGCTTGCACTCGCACAAAAGAGGCAGTGGAGTCTTAATTCTTGCCTGAACAGACCTCCAACTTAAAGCTTCCCATTCTACAAGTTCTGAACACTGCGACTTAATGACTATAGAGAACAAACACTTGGCTATCTGTCTCATCTACAGAGTCCCTAATGCAGCCATCGAGGAAACATCCAACATACTTGAAGCTGTGTGTTTGGCCAACCCCCCCCCCCCCCACACACACACAAGCCCCTCATACTACTAGGTGACTTAAATCTAACATCAGCTTCTAACAGGGAAGAATCGGCTTTCCACAAAGCAATGGAATTACTCCAATTCTGCCAAATTCTTATGTGCCCCCTCTCACCACTTAGGCTCTACCCCTGACCTCATCTTTGTCCCGAAGAACCTTCTCACAGAATAACACAACTACCTCTCAAGTCACACCAATACCCTGGTCAGATCACCATGCCATACACTTTAAGATACACCTCCCCCAACCTGGAAAACCACAGCATATGCCTCACCCCAGAAGAAGATTTAAAACATTCAACAAGAACCAATGCCTCAAGGAAACCATCCCCAACCTCCCCAAGGACTTCTCAAACTTGGATGAAGCAATCACATCTTGGAATACCACCATTAGTGAGGCAGCTAAAGCATCAAACCACCCAAACCCCTGAAATAAAGAGGAAAGACCCAAATCAGCCCCATGGTACTCTGAAGTTATCAGAGATACAAAGAGAAAACTTTGTCAGCTAGAACGGAAATGGAGAAACAACTGGTCACAATCCACTCTAACTCAATGCCAAATCATGCAAAAAGAGTACAACAACCTAATCAACAAGCACAAACAAGAATATCACACCAACCTCATCTTAAAATCCTGCAACAAACCTAGAGAACTATTTGAAATCGTCTGCACACTCACAAAAGATACAGCACACAAAGAAAAAGACTTGATTCAACCACAAAACTTTGCTGATTTCCTCATCAACCAGAACAAACCGCTCCTGGGAACTTTACAACTTAACACCCCCAGTACCCCAAATACGGAACCCAATGTCATGCACAAATGGAGTGAATTTCACATCCCCACTATGGAACAAACCTTCTGCACTGTTGTTAAGTGCCGTCGAGTCGGAGTCGACTCATGGCGACCCTCTGGATAGCTATCCTAAATTGTGTTCGGTCTCCAGTCAGGCGGCTCATTGTTGACAGACTGGTACCCGTAGCTGCTGTTATTGTATCGATCCATCTCATTGCTGGCCTTCCTCTTTTGCGTTGACCTTCTATCTTGCCAAGCATAATGTCTTTCTCTAATGATCTCTCTCTTCGCATGATGTGTCCAAAGTATGAAAGTCAAAGTCTTGTCATCTGAGCTTCTAAAGAAAGCTTAGGTTTGATCTCCTCTAGTACTGACTGGTTTGTTCTTCGGGCAGTCCATGGTATACACAGTATTCGCCGCCAGCACCATAATTCAAAGGCATCAATTTTCTTCCTATCTGTCTTTTTCACTGTCCAGCTTTCACATCCATATGATGTTATTGAAAATACCATGGCTTGAACAAGTCGAATCTTTGTATGGAGAGAGACATCACTGCTCTTGAGAATCTTATCTAGGTCTTTCATAGCCATTCTGCCAAGAGCAATGCGTCATCTGATTTCTTGACTGCTTGTTGCTTCTTTATTGATAGTTGATCCAAGTAGGTTAAAGTTGTTCACAATTTCAATTTCTTCTCCTTCAACGATGAACCTGTTGATTATGCCAGTTGTCATGATCTTTGTCTTCTTTACATTAAGGTGCAGGCCCATTTTGAGACTATGTTCTTTGATTGTGAGAAGCAAATGTTTCAGATCATCTTCACTTTCAGCCAGTAATGTGGTATCAGCATAGCGAAGGTTGTTGATGACACTTCCACCAATCTTCACACCTCTGTCTTCATACAATCCTGCTTCTCTGATGATGTGTTCTGCATACAAATTAAACAGGTAGGGGGAAAGTATGCAGCCTTGTCTTACACCTTTGCTTATTTTAAACCATTCTGTTTCTCCTTGTTCCGTTCGAACTGTTGCTTCTTGATCAATGTACAGATTGCGCAAGAGAACGATCAGGTGTTCTGGTACACCCATGCTTCTTAATGTGGCCCAGAGTTTCTCATGGTTTACACAGTCAAAAGTCTTGCTATAGTTGATAAAGCACAAATAGATATCCTTTTGGTATTCTTTAGTCTTTTCAAGGATCCATCTCACATCCGCAATGATGTCTCTCGTTCCTCGCCCTTTCCTGAACCCTGCTTGCACTTCAGGTAGTTCTTGTTCCAGGTATGGTTGTAATCTCTTTTGAATAATCTTCAGTAGAATCTTGCTGGCATGTGGGATCAGAGCGATTGTGCGATAATTTCCACAGTCAGTTGGATCACCTTTCTTTAGTATTGGTATAAACACAGATCTTTTCCAGTCAGTTGGCCATGATGTTGTCTTCCATATTTCTTGGCAGAGTCTTGTGAGTACGGTAACAGCTGCATCAGATTGCTGCAATACTTCTATGGGAATGCTATCAATGCCTGGTGCTTTGTTCTTTGATAAGGCTTTCAATGCTGCTTCAACTTCTTCTTTCATCACCAATGGTTCCTGATCATAAGGTACAGGTTGAAACGGCTGTTGGTCCACTTGATCTTTATCATATAAAAACTCTGTATATTCCTTCCACCTTTTCTTGACCTTCTCAGCATCATTCAACATAGAACCTTGAGCATCTTGTTACATTCCAATTCAAGACTGGAACTTTTTCTTTAACTCTCGTAGCTTTAAGAAAGCCAATCTTGTTCTTCCTCTAATAGTTTCTGCTTCTATTTCCTTGCAAGTGTCATTGTAGTACTTTTCCTTGTCCTGTCTTGTTGCACGTTGGAAATCTCTGTTGAGTTCTGTGATTGTCTTTCTTTCTCCTCTGGCTTTAGCTTCTCTGCGTTTCTGGGCAATTTTCAGAGTTTCTTCCGTCATCCATTTTGGCCGTTTTTGCTTTTTCACCTTTTGTAGAGACTTCTCGCTTCCTTCCAACACAACCTTCTTGATGTCATTTCATAACTCTTCCGGAGCTCTGTCATTTGTATCTAAAGCAGCAAATCTATTTTGCAGGCAGTCTTTAAATTCCAGTGGTATATTCTCAAGGTCATATTTTGCTGCATTCATGAGTGGTTTGCTCTTTTTCAACTTTAGCTTGAGTTTGCATACTAGTAGTTGATGATCTGTACCACAGTCAGCTCCAGGTTTTGTCTTTGTTGATGTTACAGAGCTTTTAAATCGTTGACTTCCACAGATGTAGTCAATTTGATTTTTATATAATCCATTCGGTGAAGTCCATGTGTACAGTCGCCGCTTGTGTTGCTGGAAGAAGGTGCTTGAGATGAATAGATCATTGGTCTTGCAGAATTCTATCAGTCTTTCTCCAGCTTCATTTCTGTTGCCAAGTCCATATTTTCCAACTACTTTGCCTTCTTCTTTGTTGCCAACTTTTGCGTTCCAGTCACCCATGACTATCAGGATATCCTGTTTGCATGTTCTGTCAATTTCAGCTTGTACTTGTTCATATAACTCTTCAATTTCATTCTCTTCTGCAACTGTTGTTGGGGCATATACTTGAATTATAGTTGTGTTGATAGGCAATCCTCGTAGACGAATAGAGATTAAGCGTTCGCTGACTGCATTGTATTTCATTACAGTTCTTGCAAGTTTCTTCTTTATTATAAATGCAACACCATTTCTTCTTTGTCTTTCATTTCCAGCATAGTAGACCATGTGATCATCTGATGCAAAGTGCCCCATGCCAGTCCATTTCAGTTCGCTGACACCCAACAGATCAAGTTGTACACGTTCCATTTCATTCTTGACCACCTCCAACTTCCCTTGGTTCATGCTTCGTACGTTCCATGTTCCAATGTGTAAGACATCTTTACAGCTTCTGACTCTCTTTTCATGCGCAGCTACATCAGCAGTCAGACTTCCCGAGGGCTTTGATCCAACCACATCATAAATGCTGGCTTTACTCTGAAAAGTCTTCAGCTCTTCCCCAGTAGCTAGTTGAATGCCTTCTGACCTGGGGGTCTCATCTTCCAGCACCATAGCACAATTTGTTTTGTTGTAACTATCCATTGGGTTTTCATGGCAAGATACAGAAGTAGATTGCCGGGCCTTTCTTCCGCGCAATTTAAGTTTGGTGTTGTTGCCGTTGTCACAAAAATGTGATCCTCTGCCGTCAACACTGTCCCATTCTGCTGCTGCCCAGATGGGTGGTTTGTCTTGGTCTGGCACCTCTGCACCTAAACACCAGTACTGCACCATCTCACCCATGCCCAGAAGGATGGATCAAATCAGTCAAAAAGAGGTTGCCAACTATATCCACAACATTATAAGTAAATCCCTGTCTCAAGACTATATGCCCCATGCTCTTAAGCAAGCCACCATCCATCCCATACAAAAAATATTTCAACGGACAGCTCAGACCTTGCATCTTACCACCCATTCTCCAGCCTTCCCTTCCTATCCAAGATAATTGAAAAAGTAGCTCAGAGACAGCTGCAAGACCACATTGACTTATGTGCGCCTCTAGATCCACACCAGCATGGCTTTTGCCCTAATCACAGCATTGACTCTCCTCACTCAGCTATTTCACATACTTCTCGGAGAAACTGACAGTATAAAAAACAGATTCTTACTTGTCTTTGTGGATATCTCTTCAGCCTTCGACATGGTTTCACATAGCACCCTTTAAATCGACTAGCTAACATTGGATTACAAAACACCACCCTCAACTGGTTTCAATCATACCTCAGTGACAGAAAACAAATGGTCAAAGTCAGACCGAACACCTCCATCCCTTTCAACACTACACAAGGAGTCCCACAAGGGTCCTCCCTTTCTGCTCTCCTTTTCAACATCTATATTCATCCAGTCTGCAACATCTTCAAAAAGCACAAGATCCACTATGCCATTTACGCAGATGACATCATGGTCTATTCACCAATCCACCTTGACACACAGACTACTCAGAAATCACAAACTGTCTTCAAGAGATAAGCAACTGGCTCCTTTCCAACAACCTGCAAATCAACCTCATAAAATCTGAGGCGCTATTAATCTCATGTAACACTTCATTTACCCCCTCTCCCCCAACAGCAATCACCCTAGCGGACACTCCTATCCCAGTAAAAGAAGAAGTTCAATACCTAGGCGTCACCCTTGACTGATTCCTAAACCTACAAACCCACATCAACAGAACCTCCAGGAATGCTTTACATAAGCTTCCCATCATACAAAGACTAAAACCCCTCCTCAGTAAAGAACACTTTCACAATGTCTGTCAAGCAGTTATCACACCCATACTCGACTACTGTAATTCCCTCTTCCATGGACTTCCATCTGAAACCACACGACCTTTACAACTAGCACAACACCACTGCCCACATCATCACTGGGTTACCCAAGCATGATCACATAATACCCCTCTTATTTCAACCATATTGGCTACCAATCACCTCAAGAGCCAAATACAAAGCAGTGCTAACTATCTTCAAGATCCAAAACAACATGTCAGCAGGAACCCTACAGACAATGATATGCACAAAACTAAACAGTTCGAAGAGACAGAACACTAGAGAAACTATCCCAGCTCCCAACTTATACACTAAAGCTAACAAGACTACAACAAAGAGGGCTTTCTCTCTAGCAGCACCCGTCATCTGGAACTCCCTGCCAGAGAAAATAAGGACAACCAAGGACCTCTTCAGAGACACCACCTATCCCTCTTCAAGCCACAAACCCAAACAAATTGATCTTATGTACAGATGTTTTTAACTGTAAATAAGTTTGCTCCACAGCATTTCCTGCATGTATTCCCCATCCCACGTTTATAACATGAATTCTCTGTAACTGTTTTGAGTTTCATTGTAAACCACTTTGATTCCAAGATAAGGCGGTATAAAAAACGAGTTAAATAACTACATCTCCATATCTATGCCAGCAACATCATTATAAACAGCCCATTTAACACAAAGCAACTGACCTTCGCAAATCTCCTACGATGCTTCAATGAAATCTCATGATGGCTAACAACCAATAACTTGGCAATTAACTACAAAAAAACAGAAGTCTTATCATAAAAGACAATGCCTTCAATCCTCCAATCTCCCTTACCCTAAACGATACACAAATAAAAGTACAAAACTCAAATCAAATATCTCTGCATCATCCTGGATCAACAGCTTCATTCCACAGATACTCAAAACCACAACAACACTCTACTTCAAAGCCAGAACCCTACAACGTCTACATCCCCTCCTCAAACCACCAGACTTCTGCTCCACTCCACTCTTCAGGCCCTGATCCTCCCACCATGACTATTGCAACTCCATCTATCAAAATCTGCCACAATCCATCTTACTCCCCTTATGCACACTCTACACACCACCGCATGCATCCGATAAGGAGCTTCGAAGCAAGACGACATCGCACCCATTCTTAAGCACCTACACTGGCTGCCCCTCGAAAGAGATACAAGACTCTCCTTCTCACCCACAAGGCTATCCACTGCCACCCCAAGTCACATCTTCATGTCCTACTCCAGACTCTGCAGCAAAACAGGCCAAAAAGACAATCCACGAAGCACGCTTTTATCCTGCACACAAGAGCAAAAACCATTGAGTAAGCGTGTACACGATCCTTTGAACTATACGCACAATCTGTCTGGAACATGCTCCCAGACCCAGTCAGAAACATATCAGATCTCCACACCTTCCAAAAACACCCGAAAACTCACCACTGAACATTTTGGCCCCTTGCACAACCCCCTTCATCATAAATACATAAACCCCAAAGAAAGAGAATAGCTGCTGCTCAAACCTCATCTTGTGCATACACTGTATATAGCCCACCAATGTAAACAGTCAATCAAACATGTATCTACTCTTTAACTCATGTATATAAGTTACCTGTTCTTTGTACATAAGTTAACTGGGTCCATGCATTTAAGCCTTTGTTCTATGTAAACTGCTTTGACCTGGCGAAAAGTGGTATATAAGACCTGCTCAATAAATAAATAAAATGAGGCGTGCACATATTGAAACGAGGTTGATTGTGTACGTCATTACTCATAAAGGGAGCCAGATTAAAAAGATGGTTAAAATGAGTTTTCTGAGACATGCAGAACCTCAGAACTGTTCCTCTTTTTAAGTGGTAATATACTAGGGGTTTGAATATCTTTTTTTTCCAGCCAACAGAATGTTGGGGAAAAAATTATATATGAGGGATCGAAAATTTCTGCCATCTGTCTGTCTGGGGGGGCAATATAACTCTCCAAAAACATTGATTCGCAATAGCATAGCAGTTAGGGAACCATTCCTTTCAAACCTCCTCTCCAGCACTTATTGTACTTCATTGGTTCACCAATTAAGTAAGAACATAAGATATGCTATACTGGGTCAGACCAAGGTACATCAAGCCCAGTATCCTGTTTCCAACAGTGGCCAATCTAGGTCATATGTACCTAGCAGTTTCCCCAAAAGACACAGGTTCTGCAATGCTTGTATTGGGTCAAGCAGTGATAGCCCGGGTCCCTTTTTAATAATGGTTTATGGACCTTTCTTCCAGGAACTTGTCCAAACCTTTTTTAAACCCAGCTACACTAACGCTTTTACTATATCCTCCGGTAACAAATTCCAGAGTTTGATTACACGTTGAGTGAAAAAAATATTTTCTCTTATTAGTCTTAAATAGGTTACCCTGTAGCTTCATTGCATGACCCTTAGTCTTTCTATATTCTGATGACATAAACAATCGATCTAAATCGTATTAAATTCCAGATCTGTTGTTCTCTTGGGCTTTCACAGCTACTGTGATGATCTCTGCAGATCATGTATAACCCGGAAGACTGCAGAGATCATCAAGATCTGTTGGTTGACATATATAAAATGAAGGAAACCATTTGGACGCATCAAAAAAGGGCGAAGTGACCACAAAGGGAAAACCTAAATAATTTTGTTAAAACGTGGGTAAAGGCTTTGTTTTAATAAACTTATTTCATTTTCCCTTTGTACTTGCTTCACCTTTTTTTGCTACTGTGGTGTTTGGCGGTGTGAAGCCTCTTCTTTGGAAGACAGGATGCTGTCGTGGCAGTGTCTGATATGTAATTTGCTTTCTAGAGTTGCTCATTATTTAGAAGTCCTTTTAAGGGCTGCTAAATTCATTCACACTCTTTCTGCTTTTTTCACTTACTGTTCCTGGAATATGGAACCATCTGCCTGGAATGATTGGAGTGGGATCGGATGGAAAATATTGTAGGCATGATTCTTTCTGATGTTTTTTTTTCTCATGAGTAAGCAAGTTAGCATTAGCAGCGTGTTGTGTTTGTATGAACTTATAAGTGTTTAATTATAAATCACAATGAATGGTTGTAATCAGAATTATGGTCTTATGATTTAAAAAAAAAAGACTGATAGAGATACATGCAGAAACACAAGCACTGATATAGACACCCACATGCAGAGCGGTTGGAAAGAATTCCATACTTATTCATTGAGGTTCAGGAATATCTTTATATTAGAGAGTTTTTTCATTCTTGAATTTCAGAGAATCACATCCAGGAAATCTAATGCAGTGTTCTTACCCCAGGAACAGGCTCCCTAACCATCACCCCTGTTATTATATCCCACCTTGAAAGAGGAGAAGAGCCGTACATCAGGGATGAACTGGGATCAGAGGAGAGAGGAACTGGGAAAAGCAACTGCTCAGGTGAGTCTAGTAAAAAGAGGGACTGGTGTAAGAAGGTGCTGCTGGGAACTGCAGAGATCCCTTCACAAGCTCTTCTTGAGATCCTTTTGATCACTCATGGGGTTTCAGTAACAGGCACCTGACATAGAGGATGAACCTGTCCAAACCCAAAGCCCCTCAGACCATACAAAGGACAAAATGGAATCTGTTAGTTCGCATGGTCTCCACTTTGTATTTATCTCTGACTGGTTCATCATTTCTAGATTTTGTATTTTCATAAGCGTTCAGAAAAAGAACAGGCAGTGCTTTTAGCAGCCTCTCCTGTTTACTATCCCAGCTTCTGTCCCCTAGTCAGAGGGCTTCTGCTGGAGCCTTGTGTGTCCCTCCCCCCCCCCCCCCCCGGGCACTTCGATCCATCATCATCCAAGCATCGTTTATTTCCCACTGAGTCTGACTTCCTGTTACACTGGAAAACCTCACTTCTCTAGGGTCTCTTCTTATTCTGCAACTCTGGCAATACAGTAATGCCCAATGTTTTCTTTTTATCCAGAAAAGGGTGATCCCAGAAACACTACCACAGGCACCCATCATTTGGAGCACAGTGAGAATCCCGAAGGAAGCAGCATGTCATCAGAAAGAGACAAAGAGGATATTTATTTCTGTTCGGAATGGGGAATAAAGTGCAAGAATCAGTGTCTTTCAGAAAAGGAACCAAAGAAAGCAACAGGAGAGTTAGCTGATAAATCTTCTGTAGGTGAACAAAGTGTGAGTGACACCACAGAAATAGAGGAAGAACAGAGAAACCAGACATCACAAGAGAGATGTGGAATATTCCACAAGGATGCTGTATCTCCGCCATTACAGCAGAGATCTCCCCCTGAACAGCGACCCTCTACATCTAACCACTGTGGGAAAACCAGCAGTAAGAAGGGAAAAGACAGAGAACAGGAGACACACACAAAAAGATATTTTACACGTTCTAACCATGAAAAAGAGTTCCTGAGGGAGAGAGTACATGTGCAACACCAAAGCATCACCCAAAGAAAGAGAATGTTTACATGTAAAACTGTGACAAGCTTGATGCGTAAAGCAAAATATGCACGCAGTCACAAAGGGCATACCTATAAGAAAAGAAACCTCACAAATCAGCATAAAATCCACCAAAGGTCAAGAGGATTCTCAGATAAGAAATCTACAAAATGCTTCACCGAGAAGAAAAAACACTCAAGACGTCATAAAAGCAAGACAGCAGTGAGACGATGGACTTGTACATGTACGAAGTGTGATAAAACCTTCACACGTAAGGAATACCTTAAAAACCACCAAAGAGTCCATACTGGCGAGACGCCATTTAAATGCAGTAAGTGTGGTGAAGGTTTCACTTATAAGATACATCTCAGAAGGCATCAGAAAATCCATAGCGAAGCGAAACCATATCTATGTAATGAGTGTGGTAGAGGATTCAGTAGAACATCAACTCTCAGAGCCCATCAAAGAACTCACACGGGAGAGAGACCATTTTCATGTTCTCAGTGTGGAAAAAGCTTCATTCAGAAGATACACCTCCTAATCCACCAGAAAATGCACACAGGTGAAAAACCATTTTCATGTAGTGAGTGTGATAAAAGGTTCACTCAGAAGATACATCTCATAGAGCATCAGAGAATACACACTGGTGTGAAGCCATTTTCTTGTTCCGAATGTGAGCAAAGCTACTATCGTAAGGGAATGTTAAGATTACACCAGAAAATTCACACTAATGAGAGATCATTCTGTTGTACTAAATGTGGTAAAACATTCATTACAAAATCACAACTGTCAGCACACCAGAAAATTCACACTAATGAGAAGCCATTCAAATGTACTGAGTGTGGCAAAAGCTTCAAACGAAATGAGTACCTGGCACTCCATCAGACAATACACACTGGTGCAAAACCATTTTTGTGCACAGTGTGTGATAAAAGCTTCAGGTTAAATACACAGCTGACACTTCACCTACAGACTCATACAACCGAAAGATTTTCTTGTACTGTGTGTGATAAAAAATTTAAATGTAAAAAAAGTGTGTCAATTCATCATAAACTTCATAGAGGTGAGAGACCGTATTCATGTAGCAAGTGTCATAAAAGCTTTGTGCAGAGGTCAAAGCTAAAATCTCACCAGAAAACACACATGACAGAAAGACCATTTTCATGTACGGAGTGTGATAAAACCTACAAAGAGATGAATGACCTCACATTGCATCGGAGAACTCACATGGATGTGAAACCCTTTCCATGTACTGAATGTGAAAAATGTTTTCTTACGCAATCAAAACTGTTATGCCATCAGAGAAATCATACAGGAGAGAGACCATTTTCATGTGCCAAGTGTGATAAAACATACATGACTCAAAGACATTTAAAAATACATGAAAAAACTCACCTTGGGGGAAAACCATTCTCATGTACTGAGTGTGATAAATGCTTCACATACAAGACAAGTCTAAAAAAACACCAGAATGTCCATTCAAGCGAGAGACCTTTTCCATGTACTGAATGTTCAAAAAGTTTCATTACAAAAAATCTCCTAATAGCTCATCAGAGAAATCATACCGGAGAGAAACCATTTTCATGTTCTGAGTGCCATAAATACTTCAGGATGAAGGCAGCTCTCAGAACACACCAAAAAACCCATTTGCATGAGAGACCTTTTCCCTGTACTGAATGTGAAAAGAGTTACACAAACAAATGTCAGTTAATATCTCACCAAACAATTCACACAGGAGAGAAACCGTTTTCATGTACAGAGTGTGGTAAAAGCTTCAATATGAAAGGTAGCCTCACAAGACACCAGATGATTCACGCTGATGATAAACCTAAATTTCTTTGTAATGTATGTGATAAAAGCTTCTCCACCAAGAGAAATCTAATAACACACCAAACAGTTCACACAGGTGAGAGACCATTTTCATGTACTGTGTGTAATAAGAGTTTCAGGCAGAAGGCAGGGCTTATAAGACATCAGCTCATGCACAACAGAACGTAAAGCTCATTCACTGGAATCAATGTAAACACCATAACATTGTTGTGCAGAAAAACACTGCAGAACAGCCAATATTTAAACACTGCAACATCTAAATATTATCGAGATCTTCAGCATCAGTACCCAGATAGTAGCTTGTGTTGAATATCCATACACTGTGGTCCATTCCAGCAGCAACATTAATCTGCTATCTAGATAGCACTTAGAACAGCTTTTTGTTTTTATAATTTATGTAAAGCAACTATCTGCGTATGAGGCAGAAATGATTTGAATAGCAACTAAATATCACCATTTCCAGATAGTCATTCACCAGTACTACCCTCGCAATGCCCACAGACCGCCCCTGCACTATCTGGACAGTGCAGAGGCAGTCCGTGGAAATACCCAGTGGCACCGTCTGTGAGAATTTCTCTCTCAGTAACCTTTTCTGCATGACCTCCATGGTTAATGAGATAAGGGTATCTAAATATTGTACTTTGGGATTATAACCCTGATAGAACTGTGGAGAATTAAGAAGCCTTTATTATCTGTGACATTCCTTTTCTGATAAAAAGCTCAATGCAAGAACCACCGGACATGTGATAAAGGAGAAAAACACAAGAACAGCATTTCTCGGTGAAGGGTTGATATCAGGAAACTATTCTGTATTATTATGTCTGGAAAAGAGAATATCCTCAGCTACCAAACGGTGCAATCAGAGACCAGGAAAATGCATCAAAAAGATATAGAAAGAGCCCCGATTCTATTAGGCCCACTGAACTGATTAAAATGAACTTCCAAATGCAGCTTGAGAATTTGCCTGTCTATATTACACCTCAAAAGGAAGCTGTTTTGGCACAGTGCAAGAGGTCATGAGAGCATCACTTAGAACCCAAAGGTTATTGATCAGTGATTTCAAAGCTGGCATTAAAGGGAACGGTTTCCAAATTGTCTGCTTTGGACATGTGGAGCCTGATTCTGAAAGGGGCACGTCTGGACCATGCGGATGCCCCAAGCAGGATGGGCTCATTAGGATCTGATCCTCTAGCATGGTAGCAAATCATTCCCACGTCATACAGAATTGGGCCCGAGGACAGACTGGCATGCCCCTGCATGTCTGCGGGGACGTCCTCCCCTCAGGCTTCCCTGGTGCTGACCCTCTTCTTCTCTACCACCTGATCCACGGCTGGGCAGCTGGGGCCTGGATCGGGCAGTGGGGATCTACCCACACCCGGTCCCAGCCCCGGGGGGATCCGACCCTGATCGCCCTGTTTGTGCTGCTGTGGAATAAGCAGCACATTCCCCCTGACCCTGCAGGACTTACAGGGCCGTGACCAGAATCAGCCCTATATGTCCTGCCGCCTTGGCCTGCCCCCACTCTGCCCAGAATCCGCCCCCTCCCACCTCTCGCCATACTGCTGCTCTAGCCATGCGGGGAGGGCCTGAGGGGGAATAGGGGCAGAATGCCTTGAGGGGACTGCACGTCCTGCTGGGATGTGCAGCCCTGCAAGTCGTGATTTGGAATCAGGTCCATAGAATTTGCATACTTTTTACCCAGAGGATTTGTACCAGTTTTCAAAGAGAAAGGATGCACGTACTTTTGCTTGGAAATTTGCCCTGGCTACATAGTCCCTACAGCCATTTACACTTGGCTTTTTCTGGGGTACTGTTTTCTTGGCAAATAACGCATGTATATTTGAAAATGCAATTTACTGTGATCCCTCTCTCACCTCACACAAACGTTTGGGTTATAGTTTTATGGTGCTCAACAGTAGCCTAAAAATGGTGGAAAAACAAAAGAACTCATTCATCTTTAAGACAAGAAAGAAAGCAGAACAGAATTGTTCCCCAAGAACGGTCTGCTGTCCCTCCCTGGCCATAGCCACTAGTTGTCTGCAAAGACTTATTTGAAGAAAAGCATTTTAAGGCAGCCTTGATCTTTTGGTAAGAAGAGTCCAGATGTAACGAAGGTGAAAGGCCATTTCAAAGGGTAGAGGTGGCTAGAAAAAAGATTGTCTATTGGATTCCAGCTTAGCCCGGCTGACAGGTAGAAGAAACAGGCAATTGGCATGAATTGAACGCAGCACTGGGAGACGTATGGCGTTATCTGCAAGGAGAAAGGTACATTGGAGAGCTGATATTCATAGCTTAATGAGTCAGGACTAAAATTTTATAATGAATCCTGACGGGAACGGGTAGGAAATGCTTTTGAATAAACAATGGAGTTATGCAGTCAAACCTATGAAAGGGAATCCTTCAGGCAGTATCATAAACTGTAAACATTTGAGTTGCAAAGAAAAGATACCTGCATAAACTGAATTACAATAATCCAATTCGAGAAATGATTAGCCCTTTCGCGTCCACAACAGATTTCATAACTTAAGATACAATTAATAATTTTTTTTGAAATATTGAATCCGGTGAAAGATTTGGGGGACAATTTGAAGGTTGCCATATGGCAACAACAGCCATGAAAGGGTTAGGCTAAGAGTAAGCATCCTTTGGGTTGAGATATCAAGGAAGGAATGGATAACTCAAAGCTGTTGCATGACAAGTAAGGAGCTCTTAACTACTAATCCGATTTTATTTTTCAAAAGTGAGCTCTGTTGAGGTGCATTCCCCAGTATTTGAAAGGTGATGTCAGGTCGATGGTAGAACCATCCAGGATAGGCGCAATGGATGGTGCATTAACGCTCCCGGTAAGCCAAGATAATCAGTCAACCAAGTGCTGACTTTTGTGAGACAGAGGCCAAGTCAGGGTGTCACATGCTGCTGAAGGCAATAAGCAAAATATCATACACACTAATCCCTGCTTCTTGAACTATGGTTGCCAGGGGACTAAGGAAGATGTTAAATAAAGATTGGAGCTAATGCAGAATCTTGAGGCACCCTACATGTTAGTGATTGGAGGAAGAGAACAGAGAGCCAACATTAACTGAAAAGAACCATACAGATAGGTAAGAACTGTGTCTTGGATACTGATAGCAGAGAGACAGAGCAGAATCTTATGTTCACCAGATCAAAGGTCTAGAGATGGCCAGGGCAATCTTATTGTTGTCAAATGCGCAATGTATTTCATTGAGGAGAGATGTACTGTGTTGTGGCATGCTTGAAAGCCCACTCGGCAGGGATACGAGGTGTTAGTATTCTCAATGTGGTTCGAGAGCTGACCAAAGACAGTTTTTAGACGTTCTCCTCTCAATGTAGCTTCAGTTTTCCTACAGTACCTGGGCGTTTGCTTCCACTGAGGGTGGGTAATTATCAGTCAGCTCATTAACATGGTCAAATTTTTCTATCTGTTTAAATCGCTTTGAAAGCTACCCTGTTCCAAACCCCAGGAAGGCGATCACTATGAGAAAGTGGAATTGGAGATGTCCCTTCTGGACTCACTGGTCCACTCTCCACCTCAGCTTTGACTCATGATAGCGGGGGCTATGGTGCAAAACTATCCAAAATAGCCGAGAAAACAACATCCCTTTCACAGTTATAGGCCATGGTGAATTTGTTCGTAGATGCACAGTATTAGGGCAAAGACCTTGGAGATCTCTGATGACCTTGAAATCATAAGCTGCTGCTTCTGTGCCGTAATCCATTTCGGTCATGTCGATAACCCCTCTGATCCTTATGCTTTAAAGCTCCTCCCCCTTACCTCCTCGTTTGACCTCCAGCTTTGTTCCACTACCCCCACTCACCAGCATGGCCACTGCCTGGACCTGATATTTTTCTCTAGTTCCTTACCCTCGAACTTCCATAGCTCAGTCCTTCCCTTATTTGACCATCACCTTTTAAGCTTTAATCTTCATCTCCCACTGCCTCAGCCTCGTCCTGTCTCTTTCAACCTATTTAGAAACCTTCATGCTGTTGATCCTTTGACTTTCTCTTCCACCATTTCTCCATCTCTTTCTTCCACTATTTCATTTAAGTCTGTTGATGAGGCAGTAACTTCCTAAAATGCTGCACTCTCCTCCGCTCTGGTTGCTCTCTCTCCACCCACCCCATGTCCTGTGAGACGTTCTGCACCTCAGCCCTGGCTTTCATCCACTACCCGCTATCTACATTCCTGTGCCCGTTCTGCTGAGTGTGCTTGGCTCAAATCCCGCTCCCCTGCAGACTTTCTACACTTCAAATTCATGCTTGTCTCTTTCCAGTCAGCCATAGCTCTGTTATGTTTTTTTGAAGGAGTGAATAAACAGGTGGACAAAGGTGAGTCGGTTGATATTGTTTATCTGGACTTTCAGAAAGCCTTTGACAAGGTCCCTCATCAGAGACTTTTGGCAAAACTAAAGAGTCATGGGATAGGAGGCCGTGTACTATTGTGGATCAGGAACTGGTTAAAAGATAGAAAGCAGAGGGTAGGGCTAAATGGCCAATGTTCCCAATGGAGAAAGGTGAATAGTGGTGTACCCCAGGGATCTGTGCTGGGTCTGCTGCTTTCTGACATATTCATAAATGACCTGGAAAATGGAATAACGAGTGAGGTTATCAAATTTGCAGATGACACAAAACTATTTAAAGTTGTTAAAACCCAAGAGGATTGGGAAAAATTGCAAGAGGATCTTGATAAATTGGAAGACTGGGCATCAAAATGGCAGATGAACTTTAATGTGGACAAGTGCAAGGTTATGCACCTAGGGAAGAACAACCCAAACTATGGTTACACGATGCAAGGTTCCACATTAGGAGCCACCACCCAGGAAAAAGATTTAGGCGTCATTGTGGATACCATGTTAAAACCCTCGGCCCAGTGTGCAACGGCGGCCAAGAGAGCAAATAGAATGCTAGGTATGATAAGGAAAGGAATGGAAAATAAAACAAAAGATATTATAATGCCTCTATATCGTTCCATGGTGAGACCGCACCTTTAATATTGTGTGCAATTCTGGTCGCCGTATCTTAAAAAGGATATAGCAATTCTAGAAAAGGTACAGAGAAGAGCCACCAAAATGGTAAAGGGGATGGAAGGATACTCCTATGAAGAAAGGCTAAAAAGGTTAGGGCTGTTTAACCTGGAAAAGAGACAGCTGAGGGGAGATATGATAGAAGTCTATAAATTAATGAACGGAGTGGAACGGGTAAACGTAGATCGATTGTTTACGTTATCAGAATGTAGAAAGACTAGGGGACATGCAATGAAGCTACAGGGTAAACTATTTAAGACTAATAAAAGAAAATATTTTTTCACTCAATGGGTAATCAAACTCTGGAATTTGTTACCGGAGGATGTAGTAAAGGCTGTTAGTGTAGCTGGGTTTAAAAAAGGTTTGGACAAGTTCCTGGAGGAAAGGTCCATAAACCATTATTGAGAAGTGACCGAAGATATCAATGCTTGACCCAGTACAAGCATTGTGGAACTTGTGTCTCTTGGGGAAACTGCTAGGTACATATGACCTAGATTGGCCACTGTTGGAAACAGAATACTGGGCTTGATGGACCTTGGTCTGACCCAGTATGGTATATCTTATGTTCTTAGCTCTTGCCAAACAAGACTACTATGTCCATCTGACTAACTCTCTTGCCTCTGATCCTCGCATCTCTTTACTACTCTCAGCTCTCTCCTCAAAGTGCCTCCGCCTCTGATCCCTCCCTCCCTTTCTGCCCAAATCCTAGCTGACTATTTCCATGACAAAATCCACAAGATCACCCTCCAATTCCCCACAAACTCAGCTATTTCCCCGCATCCTCTCTAATCCCAACCCTCCCCCCCCCTTCCCTTGCTATCCTCTTCTCCTTTCCTGTCATCTCTGAAAAGGAAACTGCACACCACCTTTCTTCCTCCAAACTCACCACCTGCTCTTCTGATCCTATCCCCACCCTTCTCCTAAGCCCCATCTCCTCCACCGTCGTCCCTTCCATCTCTCATATTCTCAACCTTTCCCTCTCCACCGCAACTGTCCCTGCAGACTTCAAGCATGCTGTGGTCACACCTCTTCTCAAGAAACCCTAACTTGATCCCGCCTGTCCTTCTAATTATCGACCCATCTCTCTCCTCCCTTCATTTCTAAACTACTTGAAAGTGCGGTACACCACCGCTGCCTTGAATTCCTCTCCTCTCATGCCCTCCTGGATCCCTTACAATCTGGCTTTCGTCCTTCGCACTCTATTGAAACGGCTCTTGTCAAAGTCTCCAGTGACTTGTTCTTGGCAAAATCCAAGGGCATGTACTCTGTCCTCATCCTCCCTGACCTCTCTGCTGCTTTCGACACCATTGACCACAACCTTCTCCTCAATATCCTGTCCTCACTTGGCTTTCAGGGTGATGTACTATCCTGGTTCTCCTCCTTTCTCCAGGACCAAGCAGGAAGTCAGTCCTCACATATGGGTGACGTCGGCGCCGACAGAGCCCTCGCGGAGCAATTTTCCCCAGCTTTCAAAGAAAGCCTTTGGGAATTGCAGCGCGCATGCGCGGTCTCCTTCCCACCCAAGGGTGCCATCTTAGCCAGTCTTCTTTTTTCCGCGGAGCCCTACAGACGTACCCGTCGTGTCCCCGCTGAAAAAGTTGATTTTAGTGATTTATTTCTATTTCTTTCTTCGGTTCGACGCCGGTCTTTTTCCTGCCCGGACTCGCGACGCCGTTGCGAGTCCTTCTGTTATTTTTCTGTTTTTCTGAATTTTGGTCAGTTTCGTTTTTCGGTTTTTCGCTGGCAGCCCGGTCTTTTGACCTTGCAGGGGCCCTTTTTCCCCCGATGGCTGCCAGTGGTTTCAAGCGGTGTGTTCAGTGTGACAGAAATATGTCACTCACTGACACACATGATAATTGCCTCCGCTGCCTCGGCCCGGATCACGAAGAACTGATCTGTGGGGCCTGCAGCAAAATGTCCTCCAAAGCGTTAAGGAGTCGGCGGCACCAGCGGGAACGAATCTTCGCTGATCCCGGCCGTACCCGGACCTCGTCGGAGGCCTCGGCGTCCAGAGGTTCCAGCTCTGACCATCACCGGAGTTCCTCCGACAGGGGTTCTCCCTCCGGGGACCATCGACGGAAGGTAAAACCCGCGAGGGCAGCGTCGGTGGACGCTCCTGGCTCCGCGAGGGCCAGGTCGCATAGCCCCGATAGCCGTCCCGGGTCTTTGGAGAAGGAGCACCTCCCGAAGCGACCTCGTCTGGAGTCGGAGTTGCCTGCTCGGGTAAGTCCTGTAGTCCTCCTGGACTCGGCTCCGAGGGGTCCGACGTCGGGCCCGACGCCGTCGGGGCCCGAGTCGGGGGCTGCTGGGTCACCTGAGGTCGGACTCAGGTTGACGGCCTTGGAGAGCAGACTATCTGCCTTCATGGACCAGCAGCGGGCACTGATCGCTAGCCTCGCTGGCGCCTCTGCCCCGACCGCCGGGACGTCGACGTCTAAGTCGACCCCGGAGACCGAGCCGATCCTCGAGTCCATGCGAGCTCGAGTCGATCCTCGGTCGAGGTCACCCTCGGCCTCCCGTTCGGGACCGAGGTCGTTGACGCCGACTCCCTCGGTGTCGGGGCAGCCGACGCCTCCGCCTGCCCGAGCCGACCCCACCGATTCCTCCTCGGAGTCGGCTTGGGAGTCTGAAGAGGAAGAGTCACCTGATTCGTTTCGAACTCGGTGTGTCCCCTCGGACTCACCTGAGTCCGAACCTCGGAAGCAGTCCCCTCCGGAGGATGCCCGGTTCTCGGACTTCGTCAGGGATATGGCCAAGGCTTTGGCCTTCCCTGCGGATCCCGAGGAGGAGCCTCGAGCCGAAGAGCTCGACGCCCTTCAGTATGACTCTCCCGCCAGGGAACACTTTACTGTACTGGTTCCTCCCATGCTGGAACGACTACTCTTCCGCATGTGGGAGAGTCCGGCATCGTCGCCGGTATTAAGCAAGCGGGTCGATTCCATCTATCGAGTCCGCAAGAGTCCTGGCTTCCAAAAAGCACAGCTACCGCACCATTCCATGGTAGTGGAATCGGCCATGCATAGGCTTAAGAGCCAGAAAATGCACTCCTCGGTGCCTCCTGCCAGGGAGGCCCGTAACCTGGATGGCCTCGGTAAGAAGTGTTTCCAGGGCTCTATGCTTGCTTGTCGGGTCCAGACCTACCAGCTCTACATGGGCATGTATCTCCGAGACCTGGCTAAAGAGATAGCCGGATTCTCCGCTGGGCTGTCCGAGGAACCTTTGCGGAGGTTCCTGGCCTTGACAACTGGTATTCGGGAATGCTCCAAATTCATGTCCCGAGCAGCCTATGATGGCTTTGAAGCATCGGCTCGAGTGGCCGCAGCCGGCATCGGTGCCCGCCGACAGGCTTGGCTTCAGTCGTCTGACCTTGAACCCTGGGTGCAGGACAAGTTGGTCGATGTCCCCTGCCGAGGTGAGAACCTCTTTGGCAAGCCCATGGCTGAAAAGGCTGCACAAATCGAGACGGAGACTCTCACCAGAACTAGGCTTTCTAGGAAGACCTCCGCCCCTTCCCAGAAGAAGAAGGGCTCGGGAAAGAAGTCCTTTTACCCGAGAAAGGCGGCTGCCTATAAACACTACCCTCAATATCAGGCCTCCGCAGCTCCCCAACAGGGCCAGCAGGCCAAGGGACGGGGTAACGGGTCCCGTAGGCAGCAAGCCCCCAAGCCTGCACCACCGGCCCCTGCTCAGCAGGGTGGGGGTTTTTGACTTCATCAGCATAGCCTCTCCCCCTCAGCTGGTTCCTCCCAGCACTGGAGGCCGGCTGGTTCACTTCGCCCACAGGTGGTCCAACATCACTTCAGATGCCTGGGTGCTTCAAGTCGTAAGAGAAGGCTATCTTCTCCACTTCCACCAGGTCCCTCCCTCCTATTTCCCGGGGGAACCTCCACGACTCCCTCTGCACAGGGACTTACTCCTTCAGGAGTTAGCAAGTCTTCTTCAGGAACAGGCTGTGGAACCGGTGCCCCACCACCTGCGAGGTCAAGGCTTTTATTCCAGGTATTTCCTAATACCAAAAAGAACAGGAGGCCTCAGACCCATCCTGGACTTGCGCAACCTCAACAAGTTCCTCGTGAGGGAGAAGTTCAAGATGCTTACCCTTGGAATCCTTCTGCCCTACCTCCAGCAGGGAGATTGGCTATGCTCCTTGGATCTAAAGGATGCCTACACGCACATCCTCATCCACCCAAGCCACCGACAATACCTAAGGTTTGTGGTGGCAGGAAATCATTACCAGTACAGAGTACTGCCCTTTGGCCTATCCTCCGCACCACGAGTCTTCACAAAATGTCTCGCGGTGGTGGCGGCCTATCTCCGGCTGCACGGCCTCTTTGTTTTTCCGTACCTCGACGACTGGCTCCTCAGAGCATCGTTCGCTCCGGAAGTCACCAATGCCACACACCGCACTGTGACTCTTCTGCAGTACTTGGGCTTTGTCATAAACTTCGCAAAGTCCACTTTGCTCCCCTCACAAGACCTCGAGTTCATCGGCGCAAGACTGCACACTCTTCAGGCACGAGCTTTCCTGCCTTCCGACAGAGCTCAACGGCTCATGGATTTAGCCGGCCGTTTTCGCAGCCAGCCCCTGGTCTCAGCCAGGCGCTTCCTGAGACTACTCGGCCATATGGCTTCCACCGTCCACGTGACCCCCAATGCCCGCCTGAACATGCGGCCTGCTCAATGGTGCCTTCGCAAGCAGTGGCAACAAGCCACAGGCGGCCTAGCCGACTTAGTGCGCGTCTCCGGGCCACTGGCCTCTTCTCTACAGTGGTGGCTTCATCGGCCGAACCTGGTGCTCGGAATGCCGTTTCAGTCACCTCAGCCGGCTCATGTGCTGACGACCGATGCTTCTCTCCTAGGATGGGGAGCGCATTGCCAAGGGACATGTACTCAAGGTCTCTGGACCACGTGGGAGTCTGCTCAGCAGATCAACTTCTTGGAGCTCAGAGCAATCCGTCTGGCTCTCAAGGCTTTCTCCCACCTGATTTCTCACCAGTCCGTCCTTGTCCAGACGGACAATCAAGTTGCCATGTTCTACGTGAACAAACAGGGAGGCACGGGCTCCTTCCTTCTCTGTCGAGAAGCACAGAAGCTCTGCTCTTGGGCCGTCAGCCACGGCATTCTTCTCAAAGCAGTTTATCTCCCGGGCCAAGAAAATTGCCTGGCGGACAAACTCAGCAGGATCCTCCAGCCGCACGAGTGGCGCCTGGATCCCTTGGTGGTGCAGAAACTTTTTCTGAAGTGGGGCCTCCCCACGATGGATCTCTTTGCCAGTCCTTTCAACCGGCAACTTCCTCGCTTCTGCTCTCGTCAGCCGCATCCCCTTCGAGTAGCGGCGGATGCTTTTCTGCTCTCCTGGTCGAAAAGCCTTCTGTATGCCTTTCCTCCCATACCGCTAGTCTCTCGAACTCTTTTCAAGGTTCTCCGAGACAAAGCTTCCATGATCCTGATAGCTCCTCGCTGGCCCCGACAGCCGTGGTTCCCACTCCTGCTGCAATTAGCGGTGGAGGATCCGTTCCCTCTGGGGTTTCAACCAGATCTCCTCACACAGGATCAGGGAACCCTACTACACCCCAACCTCAGATCTCTACATCTGATGGCCTGGCTGCTGAAAGGGTAGTCCTTGCTCCCCTTCTACTGCCGGCAGAGGTGGAAGAGGTCGTCCTAGCTTCCCGGCGACCTTCTACCCGCAAATGCTACGCCCTTAAATGGCGTCGTTTTTCCGCTTGGTGTGCCCCGCAGTCTCAGGATCCCTTCTCCTGCTCGGTGTCGGTGATCTTGCAGTACTTGCTCTACCTCTCTAATCTGGGACTTAAGTCCAACTCCGTCAAAGTTCACCTCAGTGCTCTTTCAGCACATCATGTGCCGGTGAACGGCAGACCTCTTTCCAGCGACCCTCTCGTAGCGAGGTTTCTCCGAGGTCTCCTTCTACTTAAACCACCTCTGCGCCCGCCAGCGCCTGACTGGGATCTGAATGTGGTTTTACAGCGGATCACCTGTCCGCCTTTTGAACCTATGGCTACCTGTTCTCTACGTTTTCTTTCTTGGAAAACATTGTTCCTGATAGCCCTCACTTCCGCTAGACGCGTTGAACTTCTACCTTGACCGTACGCGAGAGCACCGTAAAGCTGCTCAGCTTTTTGTGTCTTTTGACCCCAATAAATTGGGGCTCCCGGTCTCCAAGCGTACTCTGTCCATCTGGGTTGCTGACTGTATCGCTTGGGCTTATGGGGCAGCCGGACTCTCGTTAGACAATCGAGTCACGGCTCACTGTGTTCGGGCGAAGGCTACGTCAGTGGCTTACCTCCGCTCTGTTCCGTTGGCAGACATCTGCCGGGCCGCTACATGGTCTTCGAGCCAGACTTTTGCGGTCCATTACTGCCTCGAAAGGGAGTCCCGCAGGGACAGTGCTTTCGGACAGGCAGTTCTCCGAAATCTCTTCGAGGTTTGAGCAACTCCTACCCTCCATCCCGGATGGGGGCTACCGGTGGGTACTAATTCAGTGAAGATTCCTAGAGGGAGCTCATTTTTGTGCTTAGGGTCTCCGGTAGCCTTAAGCTTGGGAGTCCCATATGTGAGGACTGACTTCCTGCTTGGTCCTGGAGAAAGCGTAGTTACTCACCTGTAACAGGTGTTCTCCAGGAGCAGCAGGAATCAGTCCTCACAACCCTCCCTCCTCCCCTTGGAGTTGCAATCATCTGCTTCAGTTTTTTTGCAAATTTTTATGCTGTCTTTTAGCTATGTCATCAGACTGGCTAAGATGGCACCCTTGGGCGGGAAGGAGACCGCGCATGCGCGCTGCAATTCCCAAAGGCTTTCTTTGAAAGCTGTGGAAAATTGCTCCGCGAGGGCTCCGTCGGCGCCGACGTCACCCATATGTGAGGACTGATTCCTGCTGCTCCTGGAGAACACCTGTTACAGGTGAGTAACTACGCTATCTCTCCCATTGCTCCTTCAGTCTGTGTTCTGGTGGCTCCTCCTCCTCTGCTATCCCACTCCCAGTTGGTGTACCCCAAGGATCTGTCTTGGGTCCGCCTTTTTCTCTCTCTATACCCAGTCCCTTGGTGTGCTTATCTCTTCCCATGGCTTTCAGTACCATCTGTATGCTGATGACTCTCAGACCTACTTCTCTACGCCTGAACTCTCTCCTGCAATCCAGACCCGGATCTCTGCCTGCCTTTCTGACATTGCTGCCTGGATGTCTCACCGCCGCTTGAAAGTAAACATGGCCAAGACTGAACTTCTTATCTTTCCCCATTAAACTTCCCCTCCTCTTCCTCCTTTCTCAGTCTCTGTGGACAGCACTGTTCTCCTACCTGTTTTCTCGGCCTGTAATCTGGGGGTTGTCTTTGACTCCTCTCTCTCTTTCTCCACACATATCCATCTCATAGCTAAGACCTGCCGTTTCTTTCTCTATACCATTAGCAAAATCCGCCTTTTCCTTTCTGAACACACTACCAAAACGCTTATCCACTCCTTAATCACCTCCCGTCTTGACTACTGTAACCTACTCCTTCCTGGTCTCCCTTTGAATCATCTCTCTCCCCTTCAATCTGTTCAACACTCCGCTGCACGGCTAATCTTCCGCCAGCCTCGTCATGCCCATATAACTCCTCTTCTCAAGTCACTTCACTGGCTCCCTATCCGTTTCCGAATCCAGTTCAAACTTCTCCTGCTGACCTATAAATGCATTCACTCTGCGGCTCCCCAGTACCTTTCTTCTCTTATCTCCCCTTACAACCCCCCCTCGGGAACTCCGCTCTTCTGGCCAACTCCTTCTATCTGTGCCCTTCTCTTCTATTGCTAACTTCCGACTTAGCTCCTTTCATCTTGCTGCACCTTACACCTGGAACAAAAACTACCTGTGTCTGTACGCCAGGCACCTTCTCTAACCCTCTTCAAATCCAGGTTGAAAGCTCCCCTCTTCGCTGCTGCTTTTGGATCTTGACTCACCTGATCTCCTTTCCTTCCCCTTGTTTTACCCCTGTTTACACCTTCTGTGTTTTGTCCTGACTAGATTGTAAGCTCTGATGAGCAGGGACTGTCCCTTGCATGTTAATACAGCTCTGTGTATGACTGGTAGCGCTATAAAAATGCTCAGTAGTAGTAGTAGTAGTAGTAATAATCCCGGTATTCACAGAGCCCAACAACAAACGGGGAACAGGACAGGAATATCTCGAGAGAAGCTGGAGATAATGAATGATGTCAATTTTTAAGGTCTTTCATTGGATTCCTCTCATACCTTTCAGTTCCAAGTGAGTTGCATTCAGGTAGAGTAGGCATTTCCCTATCCCCAAAGGGATTACAATCAAAACTTATACCTGAGGCAATGAAGGGTTAAGTGACTTGTCCAAGGAGCATCAGCGGGTGTCGAACCCTGACTTTTTAGCTGCTGCTGTAACCATTAGGGTACTTCCTTATTCCAAAGAAAGGTATGAATGAAATACTCATTTAAGCAAGTGAGCATGGATTTGCCAAAAGACAAAGAGCAGCAAAAATGTCCTGGAGAGATTCTGCAGGTGTAAGATGATGGAGGAGGAAGCCTTTTATGAGCGAGACACTAGCAAAGGATGAGGGCAAAATTCAAGAAGGGGAAAGCCAGTATTCTGTTTCCAACAGTGGCCAATCTAGGTCATATGTACCTAGCAGTTTCCCCAAGGGACACAGGTTCCACAATGCTTGTATTGGTTCAAGCATTGATATCCTGGGTCCCTTCTTAATAATGGTTTATGGACCTTTCCTCCAGGAACTTGTCCAAACCTTTTTTAAACCCAGCTACACTAACAGCCTTTACTACATCCTCCAGTAACAAATTCCAGAGTTTGATTACACGTTGAGTGAAAAAATATTTTCTTTTATTAGTCTTAAATAGTTTACCCTGTAGCTTCATTGCATGTCCCCTAGTCTTTCTATATTCTGATAAGGTAAACAATCGATCTACGTTTACCCATTCCACTCCGTTCATTAATTTATAGACTTCTATCATATCTCCCCTCAGCCGTCTCTTTCCAGGTTAAAGAGCCCTAACCTTTTTAGCCTTTCTTCATAGGAGTATCCTTCCATCCCCTTTACCATTTTGGTGGCTCTTCTCTGAACCTTTTCTAAAATCGCTATATCCTTTTTAAGATACGGCGACCAGAATTGCACACAATATTCAAGGTGCGGTCTCACCATGGAATAATATAGAGGCATTATAATATCTTTTGTTTTATTTTCCATTCCTTTCCTTATCATACCTAGCATTCTATTTGCTCTCTTGGCCGCTGCTGCACACTGGGCCGAGGGTTTTAACATGGAATCCACAATTACGCCTAAATCTTTTTCCTGGGTGGTGGTTCCTAATGTGGAACCTTGCATCGTGCAACCATAGTTTGGGTTGTTCTTCCCTAGGTGCATAACCTTGCACTTGTCCACAGTAAATTTCATCTGCCATTTTGATGCCCAGTCTTCCAATTTATCAAGATCCTCTTGCAATTTTCCACAATCCTCCTGGGTTTTAACAACTTTAAATAGTTTTGTGTCATCTGCAAATTTGATAACCTCACTCGTTATTCCACTTTCCAGGTCATTTATGAATATGTCAAAAAGCAGCGGACCCAGCACAGATCCCTGGGGTACACCACTATTCACCTTTCTCCATTGGGAACATTGGCCATTTAGCCCTACCCTCTGCTTTCTATCTTTTAACCAGTTCCTGATCCACAATAGTACACTGCTTCCTATCCCATGACTCTTTAGTTTTGCCAAAAGTCTCTGATGAGGGACCTTGTCAAAGGCTTTCTGAAAGTCCAGATACACAATATCAACCGACTCACCTTTGTCCACCTGATTATTCACTCCTTCAAAAAACATAACAGGTTAGTAAGACAAGATCTTCCTTGTCTAAAGCCATGTTGGCTGTCTCCCATTAGGTCATGACTATCTACATGCTGAGTAATTTTATTCTTTATGATGGTTTCTACCATTTTTCCCAGTACTGATGTCAGGCTCACCGGTCTGTAGTTTCCCGGATCACCCCTGGAACCCTTTTTAAAAATTGGTGTTACATTGGCGATCCTCCAATCTTCAGGTATTAGAGATGATTTTAATGATAGTTCACAGATTACTAATAGCAGGTCTGCAATCTCGTATTTCAGTTCTTTCAACTCCCTTGGATGTATACCATCCGGCCCAGGTGATTTGCTACTCTTCCGTTTATCTAATAGTTGTAAAACATCTTCCCGATGTATCGATATTTCCTTCAATTCTTCCGCACCTTTAAATACCACTTCAGTCATGGGTAACATCCCTACATCTTCTTCAGTAAAGACTGAAGCAAAGAATTCATTCAGTCTCTCTGCTATAGCCTTGTCATCTCTTAGTGCTCCTTTAACCCCTTTATCATCTAATGGAACAACTGACTCTCTCACAGGTTTTTTGCTACGAATGTACTTGAAAAGGTCTTTACTTCGCATTTTTGTTTCCACAGCAAGCTTCTTCTCAAATTCTCCCTTTGCCTTATCAATACCTTGCATTTGATGTGCCAGTGCCCGTGCTGTTTCCAGGTTTCGTCGTTTGGCTCTTTTTTCCATTTTCTGAAAGATGCTTTTTTGGCAACAACAGCCTCTCTGTCCTCACCTTTAAACCATGCTGGCAGTTTTTTGGACTTCCTTCCACTTTTCTTAAAGCGTGGAATACAGCTGGTCTGGGCTTCCAAGATAGTATTTTTCAACAACAGCCAAGCCTGATGTACGTCTTTAACCTTTGCAACTGCTCCTTTTAGTTTTTTCTTAACTGTTTTCCTCATTTTATCATAGTCTCCCTTTCGAAAGTTAAAAGGTAGTACTGTGGATTTCCTTACTATCCCTCCTCCACTAATTAAATCAAAGGCGATCATGCTATGATCACTATTGCCAAGTGGCCCCAACAACCTTATCTCTTTCACTAGATCTGGTGTTCCACTAAGGATTAGGTCTAATATGGCTTCCCCTCTGGTCGGTTCATGAACCAGCTGCTCCAAGAAGCAGTCATTTATTTCATCTAGGAACTTTATCTCCCTAGCATGTCCTGCCATGACACTGACCCAGTTGATACCGGGGTAGTTGAAATCACCCATTATTATTACTGTTGTGTAACTTTTGTTAGCTTCCTTGATTTCTTTGAGCATTTCATCATCCATTTGGTCATTCTGGCCAGGCGCTCGACAGTACACCCCCACTGCCCTGCCTTCCTCCTTTTACATGAAATTTCAATCCATATAGATTCTACAGCAGATTTTGTTTCCTGCAAAACTTTAATCCTTTCTGGCTCAATGCCCTCTCTAACATAGAGAGCAACCCCTCCACCAATTTGATCAGCTCTATCATTACGATATAGTTTGTACCCAGGTATCACAGTGTCCCACTGGTTGTCCTCCTTCCACCATGTCTCTGATATTCCAATCATATCTAACATTTCATTTAGTGCTATATATTCTAACTCTCCCAGCTTATTTTTTAGACTTCTAGCATTTGCATACAAGCATTTTAGAGAATGGATTTCATATTAATTTGGCTATTGTTAGACATGGGTAATTTGGGATCTTTAAGCTCTGTCTGCTCCATACTTGAGGGCATTTGGGCTACTTTACTCTTTTGTGGAACCTCTCTGCTTTTGGTAGTATCCTTCAAAGATACATTTTTCCGAACCATCCGCTCTTGGGCGACTGTCTGCTTTCCCCTAATATCTAGTTTAAAAGCTGCTCTATCTCCTTTTTAAAGGTTAATGCCAGCAGCCTGTTTCCATCCCGGTTAAGGTGAAGCCCATCTCTTCGGAAGAGCCCCTCCTTTCCCCCGAATGTTCCCCAGTTCCTAACAAATCCAAAACCCTCATCTCTGCACCATTGTCTCAGCCACGCATTGAGACTCCGGAGCTCTGCCTGCCTTTTGGGTCCTGCGCGTGGAACAGGAAGCATTTCAGAGAATGCTACCCTGGAAGTTCTGGATTTCAACTTCCTACCTAAAAGCCTAAATTTAGCCTCCAGAACCTCCCTACCACATTTTCCTATGTCATTGGTACCGACATGTACCAAGACAGCAGACTCCTCCCCAGCACTATCTAAGACCTTATCTAGGTGGCGCGTGAGGTCCGCTACCTTCGCACCAGGCAGGCATGTTACCAGGCGATCCTCACGTCCACCAGCCACCCATCTATCTACATGCCTAATGATCGAATCACCAACTATAACAGCTGTCCTAACCCTTCTCTTATGGGCACATGGCCCTGGAGAAGCTTCCTCGGTGCGAGAGGGTTTTACATCACCTGGAGGACAGGTCCTAGTTACAGGATCACTTCCTGCCACACCAGGGTGATGCTCTCCTGTCACGTGACCTCTTTCCTCCATGGCAACAGGGATGCTGCCAGAGTGGAGGTGGGACTTCAGGACTATATCCCTGTAGGTCTCGTCTATGTACCTCTCTGTCTGTCTTATGCTTTCCAAGTCTGCTACTTTAGCCTCTAGAGAACGGACTCGTTCCCTGAGAGCAAAGAGCTCCTTGCACCTAGTGCACACGTAAGACCTCTCACCAACTGGGAGAAAATCATACATGTGACACTCAGTGCAAAAGACTGGAAAGCCCCCATCCCGCTGCTGGACTGCTGTCTGCATCTTAGTTTTAAGTTTGTGTTTAGATTTAATTTCTTTACTTACTAAGGGTTGCTATGGATATTTATACTAAGAAAATTGTACCTAATACGTGTAATATAGCTTGTTCACCTGAAGCTTAACTAATCTCAGGTCCTTAGTGTATGACTGATTTGGGTAATGAGCTTCACCTGAGAGCACCTCCTGTCTTTTAAGATATGTAAGTACCTATAAAGCTACGATTATCCCAGGGGTGGGTGGGTGTGGTGAGGGAGGGAGGGAAATAACACTTATTAAAAGAGGGCAGCTACACAGTACCCTGTCTTGTGCTACTGAGGTAAGCTATATTCTGATTTGATTTAAATTATAGCTCTTAGCTGCTGCTAGGCTCTAACGTCTTATGAAATTTAAACTACAAGCTCTCTGCTGGGTTCTAAATTTAACCAGAAAGCTCTTTTCTGTGTTTTAAATTTAAACTAAAAGTACTTTGCTGATGCTAGGCCCTGAATGACTATTAAATTTAAACTACAAGCTCTCTGCTGGGTATGAAATGTAACCAGAAAGTTCTCCTCTGTGTTTTAAATTTAAACTTAAACTGCTGCTACTAGGCCCTGACTGATTTAACAAAAATAATGGATTCACAGATTAATTAGCTTTAATACAAAGAATTCCTTTTAGAAAATTACCAGAAGTATATACTCACAGTTGCAGATCTCTCTCCAGAAGTAACAGTCCCTTTTTCTCGTCCTTCAAGACAGGTTTTTATGTCTCTGTGTCCTGCATTTGGAATACAGATTTTATTATGTGATCTTTATTTCAAATTATGTCATGTTTTTGTATATATATGAACATAATCAAGCATATTTGTATGGGGTTTTATTTCTAATTTTACTTTATTTCATATTTTATATGTATACTCATTTAAATGTATTTATGTTTTTAAGCTGTGTACCCCCTGAAGAAGGCGTACGCACCGAAACGCGTTGGGGTTCTTCATGAATAAACATTCGTTTGCCATCCATTCCTGATTCGTCTCTTGCTTTTTGTGTATCCTGGTCGGTGTTGCAAGAGCACTGCACCTTGTTGTGTTTTTCCTGCTAATCATAAGCACTCCATTGTAAGTTGTAAAAGGGGGTGCCTGTTATGAAGGTACCATCACCTTGGCAAGTATGTAAATTAACTGTCTTGCCAAGGATTGTGGTTATTGAAGTCCATTCATACAAAGTTTGCCTTTTAAGTAAATGAAAAAACTTGTAGTTGGTCAAGTGTAAGGCAAAATTAGAGTTTATGTATGGGGTGAATGTTCCACACACAGATATACTTGGTAACACATCCAGTATAACTTCTCCAGGGTTTGTGCAACATAAACAAGGCAACTGAAAAGCTTATGTAAATAAGTATCAAAGTGCTTTATGGAACAGAAAGGCTTTCTTACAGCCACTGCTAACAAACTCCTTAGCAGTGCTGACGTGGAAACAAACCAAAAAGGAAAAACTTCTTTATACAAAAGAACAGCTTTCTTTTTCCACACAGAAAAGAGACTTTTAAATCCCCACGTGTGCACGGCTGATGCTGGGCTCCGCACTACTCCCAGGTGTCCATCCAACTGCAATCAGTAGCTTGTTCTCAGCACACGTGCAAACTTCCCCAAAAGCTTTTTCTCTTTAACAAAACTTTCTGGGGATCCAATAGTTAGAATGTTTCCTTTTGATGTTTGTTCTTATTCCCAGTATTTTTCTAAACTAACAACCTACAGAAGGAACAGTCCATACAAACATCCTCTTCATCAGACATTAAACCTTCTTCCTGGAATTGCATAGGTTCACTTTCACTGTCTGGCTCAGAGGGTTTCATTAACTGACCTCTATACAGTAAGAAATGGTTTCCCTGTTGTTTGCATTGCTCAAAGCTAGAGAAACGTTCACAGTTCATACCTGGACTCAGGCTGGCATCAGGCTGATTCTTATGGTATTCTAGCCAGTATGCAATAGAGCTTCTGTGTCCTGACCTCCAGTTAGTATCTCTGGACCTCAGGGCCTTTTCTCCATATGTCCTCCAAGAGATATTTGGGCTGCTTTTCTCCTTAGCTGCAGCAGTCCTCCTTCTAGGTGCTGCTTGAGGGCTCCTGGCTGTGGATCTCCAGACCTCTGGCTTTCTCCAGTCCTCTGAAGATTGTTTCCCCCAGGAATCTCTCCAGGCATATATACTTCTCTGAGCTCCTCTCTTGGACCGTCTGCTTCCTTGTCCTTGTTCCTTCAGATTCCGGTTGTTCCTGTTCCATTTCTTCTCCTTCTCCTGCCTTTTCTTTCTGAAGAATCTCTTCTAGTTTTAAAGGGCTTAGATTGCAACTCCTCCCTTGCATTCTTCAGGTGTTGTGGATTAAGCTCTCTCCTAGAAGATGATTAATTAGGGATGACATAATGATTTCTCTGATTAGACTCATGCTTTCCCCCTTTAGGTTCTCTAGGGGCTTTCTGTAAACTGGTGCATCCTGTCTTTTATGGAAACAAAATAGTCTTTTATGGAAACAAAATGTCTTATATCTCCAGGAACAAGCAGGAATGAGTCCTCACATATGGGTACGTCGGAACCGACGGAGCCTGCGCGGGAAAGCTCCCCAGCTTCCCAGAAAGGAAAGCTTTTGGGGCCTCCCACAGTGCATGCGTGCTGCCTTCCTGACCAACTCTCCTCAGTTCTTTTTCCGCGGAGCCAGCAGGTCGTGTTCCTGTCACCGCTGAAGAAGTTCTTATTTTAATTTGTTTCTTTGGCCGCGTGTCTGCCTTCCCTGATTCCGAACCGGTACCGCCGGTCTTTTTTCTTTCTATTTAAAAAAAAAAAAAAAAAATCTTATCTTTTTCCACAACTTGGTGCTTTTTTTGTTTAGGCCTCAGGCCTTCACTAAATTCTCCTCATGGAGAAACCAGCATCTGGTTTCAAGAAATGCACCAAGTGCAGTGGTACTATTTCTGTGACAGACACCCATGAATGGTGTCTTAAATGTTTGGGGCCTGACCACTCCATTCCGGATTGTCCATCCTGCTCTCTGATGTCCAAACGTGGCTTACAGAACTGAGCAGCCAAGTTTCACATGCTGTTTTCCATGGATACTCCAGCATCAACCTCATCCAGGTCTTCCTCCCCTGATGGATCTCAGGTAACCAAACATTCTTCCGGCAGGTCCTCAAAGGGCAAATCTCCCTCTAAGTATCGAGAGGCCCTTGGGCTTGACCCTGAGGACCCTGCCCCAGCCAAACAACCCCGGCGGGAAGCTCTGGCTTCCAAAGCTCCTCCTATGGGGTTACAGGTTGACATCGATGGCACGGCCTCGACCGATCACCTGTTGGACTGCTCTGGGGTACCGGCTCAACCCGGTACCGATATCCAGGCAGTTGTGGCGTCTATGAATAACACTGTGCAATCCATGCAGCAGGCCATTCTGGCTTTTATTAAAGCTGCAACGCCCTCGGTACCGCAGCAAGCGGTTCCGACTCCGGTTCCGGTGCCGCAACCGATACCGGTACCCAGCACATCCACTTCAACCAGGATACCGGTTCCGGTTCCCAGTTCCGGGCTTATTCCCGATACCGATCCGGTTCCGGGTACGCCCGATGTGGATACCGGTCGATACGCGTATCGATCTCTGGAAGCTCATAGACGGTACTTCGAGTCTTCTGATGATTCTGACTCCTCAGATGACTCTGCTGAAGTATCTCTTAGTCTTCCTGAGGAGCCCTCTTCTCCAAAGAGGAGAATGTCTCCCCCAGAGGATTTGTCCTTTCAAGATTTCATTATTGAAGTAGCCAAAGGACTCTCCATTTCCATAACCTCTGAGAAAGAACCTAGAGCAAAAAAATTAGAAAAGAGTACCAAAAGACACTCTTCTACCCCTCCAGGAAGAGAATGTAGGACTTTGGATGCTTTTGGAAGAAAAATCTTCCAAGCCAGTATGCTTATTGCCAGAATCAATTCATACAGCCTCTATATGGGCATGTTTCTGAAGGAGATTGCACTAAAGATACGTCACTTTCTCCCCTTTATCCCAGAGGATAGAAAAGAGGAGTTCCTTCTTTTGCTGAAGCATACTCAAGATGTTTCAAAGTTCTCCAACAGAGCCGCCTTTGACTCCTTTGAGGGTGCTAGCAGGGCCTCAGGCATTGCCATAGCTACTCGCAGAATTGCTTGGCTCCAGGCCTCTGATCTAGAACCCTGGGTACAAGACGGGCTGGGCAATCTGGCCTGTACAGGTGAAAATCTGTTTGGCAAGGAGTGGCAGATTAAAGCCACTCAAATGGATGCAGAGAATGCTGCTTTAGATAGACTTTCTAAGTCTACCTCTACCCCGGCCAAGAAAAAGTCTTTTAAAAGGCCTTTCTACAAAAAGACCAGATTTTCCACAAATACTGGCCAACAATCTTCCCAAGCTCGCTTTGCTCCTAAGCGTCAGCAATCTAAACAGGCCAGGGCGAAAACTGCAGGGACTGCTACAGCCCAGCAGGCCCAACCCCCTCAGGGTTTTTGACTTAATTCTAGAGAACTTAACCTTTCTGGCTCTACAACAACCAGAGCCTCTCACCATTCCGGGAAGGTTAGCTCATTTTGCTCCCAGATGGGAGCAAATCACATCAGAACAGTGGACCCTCTCTATCATCAGAGAGGGCTACAAACTTCATTTCTCCAGCCTTCCTCCCCATACCATGGTGAGGAATTTCAATTCTCCCCCATCTCTCCTGCACCTGTTGGGTCAGGAGGTGACCACCCTTCTTGCCCAAAGGGCAATAGAAGAGGTTCCTCTTCTTCAACAGGGGTCAGGTTTTTACTCCCCTTATTTTCTCATTCCCAAGAAAACAGGGGGGTACAGACCTATCCTAGATCTGAGAGAATTGAACAAATTTCTATGCAGGGAGAAATTCAAGATGCTTTCTCTAGGTATTCTCCTTCCATACCTGCAGAGTCAAGATTGGCTTTGTTCTCTAGATCTAAAGGATGCGTACACACATATACTCATCCATCCGTCCCACAGAAAGTTCCTACGCTTTCTGTTCCAGGGAAAACATTTCCAATACAGGGTACTTCCCTTCGGTCTAGCCTCTGCTCCAAGAGTGTTCACCAAATGCATGGCAATAGTGGCTGCATTTCTATGCGCCCTGGGAATTTTTGTCTTCCCATACCTGGACGACTGGCTCATCCGAGCTCCATCTCAGTCAGAGGCCCAGACTTCCCTGGACCGCACCAGACGCATTCTGCAGTATCTGGGACTTGTGATCAATCTGCCAAAGTCTCAGCTCACCCCTACTCAGTCCCTGGAATTCATAGGGGCTTGGTTAGACACCACCACTGCAAGGGCCTACCTTCCTCAGGCCCGTTGCCAACGTCTGGTGCACTTAGCCTCACAGACTCAGTCCAGAAGCCACTTGACTGCCAGGGAGATGTTACAGCTACTAGGCCACATGGCCTCCACAGTACATGTGGTACCTTATGCTCACCTACATATCAGAGCAGCTCAATGGACTTTGTCCACCCAGTGGACTCAAGCATCAGGAGCTCTATCAGACCAAATAGCAACCTCCAAACGTCTCTTTTGGTCTCTCCAATGGTGGATGTCCACTCAAAATCTGTTGCTGGGGTCCCCCTTCCAACCTGTACTACCCCAAGCAACCCTCACGACAGATGCCTCCCAAACAGGTTGGGGAGCTCATCTTCAAGACCTCTCCACTCAGGGCACTTGGTCTCCACAGGAAACCACCCTTCATATCAACCTTTTGGAACTGCGAGCAATTTTCCTTGCTCTCAAGGTCTTTCATACCCTCCTCAACAACATGACAGTCCTTGTTCATACCAACAATCAAGTAGCCATGTTCTACATAAACAAACAAGGAGGGACTGGCTCTCTGTCGCTTTGCAACGAAGCTCTAAAATTGTGGGCCTTCGCCAGAGAGCATCAAATCCATCTCCTGGCAGTATACCTCCCAGGAATCCAAAACTCTTGGGCAGAAAGACTCAGTCGAGTTCTGCTTCCACATGAATGGTCCCTGCACATGGATCAGGTACTCAGAATCTTTCAAGAATGGGGAACCCCGGACATAGACCTCTTTGCAAGTCTGTGGAATGCCAAACTTCCCCGGTTCTGTTCCAGGACTCCGTGTCAGGGAGCTCAGGCCAACGATGCCTTCCTCCTGCATTGGGGTCAGGACTTCCTGTATGCCTTTTGTGATCCTGCTCCCTTTGCCCGTACCCGCAGGTACGTAGGGGTTAAGGAGTTTAAGTTCCTTCTTCAAACCAATGTCCCACCACTTCCTGGAGCAAGGCTCGTAGGGAAATGTAGTTTATCACCAGTTCAAATCAAGAGTAGTGTGACTCAGAAATGTTTTCAAGCAAAAGGGATTTTTTTCCCCTCCCGGAGTTGAACTTCACACGGATAAAGGTAACACAAAATTATCTTGCACTTTGGCAGAAAAGGACAAAATAAGAATAGCTTCATTCAGCATAAAACAAACGTTTCTTTCCAGCAGGTTAAACTTCACCACACCGCAGCATAAATCCTTTTTTCAGCAGGTTAACTTCACCACACTGTTTCATACAGCTCTGTCTTTTCCACAGCCAGCTTGTATTTTCTCCACAATATGTTTCTAACACAAAGATATTATCTGTTCAGCCCAGGTAATCATACAGTTCATTTCTTTTCTATGAATGTTCCACCAGGCTGGCTCTGTTTCTCTATGTTCCCCCACTGAAGCAGGAATTGTTTGCCCTGCTCTTTCTGGGGCCACGCCCTTTTCTCCAACCCTGGGTTTTATGCAAAGCTCTTGGGTTTGACGTAGCTCTAAACATTCATTTTCTCCCTGGTTCTCTCCACCGTAGCCCCAACCTTCTGGGTCAATAAACCCCCAGTACTTCTGGCAATTCCAGCCCTTCGGCTTACCTGGGGACCTGGTTGTGGAAGCTTTTCTCTGTAGTTTATAGAAACCGGTTGGTTCCCCACTGAACCCGTGTGAGGCAGTTTCCAACTGCCTTCCTGGCTGCTTATAATCCAGCTGGTCTGGTCTGCTCCTCCTATCTCTTTCAGCCGAAGCCTCTGACCTTCCCTCAGCTGGAGACTCCGTCCACCTTCTGACTGGAAGCTGGCCTTCCTTCCTCAAAGGGGACACTGCTTGTCTCTCCTCCTGTTCACTCTGGCTTCCATTCTCCTTCCTCTCTCCTCTCTCTCTGCCTGCTGGGGCCTCCTTATGAGTCAGCTTTCCTGGGTAGGGCCTGGCTCCACCCCCTAGCAGGTGTTCAGAATTTCCCCGTGACTCTCTGCTAAGCTGATAGCAGGGGCGTGTTTCCTTCTCTCGGGCCTGGTTTCCCTGACAACTAGTAGCCATGTGCCTTTGTTTACATTGCAGCCCTGCACTTTCTACCTGGTGTTTGGGAGTTTCTACCGGGCTAGAAGGCCTTGCTATGTCACAGATCCCCCCACTTAAAATATTACGGGCTGCCGGAACCTGTGACGGACAGCACGTAATCTGGCCTATGGGGCACCTGTGATGGTTAGTACTGGCAAACTCTACTGTTGCTGCCCTTTCCTTCCAGGGTTTCAAAACATTGATATGGTAGGTTTGGCGCCGACCCTTACTATTCTCCACAAGGTAAGACACAGGACCCACCCTCTTCACTATTGTGCAGGGTCCCTTCCACCTTGACTCAAATTTGGGTCCTACCTCGGCTACCATAACGACTACCCTATCCCCCACCGCTAATTGGCGAGGCTTTGTTCCCCTATCATAGTACTTCTTTTGTTTCCTTTGGCTAGCCCGTAAATTTTCCACGGAAATTTGAGACGTTCTTTCCAAACGACTCCTAAGGTCTCTCAAGAACTGGGGTACTTCTGTCTCTTCCCTGTCGGGCTCTATCCATTGCTCCCGCAATATGTCGAGAACTCCTCTGGGAGCTCTCCCAAATAGCAATTCGTAGGGGGACGCCCCTAGGGACGCCTGTACGCGTTCCCTGAACGCATACATTACAAACGGTAACAGCGTATCCCATTCGGATGTCTGTCCATCCAAACCTCGCCTAAGCATTTGCTTAATAGAAACATAGAAACATGATGACAGAAAAAGACCACAAGGCCCATCTAGTCTGTCCTTCCATAACAACAACTACAACAGTCCACTTTTTACCTTTAGAGATCCTCTGTGTTGGTCCCATGCTTTTTTGAATTCAGTTACTGTCCTCATCTCTACCACCTCCACTGGGAGACTATTCCACGGATCCACTACTCTTTCCGTAAAGAAATATTTCCGCATATCACTCCTGAATCTATCTCCCTTCACCCTCATCCCATGTCCCCTCGTCGCAGAACTTGCTTTCAATTGAAAGAGGCTCTCTCCCTGAACATTTATGCCACGGAGGTATTTAAACATCTCAATCATATCACCTCTATCCCGCCTTTCCTCTAAGGTGTACATATTAAGATCCTTAAGTCTGTCCTCATATGCTTTATAATGAAGACCACTAATCATCTTAGTAGCAACCCTCTGCACCGACTCCATCCTGTTCACATCCTTTTGAAGGTGCGGTCTCCAGAATTGCACACCATACTCCAAATGAGGTCGCACCAAAGACTTATACAGAGGCATTATCACCTCCTTTTTTCTGCTAGCCATTCCTCTCCGTATGCACCCAAGCATCCTTCTAGCTTTTGCCATCGCCTTTTCTACCTGTTTAGCTACTTTAAGATCATCGGACACAACTACGCCTAGGTCCCGCTCTTCTTTAGTGGACAAAAGTACTTCACCTCCTATACTGTATTGCTCCCTTGGATTGCTGCAGCCCAAATGCATGACCTTACATTTTTTAACATTAAATCCCAGTTGCCAAATTCTAGACCATTCTTCAAGCTTAGCTAGATCCCTCCTCATGTTATCTACACCTTCCTGGGTGTCTACTCTATTACAGATTTTGGTATCATCCGCAAAGAGGCAAACCTTACCCGACAGCCCTTCCGCTATATCACTAACAAAGATGTTAAAAAGAATCGGACCAAGGACAGATCCCTGGGGCACACCACTGGTAACATCCTTCTCCTCAGAGTGAGCTCCATTTACTTGTACTCTTTGTCGCCTCCCACCCAACCAATTTCTAACCCAAGCAGTAACTTTAGGGTCCATCCCTAGGGTGCTCAGTTTGTTTATAAGTCGCCTGTGAGGAACAGTGTCAAAGGCTTTACTGAAATCTAAATACACCACATCTAGAGCTCTCCCGCGGTCCAACTCCCTGGTCACCCAGTCAAAGAAATCAATCAGATTTGTCTGGCAAGACCTGCCTCTGGTGAATCCATGCTGCCTCGGATCCTGTAATCCGCTGGACTCCAGAAACCTCACTATTTTCTCTTTCAACAGCGTTTCCATTAATTTACTTACCACTGAAGTTAAACTAACCGGCCTGTAGTTTTCAACCACATCCTTACTACCGCTTTTGTGTAAAGGCACCACATGAGCCTCTCTCCAGTCCTTTGGCACCACTCCCGACTCCAATGAGGCATTGAAAAGGTCAGTCAGTGGAGTTGCTAGAACGTCCCCAAGTTCCCTCAGTATTCTAGGGTGTATCCCATCCGGTCCCATCGCTTTGTCTACTTTAAGTTGAGCTAGTTTCTCACGAACAGAGTCTTCTGAAAATTGTTCAAGATGTCCCTCGCTTCTGTTCTTATTTGTGGGTGTTTTCTGAGGTCCTGCTCCTGGTTCTTCATCTGTGAACACAGAACAAAAATATTTGTTAAGCAATTCCACTTTATCCTTATCAGCTTCTACATATTCTCCCCCTGCACCCTTGAGTCTGACAATACCACTTTTGCCCTTCCTCTTCTCACTAATATATCTGAAAAATGTCTTATCCCCCCATTTTATTGCATTGGCTATTTCCTCCTCCTTTTGAATCTTTGCCTTCTTGACTACTTTGCTAGCTTCTCTAAGTTTTTCCAAATACAGATGCCTGTCTTCCTCTCTGTGATCTCTTGTATTTCATGAAGGCCTCCCTCTTTTTCTTCACTTTTTCAGCTACTTCCTTCGAAAACCATAGCGGTCTCCTGTTCCTTTTGCCTTTATTTACCTTTTTAACAAAAAGTTTGGTTGCCTTTAAAATACCCCCTTTCAGTTTTGCCCACTGTTTTTCTACATCCCCCAGCTGTTCCCATCCCACTAACAACTCCCTGAGGTATTGGCCCATCTTCGCAAAGTTAGTCTTCCTAAAGTCTAAGATCTTCACCTTGGAATGGATTCTAACAGCCCTAGTCCTAATACTGAACCACACCATCTGGTGATCACTGGATGCAAAATGATCTCCCACTACAACATCAGAAACACTTTCACCATTGCTAAGCACCAAGTCCAGTATGGCCCCTTCACGTGTGGGGTCTGTTACCAATTGCCTGAATAGTTCTCCCTGTAGAGAATCCAGGATCTCCTTACTCCTAGATGATACTGCAGCAGGAATGTTCCAATCAACATCTGGCATATTGAAATCTCCTAGCAGTAGCACTTCCCCTTTCCTAGCAATGCTGTGTATGTCTTCAATTAACTCTCTGTCCACCTCTTCCTCTTGTGAGGGAGGTCTGTATAGCACACCAATGCAAATAGATTTCTCTTTCCCTCTTTCTAGTTTAACCCACAATGCCTCCTCTCTCCCTTTTAAGCTCTGTAATTCCAAAGCTTTAATAGTAGTTTTTACATATAGTGCCACTCCTCCTCCCCTTCTTCCTATCCTGTCCTTTCTGAATAAAGTATAGCCAGGTATAGTTACATCCCAGTCATGGTTTTCTGTGAACCATGTTTCTGTAACTGCCACTAAATCCAAGTCAGCCACTCCCACCAAAGCTTCAACTTCAGAGATCTTATTTCCCATGCTACGGGCATTAATACACACTGCTTTCCATATGTTACCCCTGTTACCCATTTCCGTAAAGGTATTTAATGTATCACTTACCTGGGGGCTTTCACTTACCTGGGGGCTTTCTTCACCCATCTCCAACGAATCTAGTTTAAAGCCCTCTTCAGTAGATTAGCCAGTCTACTACCAAAAATGCGTTGACCTTTCTTGGACAGATGGATGCCATCTCTGCTCTGCAACCCTTGGAACAGCATCCCATGGTCTAGGAAACCAAAACGCTCTCGAAGACACCATTCACGCAGCCATGCATTAATCTCCAGGATGCGAGCCTCTCTGCCTTGGCCTTTACCCTCAACAGGGAGGATTGAAGAGAACACCACCTGTGCACCTACCTGCTTCACCCTCTGTCCCAGAGCCATGAAGTCACTTTTGATACGTTCCGAGGTATACCTGGCAGTATCATTTGTTCCAACATGGATTAGCAACATTGGGTAATAGTCAGTGGGCTTGATGAGTCTCGGCAAACTCTCCGTAACATTTTGGATCTTGGCACCAGGCAGACAGCATACCTCTCTGGACATCAAGTCTGGTCGGCAGATGGACACCTCAGTACCCCTCAGAAGAGAGTCTCCAACCACCACTACCCTTCGTTTCCTTCTGGTCACTGATTCCGCAACTATGGTGTACTTGAACTCTGGTTCTTCCCTTTCCAGGGATGCTTTCACCTCCTCCACTTCCAGGGCTGCATAATGGTTCTTCAATTCAAGGGCTGGAGAAGTTGGATTGGTGATTTTGCAGGCTCTGGTGACTTTTGTCCAACCATCGACATTCTGTTGGCACCCATCTTCTCCTGTGCTGGAGAGCCTGCTTGCTGCAAGAAGCATCTCATCAATGTACTTCTCACTGTCTTGAATGCTCCTCAGCCTCGCCACCTCCTCTCTGAGTTCCTCCACTTGTTTACTCAGAGCTTCAGCATGCAGGCACCCTGCACATGGAACCGGTTCTTCAACTGGCAATAGGACCTCTGTCTGGACCGAGGCAGAAGCTGTAACGGGGGCAACAGCTTTAGCAATACGATTTTTCCCAGCCATTGTTCTGTTTGTGGAGCTTAGGTATCTGTTAAAGCAAAAGAGAGAGATCTACCAAGTACCAGCTGGTTTCGCAGCTGTCCTTTCAGAGAAAAAGCAGTTAAATCTCTTTAATTATATTCAAAATGTGCTGGTCCAATTCACTGTGATTTGTTAAAGGGGGAGGTGCCCTATAAAGCAAGACTGCTCACTAGGGGTGGGTGGGAGTCGGGGTGGGTAGGGAGGGAACTAACACCTGATTAGGTGTTAGCAGTTCCTGAACCTGAGGAGGTTACAGAGTTCAGCAACCTACTGTGCTCAAGTAATGTTCCCCTAAAACAGCAAAAATGAAATTAACCTTGCTTTAAAAAATATACACAAAACCCTTTTAAGAGCTCCCAGTCAGAGAGCTAGCAATGTAACAAAAGAAAAACCAAACAAAGAAACCCTCAAATCCTTACTTACTGTTTGATGTGTGGAGCCCTGGTTAAGAACGGTTTGGTTCATGCGCTCGACCATACCATTGGCCTGGGGGTGGTATGCTGCCGTGCGTACATGGTGGATGCCGAAGGCATCCCACACAGTGGCCAAATATCTCGACATGAAATTGCTTCCTTGGTCAGTTACCATCTCCTGTGGGAAGCCAACCTCACAGAATAGTTTAATGAGCTCCAGGGCTATTGTCCTGGCAGAAGTGCTCCTGAGGGGTATGGCCCATGGGAAGCGTGTTGCCTGATCCATGATCACCAGCACGTACTGAAAGCCCCGGGGAGTCCTATCGAGCGGCCCTATAATATCCATAGCCATTCGACATATGGGCGTGGATATGGCCGGTGTGGATATCATTGGCACTGCTTTGGGCTTGGACGCACTAACCCTTTGGCAAGCGGGGCATGCTTCGTAATAGCGGGAAGTTTCCCTAAAGACCCCCGGCCAGTAAAATTGGGCCAGGACCTGGTCCAATGTCCCCTGAATTCCCTTGTGGGCTCCCATTGGGTGGTCGTGGGCAAGTCTCAGTACAATGGCCTTGAATGTGGTCGGTATCACCAATTGTTTCCTTACTTCCCCTGTAAGTGGGTTGTTACTCTCCCTATATAAAATACCATTTTCCAATAGGAATCGGGGCAGAGTGTCTCTCTTTTCCTGGGCATAGGTAAAGGCCCGTTTTAAAGCGGGATCCGCTTTTTGTTCCCCAGGGAAGGAAGGGAATTTCCTCACTAATTCCGCGGGTACCCAGGGTAGCCCCTCCCCGGCTTCCAACCCCGCCCTTCCTTGGGTTCTACGTTGCCTTCCTTGTTTTCTGGTTGCCTTTCCTTTCTGCACCTTGTGAGAGGGGGCGCCAAAGAGGTCAGTCTGGGCGGGCAGTGGGTCTGTCATTTCCTCTCCCTTTTCCCTTTTGGGCTCAGGGAGATCCTCCCTATTTCGGGATGGACCCGCTACCTCTCTATCAGGACCCTTATCCTCCTGAGGGGTTCTCGCTTGGGAACGAGTGGAGACACAACCTGCCTTTTCTTCTACACCCCTTCCCATTCCTGTGAAAATAAGGGCCAATCATTCCCTAGAATGACATCGTATAGCAGCTGGGGTACGATTGCCACCTTCACCTTTCTTCGTGCGGCTAACCCTTCTATAGTAAGGTTATGAACAGGATAGTAGGAGGCAGACCCATGCACACATTGCACCCTTACTTGTCCCACTGCTTGACCTGGCACGGACTGGGCTTGTATGGCCTCCCAGAGCCGTTGGGAGATCATGCTCTGTTCCGCCCCAGAGTCGAGCAGTGCCTGGGTCCTTACACCCTCCACTCGTACTGGGAGTAAAAACCCTGATTGGCCTTTCTTTCCAATACCAGCCATTAATGCCCTGCGTGAATCACAGTCCCTTTGAAAATGCCCTATGCTCCCGCATTTAAAACATTTTCCCCTCATATTGGAAACATATACATTTTCATCAGGCAATTTACTTGGTACATTTTTACTCTTATCACCAGCCTTTGCTGCACCTGGAGCGCTTGATTTTGGGGCTTTGGCAAATTCAGCCTCAAAATACCGCTCCGTCATACCAGCTGCTTCCTCCGCAGTTTTGCAATCTTGTAGCATGAGGAAGGTTTTTATGTCCGCTGGCACAGCCTCTAAATATTGTTCTAAAATTAGCTCATCCATTATGGACTCAACCGTTCTCTGTTCCGGTTTTACCCATTTCCAGGCCAAACCTTTCATTCTATAGTAAAGAGCCTTTGGAGTTTCTCCGGGCCTCAACTTGGCCTTCCTAAATTGGCGCCTATAGAATGAAGGGGTCAGCCCAAGCCTATCCCTCACCACATTCTTAACTGCCTCATAGTCAGTTGTTAATACAGCAGGCATTGATTTATAAGCTGACAAGGCTTCACCGGATAGGGACATGGCAAACCTTAGGGCCCACTGCTCCCTAGGCAGCTTTATGGCCTCTGCCAGACGCTCAAAGGCGTCCACATAGTCATCCACATTATCTGTAGGAGCCAATTGTCCCAGCCTAAAGACATCCCCACCAAGCAGTCCTACCCCACGGGTATACTCGGGCAAGTCTCTTGCTGGCTCTTGTTGCTGCTTTACCAACAGTTCCATTAGCTCCTTCATCGGCTTCTGTTGTTCCATAATGGCAGCCATGGCTTGGTCCTGGACTCTACGGGTCATCTCCAGCTGTTTGTCCCACTGTAGAGACATCCACCTTAGCATCTCCTGTGGATCCATTTTCGCTGCTCAGGTACCTAGAAAACACACAAGCACAAGACCCAAGTGCGGTCCAAAAGAAAAAAAAATTTCCCCTTTTTTTTTCCAATCTTGTGCACTACTGTCGTGCACTACTGCTATGCACTACCTTTCTCCAGCTATCCCTCTACACTTATGCCCAGCTACAAGTACCTGAGCTCAGTGCAGAGTCAAGCACTGAGAAAAGTAGCTCCCTTTGTCTGCCCGATAGTCAGTCGAGCACCGGCTCCTCCTGGGTATTAGCTGCTCCTTGCTGCTGGACTCTTGTCCCTCCAGGTGTCCTTGAAATCCGAGTAAAATCCTAACTACTACACCATTGTGATCCTGCTCCCTTTGCCCGTACCCGCAGGTACGTAGGGGTTAAGGAGTTTAAGTTCCTTCTTCAAACCAATGTCCCACCACTTCCTGGAGCAAGGCTCGTAGGGAAATGTAGTTTATCACCAGTTCAAATGAAGAGTAGTGTGACTCAGAAATGTTTTCAAGCAAAAGGGATTTATTTCCCCTCCCGGGGTTGAACTTCACACGGATAAAGGTAACACAAAATTATCTTGCACTTTGGCAGAAAAGGACAAAATAAGAATAGCTTCATTCAGCATAAAACAAACGTTTCTTTCCAGCAGGTTAAACTTCACCACACTGCAGCATAAATCCTTTCTTTTTCAGCAGGTTAACTTCACTACACTGTTTCATACAGCTCTGTCTTTTCCACAGCCAGCTTGTATTTTCTCCACAATATGTTTCTAACACAAAGATATTATCTGTTCAGCCCAGGTAATCATACAGTTCATTTCTTTTCTATGAATGTTCCACCAGGCTGGCTCTGTTTCTCTACGTTCCCCCACTGAAGCAGGAATTGTTTGCCCTGCTCTTTCTGGGGCCACGCCCTTTTCTCCAACCCTGGGTTTTATGCAAAGCTCTTGGGTTTGACGTAGCTCTAAACATTCATTTTCTCCCTGGTTCTCTCCACCATAGCCCCAACCTTCTGGGTCAATAAACCCCCAGTACTTCTGGCAATTCCAGCCCTTCGGCTTACCTGGGGACCTGGTTGTGGAAGCTTTTCTCTGTAGTTTATAGAAACCGGTTGGTTCCCCACTGAACCCGTGTGAGGCAGTTTCCAACTGCCTTCCTGGCTGCTTATAATCCAGAGTATACTTCAGCTGGTCTGGTCTGCTCCTCCTATCTCTTTCAGCCGGAGCCTCTGACCTTCCCTCAGCTGGAGACTCCGTCCACCTTCTGACTGGAAGCTGGCCTTCCTTCCTCAAAGGGGACACTGCTTGTCTCTCCTCCTGTTCACTCTGGCTTCCATTCTCCTTCCTCTCTCCTCTCTCTCCTCTCTCTGCCTGCTGGGGCCTTCTTATGAGTCAGCTTTCCTGGGTAGGGCCTGGCTCCACCCCCTAGCAGGTGTTCAGAATTTCCCCGTGACTCTCTGCTAAGCTGATAGCAGGGGCGTGTTTCCTTCTCTCGGGCCTGGTTTCCCTGACAACTAGTAGCCATGTGCCTTTGTTTACATTGCAGCCCTGCACTTTCTACCTGGTGTTTGGGAGTTTCTACCGGGCTAGAAGGCCTTGCTATGTCACACTTTCCACCCATTCCGTTGATTCCCAAGACTCTGTTCAAGCTTCAGAGGGATCACGGGTCTATGATCCTCATAACTCCACGCTGGCCACGCCAAGTGTGGTACCCTCTACTTCTGCATCTCTCCCGAGCCCCCTCCCTGGACTTGGGAGCTGCTCCAGACCTTCTGTCTCAGGAGAAGGGGACTTTGTGGCACCCAAACCCCAAGTCCCTTCACCTCAGAGCTTGGTTACTGAAGGCCTAGACCTTCAGGACTTCAATCTTTCTCAACAAGCGAAGGATATCCTCCATGCCTCTAGGAAACCTTCTACTAGGCGTTCTTACGCTTTTAAATGGAAAAGATTTTCCATTTGGTGTGCTCAAAAGGGTCTTGACCCTCTAGCACTTCCTTTAAATTCTCTATTGGAATATCTCCTGCATCTTTCCAATGCAGGCCTTAAGACGAATTCAGTAAGAGTCCATTTGAGTGCTATTGCAGCATCCCTTAAACCTCTCAATGGACAACCTGTTTCCTCTCATCCTCTTATTGCAAGATTCATGAGAGGCCTAATTTTAACTAAACCTCCCATTAGGCCTCCTCCGGTGGCATGGGACTTAAATTTGGTTCTTGGTCAGCTTATGAAGCCACCTTTTGAACCCTTAGTCTCTACCTCCTTGAAATTTCTTTCCTGGAAGGTTATTTTCCTCATTGCAGTCACTTCAGCTCGCCACATCAGTGAACTGCAGGCCTTAGTGGCTAATCCACCTTATACAAGGTTCCATCATGATAAGGTAGTCCTTAGAACAAATCCACACTTTATGCCTAAAGTGGTCTCACCTTTTCATCTTAATCAAGAGGTATATCTACCTGTCTTCTTTCCAGCTCCTCATGCATCCAGTGCAGAGCGGAACCTTCATACTCTAGATTGTAAAAGAGCTCTTGCCTTTTACCTCCACAGGACACAGCAACATCGAAAGTCTTCCCAGCTTTTTGTTGCTTTTGATCCTTCTCATTTGGGACTTCCAGTCTCAAAAAGAACACTATCCAATTGGATTGCTCAGTGTATTTCTTTTGCTTACCAGAGTAAGAACATTTCTCTGGAGGGCCATGTCACAGCTCACAATGTGAGAGCCATGGCCACCTCTATGGCTCATCTTCACTCTGTATCCATCGATCAGATCTGTCGAGCAGCCACCTGGGCCTCGGTTCATACCTTTACAGCCCATTACTGTTTGGACAAGGACTTTCGCCGGGATGCCTTGTTTGGTCAGGCTGTCCTCAAACACCTGTTCCATTCTTAAACAACTCTTGCCCACCTTCCCTGAATGGATGCCTGAGATCCATAGGAAGATGAGGAACCCTTGGAGGGGGATCTCCCCGGCATCTTAGCTAGGGAGTCCCCATATGTGAGGACTCATTCCTGCTTGTTCCTGGAGATAGCACAGTTACTTACCTGTAACAGGTGATCTCTGGGAACAGCAGGAATTAGTCCTCACAACCCACCCACCTCCCCTAGGAGTTGTATCTCTCTCTCTCTTTCCTTTCCTCTCTCTATTGTCTCAGCTTTAAACTCAAACTGAGGAGAGTTGGTCAGGAAGGCGGGAAGGCAGCGCGCATGCGCTGTGGGAGGCCCCAAAAGCTTTCCTTTCTGGGAAGCTGGGGAGCTTTCCCGCGCAGGCTCCGTCGGTTCCGACGTACCCATATGTGAGGACTAATTCCTGCTGTTCCCAGAGATCACCTGTTACAGGTAAGTAACTGTGCTTTCTCTGACCTCGTTCAAAAAATCAGATCTTAAAAATAGGACAAACATACACTAACAACATAAAACATATAAAATTGCAATTAAATGTAGGAACATCCGTCAAGTCAGGGGACACGAAACCCCCTCGTATAAACGGACTTCTCCCTTTAATCTTTTTTATTATTATTATTATTATTTCAATTATGCAACAGTCTTGGAGAAAACAAAAGCAGACCCAAAAAGCCACAGCGCTAAGAATATAAATTCTAAAGACCAAAATTTAAGGTCAAACTTAGCTGGCAATGGGGTCCTGCAGCAGATGTCCACCACTCAAGATGTTTCAACAGGAAGGCAACTAGCAAAGAGCTCCATAAAATTATGCAAACGAGAAAACAATTCTTCAGAGTTTCATAATTCCATAACCCAGCGCTGCGTTTCGGGTTCTCCAACCCTGCATCAGATGGTACATAAAATATCGTCTTCAAATCTCAGCCGTTATTTCTTTCATAGAACGTCCTTCCAAAAGAATGGCGTCTGATGTCATCCCTTAAAGCAACCATTTTAAACCCTGAAAAAAACGTAAAAAGCGTAAAAAACAGAAACACCCTATCAGGTGGGTAAAATGCTCCACCAATCAAGTTCTTGATTGAGTCCGTCGGGGATCACTGATTTGAGAGTAAAAATCCAGCGTTGTTCAAGGACCTGTAGATGTTGTTCCCGGTCCCCCCTACGGGGGCTATCTGGCACAAAATCCAAAATACACCAGAGAAAATCAGTGAATACATGATTCATTTGCAGACAATGAGCTACCAAAGGGGCAGAAAGCGTTTTGGTGTGAATCCGAGATTTATGTTCTGATAAACGTTTCTTCACAGGGCGAATCGTGCGGCCTATATAATGCAAACCACAAGGGCATGTAAGAACATACACTACAAAGGAAGATGTGCAATCTGTATACAATTTTAACGGAATAACTCGTCCCGTAGGGATGTGTGTCCATGTGACACCAGTTTGCGATTGTGCACAACATTGGCAGCGAGAGAATTTGCAAGGGAAATGTCCCACAGTCAGCCGGGGTTCCTCCGGATGTTCATACCTTGTGATAGAATGTACTACAAAATCTCTAATATTCGCACCCCGTTGATACGCAATCATGAGGTCTTGTTGGAAAACAGGATCAAGCTGTAGAATGTGCCAGTGTTTACGTAAAAGAGCCACTATTTGCGGCGAACCTATCATATAAGGTAAAACACCAATTATTTTTTTGTTATTACTAACCTCTCCAGATGACACCTGAGAAGTCTGAGATCCCAGGGTCTCCCCTGAAGAGGGAGTCCCTTTCTGAGTAGCAGAACATAATAACCAGTCCCGGTGTGCATGTTGTGCTATTTTATAAGCTCTTTGAACCACTTGTACTGGGTAACCCCAGTGTAACAAACGGTGGTATAAATCTTTGGCATGTTTCAAAAATTCTTCCTTCGTGGTACAATTCCGTTTTATACGAAAAAATTGTCCAAGTGGGAGAGCTCTTCGCAGAGGGCCCAGATGAAAACTCTGATATTGCAATAAAATATTTCGCTGCACAGGTTTGCGATACAACGTAGAACAGAGCGTATGACCAGATTTGTATAAACGAACATCTAAAAATTCTATAGTGCAATAATCATACTTGGCAGTAAAACGTAGATTCATCTTCCTAGTGTTCAACCAATCTAAAAATAACAGTAAAGATGATTTGTCTGCTGACCAAACGAAAAAGATGTCATCCAGAAAATGAACCCAAAAGGGTATGTTCTTAAACCAATCTGAAACATAAAGAATATCCTTCTCAAATGCTGCCAAATAGATAGTGGCAATGGAAGGGGCTACAGTAGCACCCATTGCTATCCCATAAATTTGTTGATAAAAATTACTGTCATACAAAAAGTAATTGTGATTGTGACGCTGTAGCAGTGCTAGGAGCTATAGAAACAGATAGTGACCCGGTGGAAGATCCGGGTACTGCAGCTAAAAGCAAGATTTTCCCTTCTCAGCACAAGATGGACATAGATAATCAGCCAACACAACTCACCTCGGGGGAGGGGAGAAGCAGAGTTGCTGATTGGGCACGCCCTAGCTGGAGGCGGGCTCCCCAGAGCAGTAGCAGCTTGTTAAACAGGAAGAAGGAAGAGACGTGGAGAAAAGGAGTGAGAGAGAGTTGGAGAGAAGGAAGCAGTTGGAGCTTCAGAAGCAGTTGGAGACTCAGAGAAGGAACCAACCGAGGAGGTGGAAGGAAATACAGGAATCAGATGAAGCAGGTGTGTGCTTTAGAGATGAAGTAGCCTTGAATGCCAGAGCCTGTGAATGTGAAGGAGAAACGTTCCCCAGCTGCAATTCCAGGAGAACACGTGTAAAGCCAAGAAGCAGGTACCAGGGAGACTCAGTGCACAGCAGAACCTTCTGGGAGAAGGAGAAGGGCGTGGCACTGAGAGACCCAAGGGTAAAGCCTAGGCTTTTGGAGCGGAGAGCTGATCAATGGAATGAATGGCAGACGGCTGACAAACATCCAGGAATTCCTCAGCACAAGGTACAGGATACTTTTAATACTGATAACAGCTTTTATGAGAAGCCAGACTGTGTGAGTGCATATTTTAAATCTCAGGAAAAGCCCAGGTTTTATGAGAGCAGTTGGCTGCAACCAGAAGCTTATTCAGTTAAACCCTGTTTGTCTCCTCAAACTGCTGACAAGATTAATAAGCAAGCTAGCTATAAGGACATAGCAGAGATATTTGCCAGAGACATTTGCCAGAAGGTTTCAGGAAGCTCTAAGTTTGATTTGCTGCCCACAAATGTTTCACCTGCAAATGAACTGATTTACCCAGCACTTGATAACAGAGACAAGTGGGGGAGGGGTAACTCCACTGCAGTAAATGAGCAGAGTAACCACTCCTGAGAGACTTTAAAGCATTCCTAGAGAAACGTAATATTCCTGGACCTAGGATAGTTGAACCAGTACAGAGTCCAGAAGCACCAGTACCATTGGCTCATCCCCTACAGATGCAGGATTTGAGTCAGCCAATGGACTGCTCGACATGCCTTGTAGATAAGAAATAGTCAAGCAAGGCTTGTGTGGTCATTCCTTATAAAGTGATAAACTGTACACTGTCAAAGTTCCTTACCTGAAGAGCTTATGAGAAAGATATAAGAATAAGCTAAAGCAGAAGTTGGAAACAGTGCATGAACTTTATTGTTTGCCTTTGGTTTAAGTATTTTCAAGTACAGCTCACATGACTGGAATGTGAAGCGCTGTAAAAAGGACAGTTTTGAAACACAGTGTTGGAAAAGCCTATCTGTTCTTTGTTCTTGTTTTGGCTGTAAAAAAATACATTTCCTTTAAGCCTGTTCCAATTCCACCACGGAGCGGGAGAAATAAAATCCTCATAAAATAAATATTCTTTATACCTGCCTTGTCACTCAATCACCGCAACTACAATCTAACCTCAAGGCACACCCCTCCTTAAACCCTCAAGGTCAAGGGGCAGGTGCACGGTTATATGATTAAGCACCAAGCAGAGAAACTCCAAAAATAACGTTTTAGGAATCCGGTCAGGTAATGATATTGGAAATGATTGCAAAATACGTAACACTTCAGTCTGATCTATATTGGTATAGAGAGCCGTCACATCAATCGTGACCAACCACACTGTGGAAAATGAAAATGTACACTGAGATAGCAAGGTCAAAAAATGTGAAGTATCCCGTAAATAGGACTTTACTAGATTTGCAGATTTTTGTAAAAACCGGTCACAGAATTTGGAGAAAGGTCCAGGACCGAATCTCGGCAAGAGACTATAGGCCTACATGGAGGGGCCACTATAGATTTATGCACTTTAGGAACCATATAAAACACCGGTGTTTTGGGGTGTTTTGGTGTCAAAAATTTGGCTTCCTTAATCGTTAATTGCCCCTTCTCTTTAGCTTGTGTCACCAAGCTCAAAACCTTTTTCTGCGAATCATTCAAAAGATCCTGAGATAATAACCGGTAATATTTATTTATTTTATTTATTACAGGCTCTTATATACCGCTCTATTCAGTATCAGCGCGGTTCACAATATAACAGACCAGAACAACAACTGTTTGGTTTTACAGAGAACAGGTTAGAGAACTTGGAAAAACATGGGGAAGTCATTAATGCAACTATTTACATGAGTATTTACATATATATACACACAACAGGGTTTATTCTCAGTTCGGGTAGTGATCCAAAATGGCTGGATGGTCTAGTAATATTGGGGGAAGAGGTGGGATTTGAGCGCCTTTCTGAAAAGGGATAAATCGGTGATAGCCCGAATCTCTGGAGGTAAGGCGTTCCGGCACTTGGGGGCATAGAAGCTGAAGGCCCTGTTAGATGTTGCTAATGAGCATTTTGTAGCTGCTTTAGGGATTATTAGAACATTAGTCGATATCGTTCTTCGAGATCTGTTGGGAGGAATGGCCTGGATGAGGTCTATTAGAGAGGCGGAAGTGATGCTTTTGGTTGCCTTGAAGGTGAGTAGTAGTGTCTTGAACAAAAGTCTGCCATGTATGGGGAGCCAATGGAGTTGCTTCAGGATGGGTGTAACATCGTCCTTTCTTGATGCACAGTAGAGGACTCTAGCCGCGGTGTTCATGGCAAGTTGTAAAGGGTTTAGAGTGGAGTGTGGGAGGCCTTGAAGAATGGCATTAGCATAGTCAAGGTGGGGTAAGGTTAAGGCTTGGAATATAGTTCTGAAGTCATCAGGATCAAGCAGGGAGCGAAGATGGCGGAGGGTCCGGATCTTGAGGTAGATTGCTCTGACTACGTTGGTTATATGTATTTTCATATCCATGCATTGGTCTAAAGTAATCCCAAGGTATCGAATGGAAGATTTTGTTTGGAGCTTGGCTTCTTTCACCTTTATCTGGGATGGGGGGGTGAAAAGTGGGTCCCTAGTGATGAAGAGAACCTCAGTCTTCTTGTGTTGAATTCGGAGGTTCTGAGATTGAAGCCATTCAGATACTGCATCAAAACATTTGGTTAGCGGGGAGAGGTCCATCTGGATTGTGGAGAAAGGCATGTAGAGAAGGATGTCGTCCGCGTATATCAAGCATTCGACCTTGAAGGACCTGATGATGTTGCAGACGGGCTGTATATATATTGAATAGGAGTGATGATAGGGATGATCCTTGTGGTACGCCTTGCTTTTGATGGTAAGGTGTGGATGTTGCGGCTCCTGAGGTCACGTATTGCCATCTCTGATCAAGGTATGACTTGCACCAATCCAGAGCGGTGTTGTTGATGCCCTTTTCTTTTAGACGCCCTATTAAAAGATCATGGTGTACAGAGTCAAACGCCGCAGCAATGTCCAAGAAGATAAGAACAAAACCTTGGCGGATGTTGTCAATGCCTGTGATGATGTTGTTGCAGAGAGTGGTAAGGAGGGTTTCGACACCATGGAACTCTCTGAAGCCGTGCTGGCAGTGGTCCAGTGGGGAGGCGGTGTCAATGTGGTCCTGTATTTGTCTTTGAGCTTCCTTTTCAATTATTTTAGCTAGAAGGGGTATACTAGCTATGGGCCTATAAGATTCAACCTTTTGTGGGTCGAGTTTGGGATTTTTCAAGAGGGGTCTGATGGATGTTCTCTTGAGAGCTGATGGAAAGGAACCGGTTGCAAAGGATAAATTCATCATTCTAGTGATGATGGGGCTGAGATCCTGGCGTAATTCCTTTATCCAGTGGGCTGGACAAGGGTCGGTTTGTGCAGTGGTGGTGTTAAGGGCGGCGATGGTGTCCTCAATATGTTTTCTAGATGGTGTGGAGAACATGGATAGGTTTGCTGTGAAAGCGGTGTCTTGAGTAGGGATTGTTGCAATATTGTTGGTTTGAAGTAGCTTGGATTGTAGGTAATCAGCGAAGGCTTGGGGTTGAATGGGTTCAGGTTGTTCAGGTGACGGTTCCTTAGATAAGGTCTTGACTAAATTGAAAAGATCGCGAGGTTTATTTAGTGATCTTTTCAGCGTATCGGTGTGGAATTGTTTCATCCTGGCCATGACTGATTCTCTGTGCGCAGATAGATGTGCTTTGTAGGCTGCTTGGTCTTCTGTGGAGTATGAGCGACGCCATCGTTTCTCCAGTCTTCTTAGGTGTGTGAGGGAGGCTCGTAAGTCAGGGGAGAACCAAGGAGCGGATTTTCTTTTCTTTGGGTTGTTGCTCTGGGTTGGTTGCAGTGCAATGGTACTGATGGTGCTGTTCCAGGTGGTGATCAGATTTTCGAGATTGGAGGAGGTGTCATGGAGGAGAGGGCAGGTTTCAGCAAGAAAATGTTCTTTGTTGAAGGTTTTGAATTTCCGAGATGTTACTTTTGTTGAGTCAATGGATTTTTTGTTGATGTGAGATGATTGCTTGCCTTTGAAGAGGATGGGGAAAGTGATTAAATTATGGTCTGACCAAGGTACTGGGGTTACAGATGCGTCAGGTTTTTTGTTGGAATCAAGGGCTGTCAGAGGGGCGAAGATCATGTCAAGAATGTTTCCCTTCTTGTGCGTGGGGGCTTCGATAATTTGCTTGTAGCCCAGCTCGTTGATTGCTTCAAGGAGGGCTGAGGAGTGGCTGTGGTGCAGTGTTGGGAGATTGAAGTCTCCTAGTATCCAATTGGGAATGTTGGGTTTGCGTGTGTTGGCTGCTAGGTCTAATATGTTAGGGAGGTCATCAGTGGAGGGTGAGGGTGCTCTGTATATCAGATTGATGGAGCACTGCTCATTTGTGATGATTATGACGTCCATGCTGTTTGAGCTTGTGGAGTCAATAGTGTGGAAATTTTAGGTCAGCCCTAGTAAGTATGAGAATGCCTCCTCCTCTCTTGCTCTCTCTGTGGCATCAGAGAGATGTGACAACACTTGTTGATGATAATATTGTGCAGATAATACAACTATTGACCCTCCTTTGTCGGCAGTACGAATCACTATGTCAGGATTAGATCTTAAAGCCAGCAGTGCACGCCATTCATCGCGTTGCATATTGGAATATTTTGGAAGTGTTGCCTCAAAGTCAACCAAATCTGCCAAAACTAACTGTTGAAAAGTTTGTAAATTAGGAGGAGGAGGAGTGGGAGGTAACCATAAAGAGGGTCCCCTTATCACTGAATCATCCGGGACCGGCGAAGATTTGTCTGAAAAATAATGAAGAATATGTAATTTGCGAAAAAATTTATACAATGCCTGATGCATTATTTCTCTGACCTGCCAGCACAGGTCCCTTGATCAGAGTAAATTCCCTTCTTATGTCCTCACTCCCTGAGCTTTGATAAGTTTCCTTATCACAAAGTCTAATGCCTAAGAAGTCAACCTTGTACCCTCCTAGCCTAGCTGTGAAAGTTCTAGGCCAGCATCCTGTCTCCCACCCTGGACAAATAAATCAAAATTGTGGTTACCCTTTAAATTCAGGGCTAGTGGGAAGCAATAGTAAATTCATAGTTTAACCAAAACTATTACTCTGAAACCAGAACCCATAAGACTTGTGATCAAAGGATAGTGACATCTTCATCAGAGAATTAAAAGCACTGTGAACAAAGCTTTCTCCAGGAACAAGCAGAAAGTCAGTCCTCACATATGGGGTGACGTCGGCATTGATGGAGCCCATGCAGAACATTTCCCCAACTTTAAAAAAGTTACCATGCTGGGGGGGCGCTCGTGAGCCCGCAGCGTGATGGCCGCATTCTAACAGAGCTCCGTCCTCACAACCCCAAAATCCTTGCAAACATGCGCTAACTCTAGCAATTTACCCCCCTCTACCTACCCTGGGTCGGCGCGAGCAAGTGGTCCCCCTCGGAGCTTGGTTCGGCGGCTAGGCGGGCCCCTTGAAGACTGGAAAATCGCGGGGATCATACCTGGAGCGAGGCCTGCTGAGTGCCTCTACTTGTCGACGGATCCGGGCCCGACTGCTCCCGCGGCTAACATAGGAGTCCTGCGTGGGTTTAACTACCACTGGAGCGGAGCCCTGCAAGATCGAGCGGCTGCTTCCTGGGCGCTGCATTGTGGAACGTGCGGCAGCCCGTTGGTCGGGGGAGGCAATTACCCCTAACGCTGAGGCCTCTGCGTGTGCCGCTGAAACCTTGCCTGTGAGGCCTGCGGAGCCGGCGTGGAGACCGCATGGCAGCTGCCGGCGTGTGCTATCTTCCCCTGCCATTGCGAATCACCCCGAGGGGGGTAAGTCCGAGCGTCAACTTTCCTCTCTCCTGCACTTTGGCCTGCATCTGGAGCTAGTGATAGGGGCTATCTTCTAGCAGTTTGGAGCCCCGCCGAAGCCTATGTCCCCCCTGAGTGGAACTCGGAGGTCCTGTTAAATGTTTGTTACCCTGGGAGGGCTGGGGTAGCTTTTTCTTTTTTTTTTTCTCTACTGCCTCACTGTCTATCCAGTGCCCTATGCCTTGCTGACATTGCTTCTACCCATCTCCTGACACTGTGTGGTGGTGACTACGCTGAGGATCTGTGAGAGCCTGGACGTCGCGGTCTCCTTGGGGCCCCCATTTTTTGCTGGCATTGGATATATCTCTCTCCTACCACTGTGTGACTCTGGTGACTTTGTGACCTGTTAAATCCTTGTTACCCTGAGAGGGCTGGGGCAGCTTTTTCCTTTTTTTTTTCTTCTCTTCTACTGCCTCACTGTCTACCCAGTGCCCTATGCCTTGCTGACATTGCTTGTACCCATCTTTATCAATATGGAATTGGGGGGTGTGCTTGGGCTTGGGAGGAGGGACTATGGCTCTTGTTCTTGGAAAGTGGAATGGGGGGGTCCGACTTACTAATTTCCCGGGTCTGATGGGGGGGAGCTATCGTTGGGACCTTCTGGATAGCGGGTGGCAGCGAGGGAGTGGATTGTAATTGCTAATGGTGCGCTTTATCTCTTTGAATGTTAAGGGCCTTAATTCCCCGAGGAAGAGATCCCTGCTGTTCTCAGAATTGCGCACTTTGCAGGGGGACATTGTTTACCTACAGGAGACCCATCTTCAGAATTCTAAGCAGGGCTGGCTAAAGAGGTCCCCATATACCGAGGTGCGGGTGGCCTCAGATGCCCAGGGACAGAAGAAGCAGGGAGTGGCCTTACTATTTCATCAGAGCCTCTCTCTACAGATCGAGGAGATAAAGCAAGATACTTTGGGGAGATGGCTTTTCTTGAATATCCATTTAGAAGGGCACCTGCTCACCTTAGCTAATGTTTACACTCCCAATACAGGTCAAGGGGCCTTCTTTGCACGATTGAAAGCCTTACTGGCGGATTTTGCAAGGGGTCCTATCGTTCTGGGGGGGGACTGTAACACGCACCTGGTGCCCCACCTGGATTCCACAAGTCATGCTGGGGGGCGAGTGGGGGGGTCAGCAAGAGCCCTGCAAAGATTTATGCTTGACTTAGGTTTGAGGGACGTCTGGAGGGACACCCATGGGGGGGAAAGAGGCTATACGTACTACTCTCCGGTCCATCAGGTTCACACCCGCATTGATTATTTTCTATTGGATCAGCGCCTGATGGACGGGAGAGTGAAGGCTGAACATGGAGCGCTGACCTGGTCAGATCATGCCCCGTGCTGGCTTGCTCTTCCGGCCGGATTGTACAGTGAGCACCAGCGGCTTTGGCACCTAGACGTGAGGTTCCTACGGCGGCAGGGTGCAGTGCAGGACCATGTCCGTTTTATTACGGAATTTTTTGAGCTTAACAATTCTGGGGATGTTCCTCTCCCCACGGTCTGGGATGCTTATAAGGCTACGGCTCGAGGTCAACTCATGGCGGAGGCGGCCCGCACGCGCAAAATGTGGACGCGTGACCACAACCAGTTGGTGGCGGAGGCTACCCGCCTAGGTTTGGAACACGCCCAAACTGGTTCACGACAGGTCCTGCGCCAGTGGCGGACTGCTCGAGCGAACTTGGATGCGTGTTTGCAGAAAGAATTAGATAATAAACGCCGGAAGTTACGACAAACTTTTTATGAGCATGGGAATAAAACAGGCCGCTTCCTAGCCTTGCGTCTTCGCCAACAACAATCTGCGAGAGTGGTACGCGAACTGTGCGACGCTGGGGGACGGAAGAGGGTTATTTCTCGGGAGATACGTGATCTTTTCGCTGACTTTCTGGAGCAGCTCTATAAGGTGGAGCCCTTTGAGCGGGATCGTGTACAGGACTATTTGCGGGGGATTGGTCTGCCGCATCTTTCCGACCCTGATCGGGCTCAGCTAGATTCCGAATTAACGGTAGATGAAGTGGAAACCGCAATCCGGCGACTGAAAACTGGGAGTGCGCCAGGTAGTGATGGCTTCCCAGCAGAATATTATAAGAAGTTTCGGATACAATTGGCGCCAACCTTGACTGTCTTGTTTAATGAGATCTTGGGAGGGGTCTCTTTACCACCATCCCAGCGCGAGGCACTGATCGTGATGATACCCAAGCCTGGTAAACCATTGCACGACGCGGCGTCGTACCACCCCATCTCCCTGTTAAATGTTGACGTTAAAATATTTGCCTCTGTACTGGCGGCGCGCCTGAATCGGGTCCTTCCGGGCTTGATTCACCCAGATCAGGTGGGATTCGTGCCAGGTTGCCAGGCGGCAGACAACATTAGGCGTATGTTGCAGGTCATCCACGTAGCCCAACGGGAACCACAACCAGCTCTGCTGGTAGGGATTGACGCAGAAAAAGCTTTTGATCGGGTCGACTGGGAATACTTATGGTGTGTTCTGGAGAAAATGGGCTTTGGCTCTAATTATATCTGTTGGGTTCGTAGTCTTTATCAGATGCCCCAGGCGTGCGTTTGGATCAATGGGGGACACTCGAGACGCTTCCTGCTGGAACGGGGCACGCGACAGGGTTGCCCTCTTTCGCCCCTACTCTTTGCACTCGCGATGGAACCCTTGGCCCAGAGCTTTCGAGAACATCTAGGCCTGAGGGGGGTTCATATTGGCCCTGCGGACTATAGGATTGCGCTCTTTGCGGATGACATCATACTGTCCCTGGTGGATCCGTCCACTTCCCTTCCAGTTGCGATGCAGTTGTTCGATTAACTATGCGCGAGTATCCGGTTTTAAAATTAATTACACTAAATCGGAGATTTTGAATGTTGGGGTCCCCGGGGCGGTTTGTGCGGAGCTCCAGGCGGCTTATCCTCTTCGCTGGGTGTCCGGAGCTTTACGTTATTTAGGGGTACATTTGACTGTGGAGCAGGCAGACCTCTTTAAGGCCAACTATGATCCCTTGCTTCGTCAGATTCGGCGGGATCTAGAGGTATGGAATGGCCTGCTCCTTTCCTGGTTCGGGCGTATAGCCGTAGTCAAGATGGTGGTTGTTCCCCGCTTTCTTTACTTCTTTCAGGTTCTGCCGCTTCCCATCGTGCGGGCCACTTTGGCGTCCTGGCAGCAGTTGCTTATGAAATTCATTTGGCATTATCGTCGCCCGCACTTGGCGCGACAGGTTCTTTATGCCCGTATGCGCTCTGGAGGTATGGGCATGCCCAATCTATATTGGTACTACGCGGCGGCGCAATGTCGGGCGGGGGTGGAGTGGATGATTGCTGATAGCACTAAGCGATGGGTACAATTGGAAATGAACTTGGCGGGGGGAGCCGGCTTGGGAGACTGGCTGTGGCTTGGTCCAAAACTCCGCCGTGGTAAGCGCACTAGCAATCCCTATATTCTTCATACCCTCCGTTGTTGGGACCGGCACTTTCGATCTCGCGACATGGACTTAACCCCTTTAGCTCCTATAGTAGATAACGCCTCTTTCCCGCCGGGGTTAAGTGATACAGTCTTTCGGCAGTGGGGACATCACGGCCTTAGTCGGGTCGGACAGCTTTTTGATGATGGTCAATTACAACCCTTTCGTGCGTTACAAGATGAATTTGATATTCCGGCCAGGCAACATTATCAATATATGCAAGTGACACACTGAGTTCGATCCAAGCTTGTTCGGCCCCAAGTTGCTCGGGCCCTGACAGATTTGGAACGTTACTGTGAGGGGTGCACTACCACTAAGGGACTCGTGGCGACCCTGTATGCCCACTTCCAGGGATCTCAATCATGTTCTACTAGACACAGGGAACTTTGGAATTCCGACTTGAACCTCTCCTATACTGAGCAGCAGTGGGAAAGAGCGGAAACTCACTTGTGGAAGAGTGCGGTAGCGATTAATGCCCGTGAAACCAATTATAAAATATTGTATTGTTGGTACATGACTCCGGCGCGGATCGCGCGCATATATCCTGGGGCAGTGGACCTCTGCTGGCGTAACTGTGGGCAACGGGGTACCCTAGGGCACATTTGGTGGGATTGCCCCCGCATTCGCGCCTTCTGGAGGGGTATACAATTCCGGATGCAAATGCTTCTGGGAGTGAGTGTCCCTTGGGATCCGGGGATTTTCCTGTTTGGGGCCGCGGTGCCGGGTGCACGGGCTCTGCAGCTTGCTCTACTTCGCCATGGCCTGAATGCAGCTAGGTCAGAGGTCTGCAACCTTTAAGACATAAAGAGCCACTTGGACCCGTTTCCGAAGGGAAAAAAAAAACTGGGAGCCGCAAAACCATTGCGACATTTAAAACAAATCTAACACTGCATATATTGTTTCTTACCTTAATGCTATATACGACCCCCTACTTTTCCTGTTAAAATATAGGTGTTTGGCCTATACTCGCCGTATAAGACTACCCCTCTTCCTTCGCACACCAAAAAAAATACGCCAGAAAATATCACAACAACAAGTAACAATATTTGATTTCAAAATTATGATGATTTTGTAGTCAAATCACTAATATGAAATAAAATTATTTTTTCTACCTTTGTTGTCTGACCAATTTATTCTTTGATCATGCTGGTCCCGATCTGAGGCTTCTGCTTTCCTGTCTTCTCTTAGCTCTCTTTCTGTGGTCTATGGTCCATCTGCCATTTCTTATCTCTTCTTTCGTTTTCTTCACTTCTTTCCATCAGCCTATTTCCAGTCCCAGTAACCCTCCCCAATATCAGCCCCTTTCCAGTCCTCACTCCCAGTACCTTCCAATGTCAACTTGCATTCCCATGATTGCCACTGGTGTCCATTTCCTTCCAATCCCCCTCCTTCCCCACTGACCAGTCCCTTCTAGTACAAATACCATGGCAGCCTTAGCCCCCAGTTATCTTCCAGGGCCAGCAGCTCTATCCTCCCCTCCCCACAATCAGCCCATGCCCATTCAAAGCCCCCCAATCAGCTCGCTTCCAGTGCTAATCCCCCCTCAACCCCATTACCAGTGCTAGCCTCCCCTAATCAGCCCAATACCAGTCCTACCCCCATCAGCTCATTACCAGTCCTAGCCTCCCCTAATCAGCTCATTTCCAGTGCTAGTCCCCTCAACCCCATTACCAGTGCTCCATCCCTCCATGTCAGCCCCCTCCATGTCAGCCCCCCTCCCTCCATCCATATCAGCTCCCTCCCTCCATGTCAGCCCCCTCCATCCCTCCATGTCAGCCCCCTCCCTCCATCCATATCAGCCCCCTCCCTCCATGTCAGCCCCCTCCATCTATCCATGTCAGACACCCTCCCTCCATCCATATCATCTCCATCACTACATGTCATCCCCCTCCATCCCTACATGTCCGCCCCCCTCCCTCAATCCATATCAGCTCCATCCCTCCATGTCATCCCCTCCTCCCTCCATCCATCCATGTCAGCCCCCCTCCCTTCATCCATGTCAGCCCCCCTCCCTCCATGTCAGCCCCCCTCCCTCCATCCATATCAGCTCCCTCCCTCCATGTCAGCCCCCCTCCCTCCATCCATCCATATCAGCTCCCTCCCTCCATGTCAGCCCCCTCCATCCCTCCATGTCAGCCCCCCTCCCTCCATCCATCCATATCAGCTCCCTCCCTCCATGTCAGCCCCCTCCATCCCTCCATGTCAGCCCCCCTCCCTCCATCCATATCAGCTCCCTCCCTCCATGTCAGCCCCCCCTCCCTCCCTCCATCCATCCATATCAGCCCCCCTCCCTCCATGTCAGCCCCCTCCCTCCATCCATATCTGCTCCCTCCCTCCATGTCACCTCCCCTTCTGCAGCCGCGGCTCCCTGCCTCTTACGGAACCGCGGCTGCGCTTTTAAAATCATCTTGGAGCCCTTCCTGTCTTGACCCAAACTTCCTTTAGAGGCGGGACAATGCTGCACGGAGCCCGTCAAGACAGGAAGGGCTCCGTGATGATTTTAAAAGCACAGCCGCGGCTGCAGAAGAAGGGAGGGAGCTTACAACACCATTGCCTGTCACCGGGCGGGCAGTGTGCTCCGGAGCCGCGGCAAAGGTGAGAAAGAGCCGCATGCGGCTCCGGAGCCGCGGGTTGCCGACCCCTGAGCTAGGTTATCCCTTGCAGCAGCCTGGAAGCGTGCCTTCGCCCCCTCCTTTCAGGCTTGGCTGGAACGGATGTGGGATATGTACACCATGGAACGAGGGCTAGCGGTCAGTAGGATGCGCCTGGCGCGCTTCGAGTTGGTGTGGGCACCCTTTGTTTCTCGTTATGGTGCGTGACTGTGCTGGATAAGAGGGGGGGAATATGCAAATTGTAAAGGGAGCTCGCCCCCTGAGTGTGTCCTTTGCTCACCACCTTCCCGTGCTTGAACGCTAGCAAGCCATAGATGGGGGGACTGGGAGGTTGGGTGGGAGGGGGGTCCTGGGCTAGGGAGGTTTCGGGGGGGGGAGAAAGGGAGGTTGGGGGGTTACTGTTCCCCGTTTCCTTATTTTAAAACTGCAAAAATGAAGGCATATTGTTGAATGTTGTTGTGATCTGAAGTTATGTTATTACTGTTGCTTCTTCTTTGAAGATCTTTGTGGTTTATGATTCTATGTATTCTTTGGAAGCCTTTCAATAAAAAAAAAAAAAAAAAGTTACCATGCTTGCGTGGTCCATCGCCTAAGGTTGCCATCTTGCTCAGTCTCCTTTATTCCGCGGATCCCAACGGACGTCTGTCCTCTTTCTCTGGAAAAATCCTTGCTAATTATCCTCAAAATAGTTAATTCCCGGTTTGTATATCAGCCCCTTTTCCTGCCTTGAGCCGGCACAATCTCTGGTGCTGTTCTCGGCTCCTTTTCTCTTTTTGATTAAAGCTCGCCTCGACCGGCATTCGTGCCCTTTTTCACGCGGGGGTCATAGACTCTGCCTGGGTGTTCCCCACCATGTCCCCTGGTGGGTTTAAAAAATGTGACCGCTACAGTCAAACGATGTCTGTGATAGACACCCACGACTGCTGCCTGGGCCCAGACCATGATGGCACCTCCTGCGACTTGTGCCAGGCCATGATGCCTAAGACCAATGAAAAGAGGTCAGAGTTGCAAGAAAAACTGTTCCCAGGTCCGACTCGGCAGCAACCTCCCCGATGCCGAGCTCCAAGCCCAGCACTTCCCATGAAGTCTGAGCATCCTTGGAGTCCCGCAGCGGTGGCTCCTCCGAGAAGACCTCAGACTCCGAGAGAAAGAAGAAAAATCCTTGAAGTCCAGTGAGATTGCACCAGAGAAACCCAGTAAAACCTCCTGGAGGGACTCGGGCGGCTCTGAGAAATGCCCTACCAAGGTTCTCAAGAAGGATTCCTTGGCAGGCAGAGACCGTGCGAGATTCTTCAAGACCATAGTCCTCATCAAGGACATACTTGCTAGAGTGCTGGTGCTAGGCCTGAGGTCCTCAGTGCCTGCTCCAAAAGCTGCAGTCTTCTGGCTTGGAAACCAGCATGGAGGCCTTGGAGCAGAACATCACTGCTATCTTGGCCCTGCAGCAGGCAATGATAGCTGGTTCACCAGTATCATCTGCCCTGATGACCAGGCCCCTGACTGCGGGGGAGTCCCCGGTCGTTGAACCGAGCTCTGGGCACCATCAGCCTTGGGTAAGCCCTTGGAGCCGGTCGAGGTCCCGGTCCTGTTCCTCAGGCATCCAGTCCTCCCCAGCCATTTTCCACGACGCGGATCCCAGGTCCTCTGGAGGCCACCAGCCACTCAGACCCAGCCTCAACGTTATGAGTTGCATGGCCTTGGACTCATCATCACCACTCGACTCTGAGTGGGAGACCAACGATGAGGCGTCCCTGGAAATCAAGCAGCACAGAGATATTCCCTCGGACCCGGTGCCCCGGCACCATTCTCCTCCAGAAAATGTGACCTTCCATGACTTTGTCAAGAATATGGCCAGAGCCTCATTGGTGCAAACCGAGGTGGAGGAAGATCCACGCACTGAGGAACTGGAGATTCTCCAGTATGAGTCTCCACCCAAGGAGAATTTAATGGTGCCTATTCAGCTGATCCTCAAGCGGCTGCTACTCAGAATGTGGGAGGCGCCGGCCTCGGTGCCAGTGGTGAGCCGGCATCTCATTGTCATCGACTACATCGAGGATTCCCCTTCGGGGGAGTTGGCGTCGTGCCTGGGTCCCACTATGCCTGCACAGAAGGATGCGACGCCTTCTGGTCTGGAACCCAGAATGGTGGCCCTGGAGCACAGTTTGTCTGCCTTCATGGACCAGCAGCGGGCACTGTTGTGTGGCACGACCCGTTCATCCACCTAGACCACCGGGCCCTCAATGTCCAAGACATCCTCGGCTGAGATCGCGATCCGAGTCCTACTCGACGGGACTGCAATCATCCTCGGCACCGACCACAGGGCAATGGGGGCCCCGAGGCACGTGGAACAGCCCTCCTTTGAGTCCTCGCAGGATTTCTCCAAGTGGAAGATGGATGATGACTCCCCGGATACCTGTCGCCACCACGACGTCCCATCTGACTCTCCCGTCTCGAAGGCAGTCCCCACCCGAAGATTTGGACTTCCTTGATTTTGTCATGGACATGTCTAAGGCCTTGGCATTCCCGACCGAGTCGGAGGAGGACCCTCGGGTGGATGAGTTGGAAATCCTCCAATACGAGGCTCCTCCGTGGGAGTCGCTCACAGTGCCCATCCCTCCCATCCTGGAATGACTGATGCTCCGAATGTGGGAGACACCAGCCTTGGTGCCGGTGGTGAGCAAACGGCTTGATGTATCGAGTCCACCAGAGCCTGGGCTTCCAAAATTCACAGCTGCCACATAACTCCATGGTGGTGGAGTCAGCCATGTGTCGGCTGAAGAGTCAGAAGACGCACTCCTCCGTGCCCCCCCCCCCTGGCAGGGAGGCCTGCACTCTGGATGCCCTTGGCAGAAAGTGCTACCAGGACTCCATGTTCATCGGTTGCATCCAGGCCTACCAGCTGTATATGGGCATGTACCTCAGAGACCTGGCAAAGGAACTTGCCAGGTTCTCAGCGGGTCTCTCTGAGGAACCCTTGCAATGGCTCAAGAACCTGGCAAAGCAGTCTGAATGCTCTAAACTCATGTCTCGAGTGGCCTATGATGTGTTTGAGTCAGCGGCTCGAGTAGTGGCGGCGGGCACTGGTGCATGCCGAAAAGCTTGGCTACAGTTGTCCGACCTCCAGAAGTGGGTTCATGATAAATTGGTTGATGTCCCTTGCCAAGTAGAGAACCTCTTTGGCAAAACCATGACCGACAAGGCTGCCGAGCTTGAGGCCGAGTTCATGACGAGGACCAGGCTCTCCAAAAAGACCGCTGTCCCTCCCTGACAGAAGGGCTGGGGTAAAAAGTCCTTTTACCCAAGAAAGGGAGCTGCTTACTGAAACAACCCACCTTATCAGGCCTGCGGCTCCCCAACAGAGTCAGCAGGTCAAGGGACATGGGCCTGGTCCGTGTAAGCAGAGGGCTCCAAAACCCCAGGCACAGGCTCCAGCCCAGCGAGGGGGGAGTTTTTGACTCCTTGAGCATAGCCTATCTACCTCAAGGAGGACAGCAGGGGGATGTCCGGCCCTCTATGCCCAGAGGTGAGTGGCCATCACCACCAATTCCTGGACACTTCGGGTAGTCAGGGAGGGTTACTACCTCCACCTGTCTCAGACACCTCCCCCTTATTTCCCGCGAGAGCCCCTCAGGTCTCCCCTCCACCGGGACCTTAATCTGAAGGAGTTGGCAGGTCTTCTCAAGGACAAAGCAGTGGAACCAGTGTCCTACCATCTCAGGAGCAAGGGGTTCTACTCCAAGAACTTCTTTGTGCCAAAAAGAACAGGGGGCCTAAGGCACATCCTCGACCTGCACAACCTCAACAAATTCCTGGTGAGGGAGAAGTTCAAGATGCTCTCCCTTGGAACATTGTTGCCATACCTCCAGCAGGGAGACTGGCTGTGCACCTTAGAACTCAAGGACCCCGGCCACAGGCAGTACCTACGGTTCATAGTGGTGGGGGGGGGGTTGCAGGAATTTTCAGTACAGGATGCTCCCCTTCGGCCTAGCCTCTGCCCTAAGAGTTTTTATGAAATGCTTGGCGCCTTCCTCCTTCTCCAGTGGGTCTTTGTCTTTCTCCAGGACCAAGCAGGAAGACAGTCCTCAAATATGGGTGACATCGGTGCCGACGGAGCCCCCATGCGGAGCATTTCCCCAGCTTTCAAGGAAAGCCTTTGGGAATGCAGCACGCATGCGTGGTCCCCTTCCCGCCCAAGGGTGCCATCTTGCTCAGTCTTCTTGTTACCGTGGAGCCCGACGGACGTGTGTCCTGGTCACCTGTGAAAAAGTTGATTCTCCAGGACCAAGCAGGAAGTCAGTCCTCACTTATGGGTGATGTCGGCGCCGACGGAGCCCTCGCGGAGCAATTTTCCCCAGCTTTCGAAGAAAGCTTTTGGGAATTGCAGCGCGCATGCGCGGTCCCCTTCCCGCCCAAGGATGCCATCTTGCTCAGTCTTCTTTTTTCCGCGGAGCCCTACAGACATAGTTTGTTACCGCCGCTGAAAAAGTTGATTTCTTTAGTTGATTTCTCGTTAAATTTTTTTCTCGGTTCCTGTGTCCTCTTCCCGCCGGGCTTTTGAGCCCGTTCACGTTTTTTATTTTACTTTTTTCCAACTGGCGTTCCCGCCACTTTCTACTTCTTCCCTGGCAGCGTGGTCTTTTGACCTTGCAGGGGTCCTTTTTCCCCCGATGGCTGCCAGTGGGTTTAAAATTTGTGATCGTTGTGTCAGACTCATGTCTCTTACTGACACGCATGACTGCTGCCTCCACTGCCTGGGGGCCGAGCATGACCCTATGGGTTGCGGACCGTGCAGCAGGATGTCCTCGAAGGCCCTGAAGAGTCGGCAGTCGCAGAGGGATCATATCTTCTCTGACTCCGCGCGGACCTCGTCAGAGGCCTCGATGCCTCGTGGCTCCGGCTCAGACCATCGTCAGAGTCCTTCTGAATGGGGCTCCCCCGGCCGGGAACACCGGCGGGGGAAGAGGCCCGCGAGGGTGGGGCCGGACGGCGATCCTGGTTCCTCGAGGGCTGGGTCGGTCAGCCCAACCCGACTCCCCGGGCCCTCGGAAGAGGAGCGGCCTTCGAAGCTTCCTCGTCTCGAAGTGGAGACTCCTGGACACGTGAGTGATATAGTCCTCCTGGACTCCCCCACGAATGACCCGACGTCGGGCCCGACGCCGTCGGGGCCCAAGTCGGCGGATGCTGGGTCTTCTGAGCTTGGTCTCAGACTGACGACCTTGGAGTGCAGTATCACTGCCTTCATGGACCAGCAGCGGGCGTTGATCACCGGCCTCGCCAGTGCATCCGCCCCGACCACAGGGACGTCGACGCCCAAGTCGACCCCGGAGGCCGAGTCGATCCTCGAGTCCATACGTGCTTGTGTCGATCCTCGACCTAGGTCTCCCTCGGCTTCCCGTTCAGGACCGAGGTCCTCGACGCCAGCCTCGGCGTCGGGGAGGAGGTCCCTGTGCCCCGCGCGCATGGAGCCACTCAACTACTCCTTGGAGGAGTCGGGCTGGGACACGGAGGAGAACGAGTCACCCGGTTCCTTTCAGACCCGGTGCGTCCCCTCCGACTCGCCCGAGTCGGAACCTCGGAGGCGGTCCCCCCCGGAGGATACCTGGTTCTCCGATTTCATGAGGGATATGGCCAAGGCTTTGGCCTTCCCCGCGGATCCGGAGGAGGAGCCTCGAGCCGAAGAGCTCGAGGCCCTTCAATATGACTCCCCCCCGAGGGAGACCTTTACTGTGCCGGTTCCCCCGATGCTGGAGCAGCTTCTCTTCCGCAAGTGGGAAAGCCCGGCCTCCACGCCGGTGTTGAGCAAGCGGATCGATTCCATGTATCGAGTCCGCAAGAGCCCCGGGTTCCAAAAGGCGCAACTCCCGCACCACTCTATGGTGGTGGAATCGGCCATGCATCGACTTAAGAGTCAAAAGATGCATTCCTCGGTGCCTCCGGGTAAGGAGGCCAGGGCTCTGGATGCCCTCGGTAGGAAGTGCTTCCAGGGCTCTATGCTTGCTTGTCGGGTCCAGACATATCAGTTGTATATGGGTATGTATCTCCGCGACCTGGCGAAAGAAATGGCGGGTTTTTCCGCCGGTTTTTCAGAGCAACCCTTGCAGCGGTTCCAAGCCCTTTCCACAGGGATTCGAGAGTGTTCGAAGTTCATTTCTCAAGCGGCCTATGATGGCTTCGAAGCATCGGCTCGGGTAGCCGGAGCTGGCATCGGGGCTCGCCGCCAGGCTTGGCTGCAGTCCTCTGACCTCGAGCCGTGGGTGCAGGACAAGCTGGTCGATGTCCCTTGCAGAGGGGAAAACCTCTTCAGCAAGCCCATGGCCGACAAGGCGGCGGAGCTCGAGTCAGAGACTCTCACCAGGACTCGCCTTTCCAGAAAAACCTCTGCTTCTTCTCAGAGGAAGAAGGGCTCGGGAAAGAAGCCTTTTTACCCAAGGAAGGTGTTCGCTTATAAGCAGCACCACTCACAGGCATCGACAACCCCTCATCAGGGGCAGCAGCCTAAGGGGCAGGGTAACGGATCCCGGAGACAGAAGGCCCCCAAGCCCACCATGCAGGCCCCGACCCAGCAGGGGGGGGGGGGTTGACTATGCCAGCATAGCCTCTCCCCCCCAGGGGCCCTCGCTCAGCACGGGGGGCCGGCTGACCCACTTTGCTCACAGGTGGTCAGCCGTAACATCCGATGCCTGGGTGTTGCGGGTGGTTCAAAAGGGCTACCTCCTGCATTTTCACCAGGTGCCCCCCCTACTTCCCGGGGGAACCTCCCAGACCCCCGCTGCACCAGGGCGTGCTCCTTCAGGAGCTGCACAGCCTGCTTCAGGAATGGGCAGTGGAACCGGTGCCCCAGCATCTGTGCGGTCACGGTTTCTACTCGAGGTACTTCCTGGTCCCAAAGAGAACAGGAGGCCTCAGACCCATTCTGGACTTATGCAACCTCAACAAGTTCCTGCAGCGGGAAAAGTTCAAGATGCTTACCCTTGGAACCCTCTTGCCCTACCTCCGGCAGGGAGATTGGCTATGCTCCTTGGATCTAAAGGATGCTTATACCCACATCCTTATTCACCCGGACCACCGACAATACCTAAGGTTTGTGGTGGCAGGGAACCATTATCAGTACCGAGTACTGCCCTTTGGCCTATCCTCAGCTCCCAGGGTGTTCACAAAGTGCCTGGCAGTGGTGGCAGCCTTCCTAAAGCTTCAAGGCCTCTTCGTCTTCCCATACCTGGACAACTGGCTCATCCGAGCATCGTCTGCTCCAGAGGTCGCCCAGGCCACCCAACGCACGGTGGCTCTGCTTCAGCACTTGGGCTTCGTCATAAACTTCGAGAAGTCCGCCTTGCTTCCTTCTCAGGACCTCGAGTTCATAGGGGCACGGCTGGACACTCGGCAGGCTCGTGCCTTCTTGCCTCTGGAACGGGCCAACAGGCTTATGGCTCTGGCCGGCAGGTTCAACAGCGAGTCGCTGGCCCCTGCCAGACAGTTCCTGCAACTGCTCGGACACATGGCCTCCACGGTCCTTGTCACTCCGAATGCCCGCCTACATATGAGACCTGCTCAGTGGAGCCTTCGCATTCAGTGGTATCAGTCCACAGGGAGACTGTCGGACCTGATACAGATTTCCGACCGTCTGGTCTCCTCCCTGCAATGGTGGCTTCACCTGCCCAACCTAGTGCTCGGCATGTCCTTCCAGTCGCCCCCGCCGTCCCGGGTGCTCACGACAGATGCCTCACCTCCTGGGCTGGGGGGCGCATTGTCGGGGGACATGCACTCAAGGCCTTTGGACACCTTGGGAGGCCGCCCAGCAGATAAACTTCCTAGAGCTACGGGCGATCCGCCTAGCTCTGCGGTCCTTCTCTCACCTGACATTCGGTCAGTCCGTACTGGTGCAGACGGACAATCAAGTTGCCATGGGCGCTTGGGCCGTCGATCACGGCATCCTCCTCAAAGCGGTTTACCTGCCAGGACAGGACAATTGCCTGGCAGACAAACTGAGCCGGATTCTGCTGCCGCACGAATGAAAGTTGAACCCCGCGGTGGTCCAGCAGATCTTCCGCCGCTGGGGCTCTCCCACTGTGGATCTCTTTGCCAGTCCCCTGAACAGGCAGCTCCCCAGATTCTGCTCCCGGCACCCTCACCCTCTTCGGGAGGCGCCGGATGCTTTCCTCATCCCGTGGTCCACGGGTCTGCTGTATGCCTTCCCTCCCACACCACTGGTGTCCCGGACCTTGTTCAAAGTTGTCCAGGACAGGGCCTCCGTGATCCTGGTAGCGCCCCGGTGGCCGAGACAACCGTGGTTCCCTCTGCTTCTACAGCTAGCGGTGGACACCCCTCTTCCCCTGGGGTTTCAGCCTGATCTCCTGACCCAGGATCAGGGTACTCTTCTGCACCCCAACCTCAGGGCCCTGCACCTGATGGCCTGGCTGCTGAAAGGGTAGTCCTAGCCCCACTGCTGCTACCCCCGGAGGTGGAAGCCGTCGTCCTAGCATCTCGGCGACCTTCCACCCGGAAGTCTTACGCCCTCAAATGGCGTCGCTTCTCGATCTGGTGCTCTCAGCGATCTGAGGACCCCTTCGCCTGCCCAGTATCGGTGGTGCTGCAATATCTGCTTCACCTCTCCGATCTAGGTCTCAAATCCAATTCTGTCAGAGTTCACCTCAGTGCTCTTTCTGCACATCATGCACCGGCTGAAGGCCAGCCTCTTTCCTCGCACCCCTTGGTGGCGCGTTTTCTCAGAGGCCTCCTTCTGCTTAAGCCTCCATTGCGTCCTCCAGCTCCTGACTGGGACCTCAATGTGGTTCTGCAAAGGCTTACCTGTCCGCCTTTTGAACCCATGGCTACCTGCCCTCTTCGTTTCCTCTCATGGAAGACGCTCTTCTTGGTAGCCCTTACTTCCGCTCGGCGCGTAAGCGAAATACAGGCCCTAGTGCCGGAGCCCCCATACACTAGGTTCTACAGGAATAGGGTTGTCCTGCGGGCTCACCCTAAGTTTCTTCCGAAGGTGGTCTCCCACTTTCACATCAACCAGGAGGTGGTCCTTCCGACCTTCTTTCCCAGGCCGCATACCAGCCGGGCTGAGACTGTTCTGCATACCCTGGACTGTAGAAGAGCCTTGTTGTTCTACCTTGACCGTATGCGGGAGCATAGAAAGGCTGTCCAGCTTTTCGTATCTTTTGACCCCAATCGGCTGGGGGTACCTGTCTCCAAGCGTACTTTGAGTCCAACAGAAGGCACAACACCACGTGCGAACTCAGTCCAACAAAGAGACGTGGATAGCAGGCAAGGGGACGTATAATGAACCTTTATTGAACCAACATCAGCCAATGGCCCAACACAGGCCGTGTTTCGGAATTCCCTTCTTCAGGGGCTAAAATGGCTAAAACAAATCATAAATAAATCAAACAACAAAGAAAATTTTTAAAAACAATTAAAAACAAACTGGCTCGAACTGCGGACATGAATGAATGTATAATGTGTAAAGATATATATATATATATATATATATATCACCATTTTTAGATGATGGAATGAATAAGTACGGCTAACATAAAAACAAAAGAGCTAAAAGAAAATTAAACTAAATTTAGCAGTAAAATAGAATAAAAACATAATTAGAAATTAATTATAACAAAAGAAGTTAAAAAACGAAACTAATTAAATAATGTATCTAAAAGACCATATAAATTACACATACCTGAGTCAACAAAATGTATGACTTAATTAAGCAGGAGTATAACAATTTGTATCCTCAAAAATATGCTAAATAAAAACAAACAATAAAATGGTAAACATGCCAAAAGTGAGATGCTTTATAACTTTATAACCATGGATAGTCTTCCTATAAGTGTAATTGTGCAGTGTATGAGATATAAATAAGATAATAACATGTAAGGTGTGAACCAAAATGACTGAACAGTGTAGTACATAATTAAAAACTTGAAAGGAGCGTGCTGAAAACCTGAATGTGATAAAGGAAGGTATGTGACGAATAGGACTCCTTAGCAAGATTGTAGTGTAAAGGATGAAATAAAGTAAATAACCCAACCATCACTGTATGAAACTTGAAAGGTTGTGCACGAACTTATTGTCTGTCATCAAAAAGTAAAAAAGCAACCATTGCAGATGATGTGCCAGAAGTCTTTGAAAAACAGGTGAAGAAAGTGAAAAAAATCAATGTGGATAAAATAAAAAACGTGAAATTCCAAAACAAGTATGTGACTACTTTTGTGAAATCAAACCAAATGCAAAAAATGTGTATCAAATAGGAAATTTTAACCAAACACTTTCTTCACCTGTTTTTCAAAGACTTCTGGCACATCATCTGCAATGGTTGCTTTTTTACTTTTTGATGACAGACAATAAGTTCATGCACAACCTTTCAAGTTGCACAATTACACTTATCCATGGTCAGGTAACATAGTTACAATTTTATTTTCCTATCCCATTTTTATTCTCCTATCCTATTATTCATTTATTAAATATTAACATATATGAGTTGTCTTCATCTCTCTTATACCTTGGTTGATTCGTATTATTGTATTATCATTTTTTATCAATTTATATTACATTTTAAATTTAATAATTGTTATTGTCATACACATGGATTTTTATAATTAATTTATTCATATATATGTATATGTTTTTAACGTTTATTTTCTGATGTTTGTTATAAAGTTATAAAGCATCTCACTTTTGGCATGTTTACCATTTTATTGTTTGTTTTTATTTAGCATATTTTTGAGGATACAAATTGTTATACTCCTGTTTGATTAAGTCATACATTTTGTTGACTCAGGTATGTGTAATTTATATGGTCTTTTAGATACATTATTTAATTAGTTTCGTTTTTTAACTTCTTTTGTTATAATTAATTTCTAATTATGTTTTTATTCTATTTTACTGCTAAATTTAGTTTAATTTTCTTTTAGCTCTTTTGTTTTTACGTTAGCCGTACTTATTCGTTCCATCATCTAAAAATGGTGATATATATATATCATTTTACACATTATACATTCATTCATGTCCGCTGTTCGAGCCAGTTTGTTTTTAATTGTTTTTAAAAATTTTCTTTGTTGTTTGATTTATTTATGATTTGTTTTAGCCATTTTAGCCCCTGAAGAAGGGAATTCCGAAACACGGCCTGTGTTGGGCCATTGGCTGATGTTGGTTCAATAAAGGTTCATTATACGTCCCCTTGCCTGCTATCCACGTCTCTTTGTTGGTCCAAGCGTACTTTGTCCATCTGGGTAGCTGACTGTATCGCCTGGGCTTATGCGGCAGCCGGCCTCTCCTTGGAGAGTCGAGTGACGGCTCACCGTGTCAGGGCGAAGGCTGCGTCCGTGGCTCACCTTCGCTCTGTTCCATTGGCAGACATCTGCCGGGCCGCTACTTGGTCTACAAGCCAGACCTTTGCGGCTCATTACTGCCTGGAGAGGGAGAACCGCAGGGACAGTGCTTTCGGACAGGCAGTCCTCCACAATCTCTTTGAGGTTTAGGCAACTCCTACCCTCTGGCCCTGGTATTGGGCTACCGGCCGGATTTGTATTCAGAGAAGATTCCTTCCCTCTGTACTGTTGAGCTTGAGGGAGCTCTTTGGGGCTTGAGGTCTCCGGTAGCCTTAAGCTTGGGAGTCCCATAAGTGAGGACTGACTTCCTGCTTGGTCCTGGAGAAAGAGTAGTTACTCACCTGTAACAGGTGTTCTCCAGGAGCAGCAGGAATCAGTCCTCACTACCCTCCCTCCTCCCATTGGAGTTGCAGTCATTCTTATTGCATATTTGCTAACTTTTTGCTGTCTTTCCGCTATGTCATCAGACTGAGCAAGATGGCATCCTTGGGCAGGAAGGGGACCGCGCATGCGCGCTGCAATTCCCAAAAGCTTTCTTTGAAAGCTGGGGAAAATTGCTCCGCGAGGGCTCCGTCGGCGCCGACGTCACCCATAAGTGAGGACTGATTCCTGCTGCTCCTGGAGAACACCTGTTACAGGTGAGTAACTACTCTTTTTTCCTGCGTTGAGTCGTGTTTTCCTCGGTTCGATGCCGGTTCCCTTTCCCTTGGGCCCGGTACACCGGTGCCGAGCCCGGACCTCAGTTTTTCGGTTTTTGTCCTTAGAGACTTGCGTTCGTGCCTTTTTTTCCATTTTTCACTGGCAGCCCTATCTTTCGATCTGGCAGGGGCCCTTTTTCCCCCGATGGCTGCCAGCAGGTTTAAGAAGTGTGATCGGTTAAGAAACTTATGTCTCTTACCGACACACATGACTGCTGCCTCCGGTGCCTCGGGCCCGACCATGACCCGCTGGGCTGTGGCCTGTGTGGTAAAATGTCCTCGAAGGCATTGAGGAGCCGGCAGCACCAACGTGAGAGGATCTTCTCAGACTCTGCTTCTGGACGGGTCCGGACTTCGTCAGAGGCCTCAACGTCTCGGGAGTCTGACCCCGAGCATCATCGGGGCTCCTCTGAGAGGGGGTCCCCCTCAGGGGAGCACCGAAGGAAGAATAAACCCGTGAAGGCGGCATCAGTGGACGCTCTTGGCTCCTCGAGGGCCAGGTCGCATAGCCCCGAGCACCGTCCCACGTCTTCGGAGTCGGAGAGGCCTGCCAAGCATTCTCGTGTGAAGATGGACGCCCCGGGCCACGTGAGTACTGTTGTTATCATGGACTCTCCTCTGGGGGAGCCGATGTCGGGCCCGACACCATCGGTGCCCGAGTCGGAGGCTGCGGGGTCTCCTGAGCTTGGTCTCAGGTTGACGGCCCTGGAGAGAAGAGTGTCTGCCTTCATGGAGTAGCAGCAGGTACTCATCACTGATCTCACCGGCGCATCTCCCCCGACCACCGGGACCTCAATGCCCAAGTTGATCCCGGAGGCCGAGCCGGTCCTCGAGACCATGCGATCTCGAGTTGATCCTCGGCCAAGGTCACCCTCGGCCTCCAGTTCGGGACCGAGGTCGTTGATGCCGGTACCCTCAGCATCGGGGTGGAGGGTGTCGGTTCCCGCCCGTCCAGAGCCGCTCGATTCCTCCTCGGAGGAGTCGGGGTGGGAGACGGAGGACGAGGAGTCCCCGGACACCTACCGGACCCGGTACGTCCCCTCGGACTCACCGGAGTCCGAGACTCTGAGACTGTCCCCCCTGGAGGATACCCGGTTCTCGGACTTCTTGTGGGACATGGCCAAAGCCTTGGCCTTCCCCGCAGACCCCGAGAAGGAGCCTCGAGCTGAGGAGCTTGAGGCCCTGCAGTATGACTCTCCCCCCAAGGAGGCCTTTACTGTACCAGTTCCTCCGATGCTGGAGCGGTTGCTCGCCCGCATGTGGTTGGCATCGGCCTCGATGCCGGTCTTGAGCAAGCGGGTTGATCTCATCTATCGAGTCCGCAAGAGCCCCGGGTTCCAGAAGGCACAGTTACCACACCACTCCATGGTTGTGGAATCGGCCATGCATCGTCTGAAGAGCCAGAAGATGCATTCCTCGGTGCCCCCCAACAGGGAGGCCCAGAACCTGGATGCCCTCGGTAAAAAGTGCTTCGAGGGCTCTATGCTTGTTTGCCGCATCCAGACTTACCAGCTGTACATGGGCATGTACCTTCGAGACCTGACAAAGGAGATTGCCGGGTTCTCGGCTGGTCTCTCTGAGGAACCTTTGCAGAGGTTCAAGGCCTTGTCTTCGGGTATCCGAGAGTGCTCTAAGTTTATCTCTTGGGAAGCTTATGATGGCTTTGAGGCTTCGGCCCGAGTAGCCGGGGCCGGCATCGGTGCACGCCGTCAGGCTTGGCTACAGTCATCAGACCTCGAGCCATGGGTGCAGGACAAGTTGGTCGATGTCCCTTGCTGAGGTGAAAACCTTTTTGGCAAGCCCATGGATGATAAGGCTGCTGAACTCGAGTCAGAGACTCTCACCAGGACTAGGCTGTCCAGGAAAACCTCTGCCCCTTCTCTAAAGAAGAAGGGCTCGGGGGAAAAAGGCCTTTTACCCGAGGAAGTCCACTGCCTATAAAACCTACCCTCATTTCCAGGCCTCTGCAGCTCCCCAACAGGGCCAGCAGGCCAAGGGGCAGGGTCATGGGCCCATAGGAAGAAGACTCCCAAGCCACCTATCCCGGTTCCTGCACAGCAGGGAGGGAGTTTTTGACTACTCCAGCATAGCCTCTCCTCCTCACCAGGGCACAGGAGGTCGGCTGACCCTGTACGCAGACAGGTGGCCAGCCATCACAGGAGATACTTGGGTGCTAAGCATCATTCAAAGGGGCTACCTGCTCCACTTCACCCAGGTACCCCCCTCCTACTTTCCAGGGGAACCTCCAAGACCCCCTCTTCACAGAAACTTACTCCTTCAGGAGTTAACAAGTCTGCTAAAAGACCAGGCGGTGGAACCGGTGCCTCACCACCTGGAGGAGCAAGGCTTCTACTCCAGGTACTTTCTGGTATCAAAGAGAACAGGAGGCCTCAGACCCATCCTGGAATTGAGAAATTTGAACAAGTTTCTGCAGAGGGAAAAGTTCAAGATGCTTACCCTTGGAATACTAATGCCCTACCTCCAGCAGGGAGATTGGCTATGCTCCTTAGACCTGAAGGATGCCTATGCTCACATCCTTATTCATCCAGACCACAGGCAATATCTCAGATTTGTGGTGGGAGGGAACCACTTTCAATACAGAGTGCTTCCCTTTGGCCTCACCTCCACTCCCAGGGTTTTCACAAAATGCCTGGCGGTGGTTGCGGCCTACTTCAGAAATCAAGGGATTTTTGTCTTCCCTTACCTGGACGACTGGCTCATCAGGGGTCAGTCCCCACAAGAGGCCAGACAGGCCACCTTTCGAACCATGTCTCTGCTTCAGAATCTGGGATTTGTCATAAACTTCCCAAAGTCTTCCTTAGTCCCCTCTCAGGACTTGGAGTTCATAGGGGCAAGGCTGGATACCATCCAGGCAAAGGCCTATTTGCCAGTAGACAGAGCTCACAGGCTAATAAGGTTGGCCAGCCAGTTCCGGGCAAGTTCTCGGGTCTCTGCCAGACACTTCCTCTGGCTGTTAGGCCACATGGCATCCACAGTGCATGTGACTCCAAATGCCTGTCTGCACATGAGACCGGCTCAGTGGTGCCACAGGGCCCAGTGGTTGCAATCTACAGGAAGGTTGTCAGACAGGATAAAGGTGTCCAAACTCCTGGTGGACTCCTTACGCTGGTGGAGTCATCTCCCAAACCTTGTCAAGGGAGTACTTTTTCAGGCCTCTCCACATACTCAGGTGCTGACAATCGATGCTTCCCTACAGGGATGGGGGGCACATTGCCAGGGAGCATGCACCCAAGGTCTTTGGTCCCCGTGGAAGGCCACACAACAGATCAACCTGTTGGAATTGTGAGCTATTCGTCTAGCCTTACAGACTTTCTCTCAAGTCCTCTCCCACCAGTCTGTCTTGATCCAGACGGACAATCAGGTGGCAATGTTCTACGTAAACAAGCAGAGAGGCACAGGATCAAGGCTCCTGTGCCTGGAGACACAAGTTCTCTGCACCTGGGCTGTCAAGCGGGGCATGTCCCTCAAGGCGGTCTACCTACCAGGCCAGGAGAATTGCCTGGCAGACAGAGTGAGCAGGCTTCTGCAGCCTCACGAGTGGCAGTTGGATCCTCTGGTAGTCCAACAGATGTTTCAGAAGTGGGGGCTTCCTGCCCTGGATCTCTTTGACAGTGCACAGAACAGGCAGCTACCCAAGTTCTGCTCCAGACAACCGCATCCTCTGTGAGTAGCAGCAGATGCATTTCTGATTCCGTGGTCGGAGGGCCTGCTGTATGCTTTCCCTCCCACGCCTTTGGTGGAACGGACTCTGTTCAAGATTTAGCAGGACAAGGCCACAGTGATCCTGATAGCCCCCAGGTGGCCCAGGCAGCCATGGTTTCCGCTCCTCCTGCAGTTGGCGGTGGATGCTCAGCTTCCCCTGGGGGTGCAACCCGACCTTCTGACACAGGATCAGGGGTCCCTCTTACATCCCAACCTCAAATCCCTCAATTTGATGGCCTGGCTGCTGAAAGGGTAGTTCTCGCTCCCTTGCTACTACCAAGGGAGGTTGAGGAGGTTGTGTTGGCCTCCAGGAAGCATTCCACCCGGAAGGCCTATGCCCAGAAGTGTCGAAGGTTTTCAGTGTGGTGTTCTCAGCAGCAGGAGGACACTTTCTCCTGCTCAGTCCCGGTGGTGCTGCAGTACCTGCTTCACCTATCCAATTTGGGACTTAAGTCTAACTCTGTTTGGGTCCACCTCAGTGCCCTCTCGGCTCACCACTCGCCCGTGGATGGACAATCTCTCTCGAGCCACCCCTTGGTGTCTCGCTTCCTCAGAGGCCTGCTCCTACTCAAGCCTCCAATTTGTCCACCGGCCCCTGAGTGGGACTTAAATGTGGTCTTGCAACAACTGACTCGCCCACCGTTTAATCCCATGGCTACCTGCCACTTACGCTTCCTGTCATGGAAGGCGTAATTCCTAGTGGCCCTTACCTCAGCCATGCATGTGAGTGAGCTCCAGGCCCTGGTCTCGGATAGGCCGTACACTAGGTTCTACAAGAACAGGGTAGTCTTGCGGACTCACCCTAAGTTCCTCCCAAAGGTGGTCTCCTCCTTCCACCTCAATAAGGAGGAAGGGGACCGCGCATGCGTTCTGTATTCCCAAAGGCTTTCCTTGAAAGCAGGGGAAATGCTCCTCATGGGGGCTCCGTCGGCGCCGACGTCACCCATATGTGAGGACTGATTCCTGCTGCTCCTGGAGAACACCTGTTACAGGTGAGTAACTACTCTTTCCCTTCCTGGACAACTGGCTCATATAGGGAGGCACAGCCTCAGAGGTGCAGTAGGCCACTGCACGCACCATCCAAGTTCTGCAGCACTTGGGCTTTGTCATAAACTTTCCCCAAGTTTCACCCCCTCCTGACACAATGTCTGGTGGTTCATTGGTGCAAAGATCGACACTCTCCAGTGGAAGGCTTTCTTGCCCATGGGCTGGGCCACTCATCTCAGGACTCTAGCTCAGGGCATACAGCACCATCCCTCAGTGCCTGCTTAGCTTCTTCTGCGCCTCCTCGGGCACATGGCCTCCACGGTCCATGTCACCCCCGACGCTCACCTCCACATGAGAATGGCATAGTGGTGTCTCCAGGACCAGTGGTCCCAGGTCATGGGCCGCCTGCGAGACAGAGTTTCTGTGTCTTGCCAATTGTTGGATTCTGTGGTCTTATGGCAGTCTCCCCAGCATCTCGAGGTGGGCATGCCCTTTCAGGCCCCAAGCCCCTCAAGGGTCCTCATCACGGATGCCTCTCTGCTCGGCTGGGGATCCCACTGCGGAGATCTCCACACTCAGGGCAATTGGTCTCCAAGCGAGAGCAACCAGCAGTTCAACCTTCTGGAGCTCTGGGCCATACGCCTAGCCCTGAGAGTTTTCTGTCACCAGCCCGTGCTGGTCCAGACAGACAAGCAGGTGGCGATGTTCTACGTGAACAAGAGCGCACAGGGTCTCGTACCCTTTGTCAGGAAGCACTGGTCCTCTGCTCGTACGCAATACAACAAGATATCCTCCTGCGGGTAGTGTACTTGCCAGGCCAGGACATTCTGCTGACCCACAGGCTCAGCAGAGTTCTCCAGCAGCACGAGTGGCAGCTGTACCCCAGGGTAGCCAGTTGGCTTTTCCAGCTCTGGGGGGAACCCGTGATGGACTTATTCACCAGCCCAGAAAACTTTCAGTTGCCCCGCTTCTGCTCCCAGCAGGCCCACCCATCCACGGTGACAGCGGATGCGTTCCTGGGCGGAAGGCCTCATGTATACCTTCCCTCCTACGCTGTTGATAGCCAAGACCTTGTTCAGGATCCTCCACGACAGGGCCTACCTCATCCTGATAGCTCCTCGGTGGTTCCTGCTGCTTCTACAGTTGACAGTGGAGACTCCCATCCCAGGAGGGGGGCTCTCTCCTGCACCCCAACCTGGGGTCCCTGTTGCTGACAGTGTGGCTGCTGAGAGGATGACTCTGGCCCCTTTCAACCTTTCAGTTTAAGTGGAAGACAATCTGCTGGCCTCTCGCAAGGCCTCTACGAGGAAGGCCTATGTACTCAAATGGCGCAAGTTCTTGGTTTGGTGTGCCGAGCATGGGGCTGACCTTTTCTCCTGCCAGGAGGCACTGGTGTTACAGTACCTTCTCCACCTCTCTCAATCCAGACTCCAGTCTAACTCCATCTGAGTGCATCTTAGTGCCCTGGTGGCACACCACCATCCAATGAAGGACTAGAAAGGGGGACTGTTACTTCTGGAGAGAAATCTGCAACTGTGAGTATTGTCACCAGCAGAGGCTAAACTAGGGTTATTTAGCTTAGTTCACTACTGGCCCTGACCTTTCTATAGAAAGAAAGTGTAGTTGCAAGTCGAGGGTCAGGTTTAAACAAGGATTTATTCCCCTCCCGGGGTTTTGCTGGACTTTCAAAAATAATACAACTTCCAAACTCAAAAGATAACCATACTTCTGGTATAAACAAATGGATAAAGAAAAGTAGCTTCTTGCTTCACAAATCAAAATGACAAAACAAAATACATCAAGGTAAACACCTGGGCAGTTTCCACTGTGCAGACCTGTCTCTCTAGCAGGCTTATTAGCTCTCATCGCAGAGAGGTCTCTTCAGTCATCACTAGAGAACAGTCCATCTTTTCCTCATAAGATAAACCTTCATTCTGGTCAGTACACATGGGCTCCTCAAGTGACTCGTCTTCCCTCTGGCAGAGAGTTTGTAACCTCCTCCAGTCAGTGACTGGTCTCTCCTCAAAACTCTCTTCCTGGTTAGGGAGATAATTATCTGAGCCTTGATAAAAATGCTTTTCAGCTTTTCTGTTACACCTTGCTCTTGTCAGTTTGCTGCCAGGCTTCTCATACAAACATTCAGGCTCTGCTCTCATACAAATATCCTGAAGCAGTTCACTATCTCTATTATAAGGATGTGAATACCTTAAAAGCTTCTGGCTTTCATTAGCAAAGGGTTTTCTATGGTTAAACTCACTGTTGGAGAATAACTGCCTGTTATGTCTCCCAGCCCTTCTTGGCTTCTTATTCCAGGCCTCAGAATACACAGGGTTAGGCTGACAATACTCTGACCTTTTGTTGAAGGGTTTTTGGTTCTCTCTAACCTGCCAGGCTTCACAAGCGCTTGCAGCTTCTTTGTCATCAAAACCTTCGTCAGTAATCATACAGGAATCACATTCAGCCTCTCTTCCTGGATCCTCTCTCTCCTGGACTCGAGTATAATAAGGATTCTCCTCTCTGGCCTGCTCCCAAGCTCTGGCCCGTTCCTGAACTCGAACTAACTCTGCTTGCCTGCCTGCTTTCTTATGCAGAGTTGTGGGCGTTTTCCTGCACATGTGCAGAGTGTTTCCCTCAGTGTTTGGGGAGTGTCTGTTGGCTGGGCGTGCCTTCAGGTCTCGTGCCTCAGCCTGCTCTGGTTGCCTATAGCAACTAGGAAGCTTTTTCTCTCCCTTTCTGTCAGTGTCTGTGCCGTACTCTTCAGCTTTTTGTGTCTTAAAGTTACAGGGCACATTTTCGGTGTTACAGTATATACTTCTGGTAATTTTCTAAAAAGAATTCTTTGTATTAAAGCTACTTAATCTGTGAACCCACTGTTTTGTGTTGGATCAGTTAGGGCCTAGTAGCAGCAATTAAAGTTTGAATTTAAAACACAGAGGAGAATTTTCTGGTTACATTTCATACCCAGCAGAGAGCTTGTAGATTAAATTTAATAGTCACTCAGGGCCAAGTAATAGCAAAGTACTTTTAGTTTAAATTTAACACACAGAAGAGAGCTTTCTGGTTACATTTGGAACCCAGCAGAGAGCTTGTAGTGTACATTTAATAGTCACTCAGGGCCTAGCATTAGAAAAGTACTTTTAGTTTAAATTTAACACACAGAAGAGAGCTTTCTGGTTAAATTTAGAACCCAGCAGAGAGCTTGTAGTTTAAATTTCATGAGAAGTTAGAGCCTAGCAGCAGCTAAGAGCTATAATTTAAATCAAATCAGAATTTAGCTTACCTCAGCAGCACAAGACAGGGTACTGTGTAGCAGCCCTCTTTTAATAAGTGTTATTTCCCTCCCTCCCCCCCCCCCCCGGGATAATCATAGCTTTATAGGTACTTACACATCTTAAAAGACAGGAGGTGCTTTCAGGTGAAGCTCATTACCCAAATCAGTCATACACTAAGGACCTGAGATTAATTAAGCTTCAGGTGAACAAGGTATATTAAACGTATTAGGTACAGTTTTATTGGTATAAATACCCATAGCAACCCCTAGTAAGTAAGAACTTAAAGATCTAGACACAAACTTAAAACTAAGATGCAGACAGCAGTCCAGCAGCGGGATGGGGGCTTTCCAGTCTTTTGCATTGAGTGTCACATGTATGATTTTCTCCCAGTTGGTGAGAGGTCGTACGTGTGCACTAGGTGCAAGGAGCTCTTTGCTCTCAGGGAACAAGTCCGTTCTCTAGAGGCTAAAGTAGCAGACTTGGAAAACATAAGACAGACAGAGAGGTACATAGACGAGACCTACAGGGATATAGTCCTGAAGTCCCACCTCCAGTCTGGCAGCACCCCTATTGCCATGGAGGAGAGAGGTCACGTGACAGGAGAGCATCACCCTGGTGTGGCAGGAAGTGATCCTGTAACTAGGACCTGTCCTCCAGGTGATGTAAAACCCTCTCGCACCGAGGAAGTTTCTCCAGGGCCATGTGCCCATGAGGGAAGGGTTAGGACAGCCGTTATAGTTGGTGATTCGATCATTAGGCATGTAGATAGCTGGGTGGCTGGTGGACGTGAGGATCGCCTGGTAACATGCCTGCCTGGTGCGAAGGTAGCGGACCTCACGCACCACCTAGATAACGTCTTAGATAGTGCTGGGGAGGAGTCTGCTGTCTTGGTACATGTCGGTACCAATGACATAGGAAAATGTAGTAGGGAGGTTCTGGAGACAAAATTTAGGCTTTTAGGTAGGAAGTTGAAATCCAGAACTTCCATGGTAGCATTCTCCGAAATGCTTCCTGTTCCATGCGCAGGACCCAAAAGGCAGGCAGAGCTCCGGAGTCTCAATGCGTGGATGAGACAATGGTGCAGAGATGAGGGTTTTGAATTTGTTAGGAACTGGGGAACATTCTGGGGAAAGGAGGGGCTCTTCCGAAGGGATGGGCTTCACCTTAACCAGGATGGAAACAGGCTGCTGGCATTAACCTTTTAAAAAGGAGATAGAGCAGCTTTTAAACTAGATATTAGGGGAAAGCCGACAGTCACCCAAGAGCGGATGGTTCGGAAGAATGTATCCTTGAAGGATACTACCAATAGCAGAGAGGTTCCACAAAAGAGTAAAGTAGCCCAAATGCCCTCAAGTATGGAGCAGACAGAGCTTAAAGATCCCAATTTACCCATGTCTAACAATAGCCAAATTAACATGAATAAAATACATTCTCTAAAATGCTTGTATGCAAATGCTAGAAGTCTAAAGAATAAGATGGGAGAGTTAGAATATATAGCACTAAATGAAAGGTTAGATATGATTGGAATATCAGAGACATGGTGGAAGGAGGACAACTAGTGGGACACTGTGATACCTGGGTACAAACTATATCGTAATGATAGAGCTGATCAAATTGGTGGAGGGGTTGCGCTCTATGTTAGAGAGGGCATTGACTCAGAAAGGATTAAAGTTTTGCAGGAAACAAAATCTGCTGTAGAATCTATATGGATTGAAATTCCATTTAAAAGGGGGAAGGCAATGGCAGAGGGGGTGTACTATAGAGCACCTGGCCAGAATGACCAAATGGATGATGAAATGCTCAAAGAAATCAAGGAAGCTAACAAAGGTTACAGCGCAGTAATAATAATGGGTGATTTCAATTACCCCGGTATCGGCTGGGTCAGTGTCATGGCAGGACATGCTAGGGAGATAAAGTTCCTAGATGAAATAAATGACTGCTTCTTGGAGCAGCTGGTTCATGAACCGACCAGAGGGGAAGCCATATTAGACCTAGTCCTTAGTGGAACACCAGATCTAGTGCAAGAGATAAGGGTGTTGGGGCCACTTGGCAATAGTGATTATAGCATGTTCGCCTTTGATTTAATTAGTGGAGGAGGGATAGTAAGGAAATCCACAGTACTACCTTTTAACTTTCGAAAGGGAGACTATGATAAAATGAGGAAAACAGTTAAGAAAAAACTAAAAGGAGCAGTTGCAAAGGTTAAAGACGTACATCAAGCTTGGGTGTTGTTGAAAAATACTATCTGTATTCCACGCTTTAAGAAAAGTGGAAGGAAGTCCAAAAAACTGCCAGCATGGTTTAAAGGTGAGGTCAGAGAGGCTGTTGTTGCCAAAAAAGCATCTTTCAGGAAATGGAAAAAATAGCCAAATTACAAAACCTGGAAACAGCACAAGCACTGGCACGTCAAATGCAAGGCATTGATAAGGCAGGCAAAGAGAGAATTTGAGAAGAAGCTTGCTGTGGAAGCAAAAACGCGAAATAAAGACCTTTTCAAGTACATTCGTAGCACAAAACCTGTGAGAGAGTCAGTTGGTCCATTAGATGATAAAGGGGTTAAAGGAGCACTAAGAGGCGACAAGGCGATAGCGGAGAGACTGAATGAATTCTTTGCTTCGGTCTTTACTGAGGAAGATGTAGGGATGTTACCCATGATCGAAGTGGTATTTAAAGGTGCGGAAGAATTGAAGGAAATATCGATACATCGGGAAGATGTCTTACAACTATTAGATAAACTGAAGAGTAGCAAATCACCTGGGCCGGATGGTAGACATCCAAGGGTGTTGAAAGAACTGAAATACGAGATTGCAGACCTGCTATCAGTATTCTGTGAACTATCATTAAAATCATCTCTAATACCTGAAGATTGGAGGATCGCCAATGTAACACCAATTTTTAAAAAGGGTTCCAGGGGTGATCAGGGAAACTACAGACCGGTGAGCCTGACGTCAGTACCAGGAAAAATGGTAGAAACCATCATAAAGAATAAAATTACTCAGCATGTAGATAGTCACAACCTAATGGGAGACAGCCAACATGGCTTTAGACAAGGAAGATCTTGTCTTACTAATCTGTTATGTTTTTTTGAAGGAGTGAATAAACAGGTGGACAAAGGTGAGTCGGTTGATATTGTGTATCTGGACTTTCAGAAAGCCTTTGACAAGGTCCCCCATCAGAGACTTTTGGCAAAACTAAAGAGTCATGGGATAGGAGGCAGTGTACTATTGTGGATCAGGAACTGGTTAAAAGATAGAAAGCAGAGGGTAGGGCTAAATGGCCAATTTTCCCAATGGAGAAAGGTGAATAGTGGTGTACCCCAGGGATCTGTGCTGTGTCCGCTGCTTTTTGACATATTCATAAATGACCTGGAAAGTGGAATAATGAGTGAGGTGATCAAATTTGCAGATGACACAAAACTATTTAAAGTTGTTAAAACCCAAGAGCATTGTGAAAATTTGCAAGAGGATCTTGATAAATTGGAAGACTGGGCATCAAAATGGCAGATGAAATTTAATGTGGACAAGTGCAAGGTTATGCACCTAGGGAAGAACAACCCAAACTATGGTTACACGATGCAAGGTTCCACATTAGGAACCACCACCCAGGAAAAAGATTTAGGTGTCATTGTGGATACCATGTTAAAACCCTCGGCCCAGTGTGCAGCGGCGGCCAAGAGAGCAAATAGAATGCTAGGTATGATAAGGAAAGGAATGGAAAATAAAACAAAAGATATTATAATGCCTCTATATCGTTCCATGGTGAGACCACACCTTGAATATTGTGTGCAATTCTGATCGCCGTATCTTAAAAAGGATATAGCGATTTTAGAAAAGGTTCAGAGAAGAGCCACCAAAATGGTAAAGGGGATGGAAGGATACTCCTATGAAGAAAGGCTAAAAAGGTTAGGCCTCTTTATTTACATTCTCTTATATTTATTTTATTTACATTCTCTTATATACCGCGCTATTCTGCATCAGTGCGGTTTACATTGAACAAACTGAAACCTTTAACCTTTAACCTGGAAAAGAGACGGCTGAGGGGAGATATGATAGAAGTCTATAAATTAATGAATGGAATGGAACGGGTAAACGTAGATCGATTGTTTACATTATCAGAATATAGAAAGACTAGGACATGCAATGAAGCTACAGGGTAAACTATTCAAGACTAATAAAAGAAAATATTTTTTCACTCAACGTGTAATCAAACTCTGGAATTTGTTACCGGAGGATGTAGTAAAGGCTGTTAGTGTAGCTGGGTTTAAAAAAGGTTTGGACAAGTTCCTGGAGGAAAGGTCCATAAACCATTATTAAGAAATGGCTGAAGATATCAATGCTTGACCCAGTACAAGCTTTGTGGAACTTGTGTCTCTTGGGGAAACTGCTAGGTACATATGACCTAGATTGGCCACTGTTGGAAACAGAATACTGGGCTTGATGGACCTTGGTCTGACCCAGTATGGCATATCTTATGTTCTTATGTAAGCCCCTCTTGGTTTAGCCTTTGGCGACCCATTTTCTTCAGGGCCTGCTCTTATTGAAGTCCCTGGTTTGCCCTCTGGCAACCAAATGGGACCTTAATGTAGTGTTGGGGCAACTCATTCACCCTCTCTTTGAGCCTCTGGCTACCTGCCACCTTCACTACTTCTCTTGAAAGGTGGCTTTCCTGATTGCTTTCACCTCCACTTGCAGAGTTAGCAAGCTTCAGGCCCTTGTGGTGGAAGCGCCTTATAACAGGTTCTTCAAGAACAGAGTGATGCTTCGCAAGCACCCCAAATTCCTGCCGATGCTAGTATCGCCCTTCCACCTCAACCAGGAAGTGGTGCTCCCTTTCTTCTTTCCAAGACCTCACTCCAGTTGGGCAGAGATGATCCTTCTCACCTTGGACTATAAGAGGGTTTTGTCCTTCTATATCCAGCGCAGTCAGGGCCACCACAAACCTTCTCAGCTTTCCATCTCCTATGATCCCAGTAGGCTGGGGGAAGCAGTGACCAAGCGTACGCTATCCACATGAATGGCAGACTGTATTGCCCTTGCTTATGAGCAGGCAAAGCTCCCGCTGGAAGGCCGCATCACGGCGCACCGTGTCAGGGCCATGGTAGCCTCGGTGGTGAACTTGCGCTCTGCCCCGATGACGGACATCTGCTTGGCCGCCACCTGGTCTTCAGTCCATACCTTCAGAGCCCATTACTGCCTGGAAAGAGAGTCCTGACAGGACAGTGCCTTTGGCCAGGTTGTGCTCTGTAACCTTTTCGAGGTCTAGGCAACTTCTACCCTCCGACCCTTCTGTGTTCAGGCTACCGGAGTGCTGGTTTCATTGGACACAGGTGTTCTACTGTGGTCTGGGGACACGGAGTCATTTGCTGCTGCTTGTGGCTCCGCATGAAGGAGACCCTATTTTTGCTATGTGCTTTCGGTAGCCTGTAGCTGTGGAGTCCCATATGTGAGGACTGACTTCCTGTTTGTTCCCGGATAAAGTGTAGTTACTCAGCCGTAACAGGTGTTCTCCGGGGACAGCAGGAATCAATCCTCAAGCCCTCCCTCCTCCCCTTGGAGTTGCTCTTTTACCATCTTTTATTTTTGCCGTCTTTTAGCTATGTCATCTGACTGAGCAAGATGGAACCCTTGGGTGGGAAGGGGACCACGCAAGCGTTGTGGCATCTCCCAAAGGCTTTCTTTGAAAGCTGGGCAGATGTTTCTGCGAGGGCTCTGTTGGTGCCGACGTCACCCATATGTGAGGACTGATTCCTGCTGTCCCTGGAGAACACCTGTTACAGGTGAGTAAGTAAGCTTTCACAGGCCTCAGATGGCCTTTTCTTGCGCATGTAATTAGGTAATCGGGACCTAACGCCTGCTAAGGAAGTGAGGATTCTGAATGTTAAATCAGATTGATTTTTCACCATGAAATAAAAAATAAGTTTAGTAGTACCTATCAGTTTTTTTCTTCACTTATAAAACCTTACATATCTGCACCCATATTTAAATAAATCTGATTTGCAAAACAGGAGTGGAGGAGAGCCTAGTACTTAGGGAGCAGCCTGAGACTATAAAGACCAGGGTTCAAATCCCACTGATACACCTTGTGGCCTTGGGCAAACTTAGATCGTGAGCCAAGGACAGGGAAATACCTACTGTATTTGAATGTAACTCACCTTTAACTACTGAAAAGGTGTAAGCTAAATGCTAATGATGATAAGTAAATTAAGCATTAATTGTTACCCACTTGGACTGTTGTAACATCCTCTATGCATAGGTCTACCAAAGTTGCATCTACAGAGAGTCCAGCTAGTACAGAATGCAGCAGCTCGTTTAATACGCAAGATAAATAATTATGAATGTGTTAAACCTGTATTGGAAGCCCTACATTGGTTACCTGTATTCCAACAGATTGAATTTAAAATCATGTTCTTGGTTGACAAGTCCCTGCAAGGAAAGCACCCCTTCTTATCTGCATACAGAGGTGCATTCGGGATTACGTTCCAAGTCGATTATTGCACTCTGCAGGCTAAGCACTTCTTAACTTACCGACAGAAATTAAATTAAAATCTAGTAGAAGTAGGGTGTTTTCCTGTGTTGAGCCTGCATATCAAAGCACCTCCTTTTAGAATTAAGAGAAAAGAGTGTGCCTGCCGTTTTTCGCAAGCATTGCAGAGCTTACTTATACTCGGTTGCATCTTAATGATTAATGATTTTATATTATGTTAGTTACTGTGATTTTAACTTACTGTATGATTATATACCTGCTTGCATTTTACTAGTGCTAGAGAAATAATCTGAAGAGTGGGTTCCTGGACACACTGATAAAGGGTAACACTGCCCGAAAAGAAAACCAGCAAAGTTGGAGAACATTTTGAAACAAAGTAACCTGGGATTTGTGCATTTTCATACGGCTAATGGCATCTTGCCTGTTGATATATTTCAGAAACCTCTAACGGAGGGTCTCCAAATAGCTAAAATGAGTGCTCTTCCATTTATATTCTGCCCAATATCTATGGATATTAACTAAAAAATCAGAGAAAGTTTTTGTATTGGATCAAGATGAGTCCCAGAGAGTTACAGTATTTTGGAATTCTCTCCTCTTTAATGAAGAAAGGTTTTTTTGTATTTCATTCCTGCTTTTTTAAATTAACTTTTATTGTTATTAATTGAATATTAAGCTTTCATTGATCACAAATGAAGTCAATACAATAGATAAGGGTAAGGAGATTTTGCTCACACCTTTTTCAGTAGTAGCTTAAGATGAGTTACGTTCAGGTACTGTAGTTATTTGCCTGCTCCGATGTGGCTTACAATCTAAGGGGCATGTTTACTAAAGTGCAGTAAAGTTTACCGTGGGCTTTAGGGTATGCTAAGTATTTAGCAGAGGACCACAGTAACCATTGCCATATGCTGAAACAGCCAGTGTGGTAAAACTCCTGTGAGATAGGGGCAGACAGTGGGTACTGACTGCATATTGCAGTTAGTGTGGGGGCCATTAGCACGCACTAACTGCCAATGTTGCACTTAGCATGGGTGCACTTAATGCCCCTCAGTGGGTGGCATTAAGCGCACCAACAGTAATTTCAATTGTAGTTTTTGGACGGTGAGGTATTTCTTACTGTCGTAACTGTGAGGGAACATGCTGGGCACGCCCCCAACAGTTCACGCTGCTCTGTTGTACCTCCTGTGCTAATTGTCGGCAGTTAACATACGCTAAGGTGTCAAATTTTTTTTTTTTACATTTTAGATTTTTTATTAAACAAACAAATGATCATACCAAGTCAACCAACAATATTTAGAACATACCTTAAGTTGTTCCCAACTCCAAAGCCAACTTCTTCCCAATAACCTTACCTACTCTCTCCCCTCCCTTCCCCCCCTCCTCCAGGAGCACCAGGTCCCCTTCATCATGCAACAATCCACTGTTCACAGCATACTTATCTCCATCATCAGTTTGACACATTTACCCACTTTATATACATTCTTCCCTCCTCCCTATTGCCCTGTCACTTGCCTCCCCCTTCATCCCTGGTTCCCTGACCCCTCTTACACTCCTTCACCTGCCAGTCCTCGAATGGTGCCCACAGCAGAAGAAAGGCCGGCATTCTTGCCCTCTGTATTGTAGTAAGCTTCAACGTTCCTTGTATATAGCAAACCTCCTTTAACAAGCTTTAGTAAAAATGCCCCTAAGCTTGCACCTGTGGCAATGGAGGGTTGAGTGACTTGCCCAAAATCACATGGCAGTTGGTGTCATTAAAACTGGTCGTCTTCCCTGTTTCTCTGTCCACGGCTCTAACTATTGGGCAACTCCTTAGCTCCATAGTGCAATATCACACATCCTCTTCCAATTGGTATATCATGCAAATAATCAACAAAAAAGGAGAAGACTGCCTTCCACAAAAACAAGTAACAGGGTAGCGGAGGACAAATTACCACGGCCAACACGGAGATAATCAAAGTAAACTTTATTGAAGACTTTATCTCCGTGTTGGCCGTGGTAATTTGTCCTCCGCTACCCTGTATCATGCAAATAATGTCAAGATTAACAGCTAAAGTGCGCGACCATGTTAATATATGCTAATGCTGTTAACACGCATTATTTGTAACTAGGTCCCACAGCATAAAATGAGAGCTGTCATAAAATAACGCATGTTAATGACAGTGTGCACCAATGGTGTAGTACATGTCTGTTTAGTTTATTCAAACATTTGATATATTGCTTTTCAACTTTTTATCGGGACATAGCAAAGCAAATTCCATATTGCATAATAACTCTAGCTAGTACTGCGCTGATTTCAAAATAGTGCGGTATATAACACCAAATAATTAAATAACTAGATAGATAGAGAGTAAATTGTATTATCAACCCAAGTATTTAAAAGGGGAATTTTAGAAAGGACATCCAAGTCAAATTGCAGACATCCAGGGCAGAACGCATTAAGAAATGCCAGAGATGTCTATATCTTCACTCAATTTTAGTAAAACAGATGTCCCCAACATCAGCATCCCCCTTAGGAAAGTGTGGGGCAGGGACGTCCATCTCAGGCAAGCTAGAAGAAGGGGATGTCCAATGGCATAGCAAAACATAAACATGAGCACTCGTTCCACATCAGTGTTTGTTCTCAAGTTGTAAAAGAAAGGGGCTCTAAGTGTACCTTCTTCTCCACACCCTCAGGATGTTTGCTTGACAAAACAAGCATTTCTCTGGGGCCTGTTCATGCCTGGAGCAGGTTTAACCTTAGACACAGCTCAGGGTACCCAGGATGTTTCTGAGATTGGGCCAGGACGTGCAGGTTCTTGGGAACACTCTGGCCATGCCTCTGCCAGGCCCCCTTCCGACGTGGATGTCCTCAAGCTGGGGATGTCCACAGAACTAGCTTCTGAAATGGCTCTGGGGACATCTCTTTACCTTGGATGCCTCTATGCCGGTTTTCAGACATCCAAAACATGAATAGGGCTTCTAAAATACCCCCCCCCCCACGTGTTGTATTATTTTTTTAGGGTTATCTTATTGTAATGGTTTGCTGTATTACTGAAATATACATTTGTTTTCTTTTTGACTATCTTCCTATGATTGGTGGGTTGACGCTAAAATGTTTTGTTTTTGATTTGTTGTTTGTTTTGAGAGATGGTTTATTTTATTTTTTATATAACTTTGTTTTATTTATATAAACGAGGAGCTCAGTACAAATTTATCATCAGATGGATACAACCTAGAACCATACAGCAAAATACTCGTACAATATATCAGAGGGAAAGGGTGTTGTACAGTTAGCGCGCCTGATAAGTCAAGCATGTAAATAACTAACCCTATACACCCATACCAGTGTCATCAAGTATAGGGAATTATAGCATTGCAAGAAGGTAACTACTAGGAAAAGAGCTGAGCCAACTAGACAAAATAAAATACAGTAAAGCAAAATAACATAAAATATATAATAAAATAAAATCTATTATGGCGCATGTTTACCATAATACTAGCCACATCAGAGGTTGAGGAGATGGAGAAGACGCATGAGGAAAGGAGTCAGCCACTCTGGGGACCATCAAATGGACTTTCCTCAGGGATCAATAGACAGATATTATTACACAGGGAACCTTGAGGGAGTTGAAAGCCATAAAAATACATTACAGAGAAGAGGATTCCAAACTTAGACGGACCCTTATAACTGATCATTCCAGTCAAACATCTGAATTCAACTGGCCCGCAATCCATCGGATATAAGGCCCCCACAAACAGTCAAAATGATCTTGCTGTTTTTGAGCCTGTCAGAAAGTTTATCCATAACCATTAGCTCATTTACCTCTACTCTCCAGTCCATTAGTCCCGGTCGGGTTTCACTTCGCCATCTGTGAGCAATGACCATCCGAGCAGCAACCAGAAACAACAAGACCACCACAACCACCTGCACTCTCATACAGGCCGGAGAGATGATTTCTTTTCTGTTCAAGCTGTACAAGGCTATCAATTGCTTTTAAATCAGGAATTGGTTAGCTATACATTTTTTAATTAAGTGACCCAAATCAACTGTTTGCCTTCTTTAAAAAGCAAGAAATCTAAAGATGTTTTAAGGTATAGAGAGAGCTGTACATAGTCCTTCCTCATCCTCCACTGGAAGGTGAGGATAAAATCTACTTTATTCTTCTTTCAATTTATTTTATATGCTAATGCTTGCTTATCTTTTTTATTCCACTATGTTATTTGCTTTCTTTAATATTCTTTTTAAATAAAAAAAATGTAACAACTCTGTTATGACTTTTTCTGTATCACTTTATTTGCAATGTAGACCAAGTTTGCACTATATTTTGATTTGAAAAATATGAACATTTTTTCTTATTGAACAGAGTTTTTACTCAGTATATTTTTTTGTATTTTGATATTTACATGGAGCCCCATGCAGAAAGGGGCATGTCCAGCCTGTCCTGGCATCCAAAATCTGGACGGGCCACATTTGCACCCGATTCTGATCCCACAGGAGCTAGACAGCCCCACGGGATGAGAATCGGGTGAAAAGGGCTTTGACGGGCAGGATGTGCCCCGATGCAGGTCCTTTGGATGCCCTACTCCTTCCCCGTCTACCCTACAATGGCTCCTGCATGGAGCCCGGTGTAGCAGCGCTCACCCCAGACCCAGTATAGCTTGCTTTCCCTGCCATCTGACCCTCGAATGGGCCTGCCGAGGCCAGAGTTGGGCTGCGGCGAATCTCCTGAGCCCTCCCTACCTTTCAGGGGAGTCCACCGCCATTGTTTGGGGAGGAGTTGGATAAATTGGTGAAAAACTTGGGAGAGTCTAAAGAGAGACGCCTCCCCAAGGATAAACAGAAGCAGGCCCGCAGGACAATTGCTGCACACTTAGTGGTAATGTGGTACTTAAGATGAATGACTCCTCTATGAGTTTCTTTAGATGAACCGCCTTACTGGAGCACACATTAGCATTCGCACCCGAGTGTTAGCTGCTGGGGACTTGCTGGTGATGCACTGAACAGGTAACATGGAGGTTTCTTTCACACATTAAGTGTAAATCCTTGGTGGACTTTAGTAATAGAGGCCCATAGGTGCCTATATTTTCTTTGTAAGAACATTACTTAAAATCATAAGATATGCCATACTGGGTCAGACCAAAGGTCCATCAAGCCCAGGATCCTGTTTCCATCAATGACTAATCCAGGTCTCAAGTATCTGTTGGGTTCCTAAAGGTTTACATACACATTCCATGCTGCTTGTCCCAGGGGTACGCAGTGGATTTCCCCAGTCCTCTTTAATCACGGCTTATGGAATTTTCCTCCAGGAACCTGTCCAAGCCTGTTTTAAACCCAGCTACACTAGCAGCTGTTACTACTACATCTTCTGGTAATGACTTTCAGAATTTGATTACGTGCTGAGTGAAAAAATATTTTCTACGATTAGTCTTAAATGAGCCACATTGTAACTTCATTGTGTGACCTCTAGTCTTTCTACTTTTTGAAGGAGTAAACAATTGATCTACATTTACCTATTCTACTCCATTCATTATTTTATAGACCTCTATCATATCTCCTCTCAGCCATCTCCTTTCCAGGTTGAAGAGTCCTAACCTTTTAAGCCTTTCCTCATAGAGATATCTTTCCTTATCGTTCCTCCAGTTTAGTCCTCTACCTCTGGGTTGTCAATCTCCTCCTGCAGCTTGGAGACTGGTCTGTCAGAATCAGGGCCGGATTTACCTTGAGTGAGGCCCTACGCCAACAAAAATTGTGGGCCCCCAGCAGGGGCGGCCCAAGGGGGGTGCGGGGCCTCATTTGCATAAGGGGCCTCATTTGCATAAATATTTGCATAATGTTACCATATACTAACTTTTAGTAAACGTGCCTCTTAATGAGTGTATGGATAAAGAAAGACTAAAAGATTTCTACATTACTATAATCCAGTGCCAACTGCCAGACACATTAGGAACTACTACAAACACTGCCCATTTAGAACCCATAGTAAACCTGCCGTATCCTAACAGCACTACCAGGACTCACAAAGCACCATACTCTACCAATCAAAAGGCAACACTGCAAATATTAAACCAATACATTTCAGAGAACAACAATACATGACCTACTGGGGAAAGAGAACAAGTGGCAATGTCAAATAGGAATTATATAAACAGAACACCTCAGCTCAGTTACACATGCAGAACATAGACCATCACCAAACAAGTAATCACAATTTAGAAACAGGAAGACAATAATTAAACTGGGAATCCCAAAAGCCAAACTTGGAATGTACAACACTGTAGAAATAAAACTATACATTAATTTGCTCTTGTACTAAACAAAGTGCAGACGTTAATGATGCACATTTACCAGAGCTGACATATTCCAATTAATAAATTCAAAATAAAGAGATTATTTTTCTACCTTTTGTGCATTTTTTTCAGCTGCAATTGCTCCAGCCACTTTCTTCTGGTTTCTTCGTGTCTTCTGCTAACTCTCCATCGTCTGCTGTCCATTTGTCCTTTCTTCTCTCTTCTAGATTTTTTTCCATTCTCTCTCTACATCTGCTTTAACATACTAATCTTTCTCCTTTTGCTCTTTCCTCATTCCTATTTCATCCACTCAAATTTTACCCCTCCATCCTCAATCCCCACTTACTCTCCCAATACCCGGCCAATTGTAGATTTTTTATCCCTCCCACACAAAATATTTTTCCCTTCTCCATTTTACTCTTCCAGCCCCATCCCATTCTAATCCTCCCCCAACATCAGCTCCTTTCTAGTTCCAGCCTCACCCAGCATCCATTCCCTTCTAGTCCCTGCATCAGCCCATTTCCAGTCCTAGCCATCCATCAGCCCATTTCCAGTCCTAGCAACCCCCCAACCCAATACCAGTCCTAGCCCCCCATCAACCCAATTACAGTCCTTAACACCCATCACCACATTTTCAGTTTAAGCCCCCCCTATATCCCATTACCAGTCCTAACCCCCCATCAGCCCACTTCCAGTCCTAACCCCATCAACCCATTTCCAGTCAGCCCCCCATAGCCCATTGCCAGTCCTACCCCCCCCATCAGCCCATTACCAGTCCTAACCCCATCATCCCACCTCCAGTTTTAACCCCCCAGCCCATTTCCAGTCCTAGCCCCCCATAGCCCATTACCAGACAACCATCAGCCCACAGCCCATTACCAGTCTTAACCCCCTCCAAAGCCCATTACCAGTTCTAACCCCCCCAACAGCCCATTACCAGTCCTAACCCCATCAGCCCACCTTCAGTCTTAACCCCCCAGCCCATTTCCAGTCCTAGCCCCCCCATAGCCCATTACCAGACAGCCCCCATCAGCCCACAGCCCATTACCAGTCTTAACCCCCCCAAAGCCCATTGCCTGTTCTAAGCCCCCCCAACAGCCCACAGTCCATTACCAGTCGTAACCCCATCAGCCCACCTCTAGCCTTAACCCCCCCAGCCCATTTCCAGCCCCAGCCCCCCCAATAGCCAATTACCAGTCCTACCCCCCCCCATAGCCCATTACCAGCCCTACCCCCCCAGCCCATTTCCAGCCCCAGCCCCCCCAATAGCCAATTACCAGTCCTACCCCCCCCCCCATAGCCCATTACCAGCCCTACCCCCCCCAGCCCATTTCCAGCCCCAGCCCCCCCAATAGCCCATTACCAGTCCTACCCCCCCCATAGCCCATTACCAGTCCCCCCCCCCCCGGCCTAAAGTAAAATTTAATTTTTAAAAAAAACCTGGTGGCTGCCGCCGCGGGGCCCCCTCTGCTGCCGCGGCAGCACCAACTGACCCGCGGGGGCCCCGTCTACAAGCTGAAGCCGTCGGTTTCGGTTGGTTCTTCCCTCCCTCCCTCCGTGCAGGCTGCAGGCTGTGAGAGACGCGAAGGGAGAGCGTCTCCTCACGTCTCTGTTAAGCCCGCAGGGGCTGATGGGAAATTTCCCATCAGCCCCTGCGGGCTTAACAGAGACGCGAGGAGACACTCTCGCGTCTCTCACAGCCTGCAGCCTGCACGGAGGGAGGGAGGGAGGGAACCGACGGCTTCAGCTTGTAGACGGGGCCCCCGCGGGTCAGTCGGTGCTGCCGCGGCAGCAGAGGGGGCCCCGCGGCGGCAGCCACCAGGTTTTTTTTAAAATTTTATTTAAAAAAAAATGAACTTGTTTTTTTTTTGTGGGCCCCTGCCGGCTGTGGGCCCTATGCCATGGCGTACATGTAAATCCGGCCCTGGTCAGAATCATGACATCACTGGATATAGCCTGCTGCACTCTCACTCTCATCCCAGTGTGACCAGTCTCCAGGCAGCAGGAGGACGTGGCGAGCCCTGGGTGAGAGCTCTCTGGAGTAACTGATAAGGAGCATTTAGGATAGTTAGTTATGTTATTTTGGGTTCTAGAGTTTAAAAAAAAAAAAAGGAAGGTTTAAATTGGTGTTTGACACCGGTGATACAAAAAAAAAAAAAAGAGGCAAAGGCATTCTTGCTCCTTACCGGTAAAGTGCTTTATTTAGGGTACAGGCTCAGGAAGTCGAGTCTGTTACCCTGGAGGGAGCTCAGAGGTTCTCTCCCCCCAGACTCTACGGGGGAGAGCCCTTCTGTTGGTGTGAGGGACTCCCGACGGCTTTAAACGGCTCCGGACACCGCGGCTGACAAGGCAGCGGCTGTCTGGGACAGCGGGTCATTGAAAAGCTCAGCCGGATTCAAAGAAAAGCCAAACGCAGTCCTGCCTGGTAAGAATTCCACCGGTTGCAGTCTGCACTGCTGGGGGAGAGATCGCCGGTTAGCGCAGGACCCTCCGTAGCTCTATTTGGCACCCTTTTTGTAGTTCTGGGTTTCCCGGCAGCCATTTTCTCAGCCACGGAGAAACCGCGTGGCTGAAGTGCGGCTTGCAATCCCGCTGCCGGGTAAGGCACCGGAGTTTGCTGTTTCAGCATTTTTCTTTGTTTTGCTTTGTTTTCTTTGGTTTTATTCTTCCCTCATTCGGGGGGCGCTTTGAGTGTGTCCTTCAGCCCCTTCAGCAGGGGGGGCTGAGGAGGATTTCTTGGCTCGGAGAAGGCAGGGCCTGCAAAAAAAACCCCCAAAAGGAACAAGAAACGTTGGTGCCTGAGCATAGCCTGTGTGTAAAAAAAAAAAGAAGACAAAAACAGCAAATTCAGGAGTAGATCAGGCGTTTAAAGGGCCAGCCCCTGGTATCTCTTATGGCTTCCAGACCACAGTGTATTGTTTGCGGGACTAGAAGGGGCACTGTGGCGGATACGGGGGTTTGCCGGGGTTGTGCAACCCTCTCCTCCATGGTGGAATAGCAGATGGATGCCAAGGACCCTCCAGAGGCGCCGTCGGGCGCGGGGGCTGCTTCTCCACGGCTGATGGTGCAAGATCCAGGATTGGAGGACCGGCAGGAGACCTTCAGCGCTCCTCTGAAGGAGCAGGCGGTGGGTCTCGGGGGTTTTAGCCTGGAGTTTGTTTTGCTAATGCATCAGGCCTTTTGCTTGCGGAGCCAGGGCAAGGATTTTGGCTCCGGGGCGCCGGTGGTTCCAGCTCAGCTGCTGGAGGCAGCTGTTGAGCTTGGGGAGGACACGCCAGTGCCAAAAAGGGAAAGGATGAAGGAGTCGACCTCGGCGGAAGGTGAATGGCCTGAGGCTGCAGATACAGAATGGGAGAGTCCTGATGATGGAACGCATGATCTGGAAGAAGGCGAGATTCCTGAACAGGAAGATCAAGCTAAGATTATTCGAGTATTCCGCAGAGACGAGCTTCCGGCTTTGGTCTCGGAGACGTTGCAGATGTTGCATCTGGCCCCGCCAGCAGCGGTGGAGGAAGATGTCGAAGATCCCGTCATTCAGGTGCTTCGTCAGACCCAGGTCGTGTTCCCTGTGCACAGAGCGGTCGACAAAATGATTCAGGAAGAGTGGGATAGACCGGAAGCCGGCCTACGTGGCATACGGACGATGAATAGGCTCTATCCTCTAGCAGATAAGGATAAAGACAGGTTCCACGCACCGCGGGTGGACGCGGTGGTGTCGGCAGTTACCAAAAAGACCACTATTCCGGTGGAAGGTAGTGCGGCCTTGAAGGATGCTCAGGACCGGAAAGTAGATGGGTTGCTGAAGCAGGCCTTTGAGGCGGATTCGCTTTCGCTGCAGTCCTCCATTTGTGGGGCGTGGGTGGCCAGGGCATCTCTTCGTTGGGTCCAGCAATTGCATCAGTCTTCGCACTTGGATCCTGAGGAGTTACGGGAGCTAGATCGCCTGGAGTCCGGGGCGGCGTACTTAGCGGATGTGCATTATGACTTCATTAGAGCCTTGGCCAATAGTACAGCATCAGTAATGGCAGCCCGCCGGTCGGTGTGGTTAAGAAATTGGGCGGCGGGCGGCCCTTCTAAGTTCCGACTTAGCAAGCTTCCCTTTAAGGGGGGGCTGCTTTTTGGGGAGGATTTGGATAGGTTGGTGAAGGACCTTGGGGAGTCCAAGGCGGGTAGGCTTCCAGAGTATAAACCAAAGCCGAGTAAGTCCGGTTCCAGTTATCGCGGCCAGTTTAGGGATTTCTGGAGGTTTCGGTCAACACAATTCGGCAGTTTCCAGAGGGGTCGGTTTCCGACTCGAGCCCAGCCCTTTTGTGGGTTTATGGGGGCGAGTAGAGGTTTCTCCACATCCCCCTCTTCCACGGCCCGGAAGTCACAATGAAACAAGGCGGGTCCAGACGGAGGGGTCTCCCATAGGGGGTCGGCTCAGGGGGTTTCTTTCCGCTTGGACCCATATCACATCCGACCAATGGGTGTTAGAGATAATTCAGCATGGCTATGCACTAGAGTTGGCGCGACCCGTGCGGGATTCCTTTGTGATGTCTCCTTGCAGGGGTTCCCACAAAACCGCAGCGGTTCGCGTTACCTTGAAAAGGCTGCTCCACTTGGGGGCAGTGGTGGAAGTGCCGGCAGCCGAATGCGGCGGGTGTCGGTACTCTATTTATTTCGTGGTACCAAAGAAAGGCGGCACGTTGCGTCCGATTTTAGACCTGAAGGCCGTAAATCGTTGCTTGCGGGTGCCGCATTTCTGGATGGAGACCCTGCGGTCAGTTATTGTGGCAGTTTGTCAAGGGGAGTTCTTGACATTGCTGGATCTGATGGAGGCGTATTTACACATACCTATCCGGGAAGCGCATCAGCGGCTTCTGCGGTTCGCTCTTCCTTGGGGTCATTATCATTTTCAAGCTTTACCCTTCGGTCTGGCGGCGGCGTCGCGTACTTTCACCAAAATTATGGTGGTAGTGGCGGCAGCGTTGCGCAAAGAAGGCATTTTGGTCCACCCTTATCTCAACGATTGGTTGATTCGGGCCAAGTCCGCGGAAGAGAGTGTTCGAGTGACAGAGTGGTGAACTTTTTGCAGAATCTGGGCTGGGTAGTCAACCCGGCAAAGAGTCACTTAGAGCCGTCCCAGGACCTCGAATATCTAGGGGTCTGGTTCGACACGCTGCGGGGTCAGGTGTTTTTGCCGTCCAGAAGAGCAGAGGAGTTGAGAATGTGCGTCCGCCGGTTCTTAGCAATTCCAGCACCTTCAGCGTGGGACTACCTCAGGGTGCTGGGAACTATGGCAGCGACCCTGGAGGCGGTGCCGTGGGCGAAGGTTCACAGGCAGCCGTTGCAGAGGGCATTGCTTCGCCATTGGTCGCATCAGTCTGATCCGTTGAGCAAGCATCTTCCTTGTACGCTCAAAGTTCGGCAGTCTCTTCTTCGGTGGTTGCGCAGGACGTCGCTGGAAGCCGGCATGCCGCTGGAACAACCAAATTGGTTCCCGTTGTTGACGGACGCAAGTCTGGTTGGCTGGGGAGCCCACTGCAGGAGTTGGTTTGCACAGGGGCCCTGGTCCCCGCTGGAGGCGTCGTGGTCGATAAATCGGCTGGAACGTCGGGCGGTGGCCAGGGCGCTTCAAGAGTTCGAGGACATAGTGCTGGGCCTTCCAGTGCGGGTTCTCTCCGACAACTTGGCGACAGTAGCCTACATCAACCGTCAGGGCGGCATGGGGAGTGCCGCAATGGAAGAGGAAGTGGACAAGTTGTTTGCTTGGGTAGAAAGTCGGTTACCTGCAATTTCGGCAGCGCACATTGCAGGGAAGGACAATGTCAAAGCGGACTTCCTCAGCAGAGTTCAAGTGGACGCAGGCGAGTGGGAGTTGAATCCCGACATTTTTGCGCAGATTGTAAGCTGACGGGGAACTCCAGTGATGGACCTAATGGCGACATTCCAGTCGGCAAAGGTCAGCCGTTTTTTCAGCAGAAGACGAGAAAGGATGTCCGAAGGTCTGGACGCGCTGTTGCATCAGTAGCCGTCAGACGGGCTTCTTTATGTGTTTTCCCCGTGGGCGCTGATAGGCCAGGTGGTTCAGAATATCGGAGCTCATCCAGGGTGGGTGGTGTTGGTGGCACCCGATTGGCCGAGACGCCCGTGGTACACGGATCTGGTGCATCTGCTGGACGGGCAGCCTTGGCGGCTCCCGCAGAGGGCGGACCTCTTGTTGCAGGGTCCTCTGTTCATGCCCCAGGTGGATCGGTTCTCACTTACGGTATGGCCATTGAGAGGGCTAAACTGAGAAAGAAGGGCTATTCGTCGGCGGTAGTGGCTACCTTGCTTCGAGCTCGGAAACACTCCACTTCCTTAGCGTATGTGCGAGTTTGGCGGATTTTTGAGGATTGGTGTTCGCGACGTCAGGTCCATGCAGCTACAGTTCCTATCCCTTTGGTGTTGGAGTTCTTGCAGGACGACTTTGATAAAGGTCTTGCAGCCAGTTCCCTGCGAGTTCAGCTGGCAGCGCTTTCCTGTTATCGGGGTAAGGTCAACGGTGTATCTTTGGGGGCTCACCCTGATGTGGGTCAGTTTTTTGAAGGCGGTTTCTCGGCTCCGGCCAGCGCGCAGGGTGTGGGTGCCTCCGTGGGAACTCAATCTCGTTTTGGGGGCTTTGTCCAAGCCACCCTTCGAGCCTTTACGGCGGGCTTCGCTAAAGGATTTGACATTGAAGACAGTGTTCCTGGTGGCGATCTGTTCCGCTCGGCACATTTCAGAGTTGCAAGCTTTGTCCTGTAGGGAACCATTCCTTTCATTCTCTAGAGAAAAGGTGGTGTTGCAGCCGGTTCCATCCTTTTTACCTAAGGTGGTGTCCCCTTTTCATTTGACTCAGACGGTGTCCTTGCCGGTACTAGGGTCTTTGGAGGACGGCAAATCGGATCGCAGTCTCCGGCATTTGGACGTGAAGAGGGTGTTGCGTCAGTATTTGCAGGTCACACAAGCCTTTCGTAGGTCGGAGCGGTTGTTTGTGTTGTTCGGTGGTGTGCGCAAAGGGGAAGCAGCGGCTAAGGCTTCCATTGCCAGATGGATTCGGGAGACGATTTCTTCCGCTTACCTGCTTCAAGGCCGGTCTGCGCCTGAGGGGTTGCGGGCCCATTCCACCAGGGCGCAAGCTTGTTCGTGGGCGGAGCACAGTTTGGTTCCGCCGGTTGACATTTGTAAGGCGGCGACTTGGTCGTCTCTGCATACGTTTAGTAAACATTACCGGCTGGACGTTGCAGCAGCTTCTGATGCCCGGTTTGGCTCGGCGGTTTTGTCTGCCGGCTGGAAGGGTCCCTCCCAATGATTACTGCTCTGGTACATCCCAGAGGTAGAGGACTGAACTGGAGGAACGATAAGGAAATGATAATTACACTTACCTGGTAATTGTAGTTCCTTGAGTGACGACAGTTCAGTCCTCCTTCCCGCCCACAATGTCAAGAGGGTTCCAGGTTGGCAGTCCGGCGACAAATGTTACGGGTAAGTCTGGTTTCTTTCCATTATGTGGATAGTTCACTTTCTCTATGGCAGGGAAGGGGGTAAGAAAGCCTTGCCGGGGAATGATTGCTTTTTTTATACAAAGTTTACGGACCGTTCAGTATTACTGTTAGCTACTTATTTCTTGCTCCTTTGAGTCTGCTTTGTTAATAGTTCACACTGGGATGAGAGTGAGAGTGCAGTAGGCTATATCCAGTGATGTCATGATTCTGACAGACCAGTCTCCAAGCTGCAGGAGGAGATTGACAACCCAGAGGTAGAGAACTGAACTGTCGTCACTCAAGGAACTACAATTACCAGGTAAGTGTAATTATCATTTCTATATCCTTTATCATTCTGGTTGCTCTTCCGTGTACCTTTTCTAATTTTACTATATTCTTCTTAAGGCATGACGACCAGAATTGCACACAATATTCAAGGTGCAGCCGAACCATGGAGTGATACAGAAGCATTATAATATCCTTGGTTTTATTTTCTATTCCTTTCCTTATTATTGCTAGCATTCTATTTGCTTTCTTGGCCGTGGCTGCACATTGGGCAGAAGATTTTAACATATTATCCACTATGAAGCCCAGATTCTTTTCCTGAGTAGTGATTCCTAATGTAGAACCTTGTATCGTGTAACTAGTTTGAGTTGTTCTTCTCTAAGTGCATAACTTTGCACTTGTCGACATTAAATTTCATCTGCCATTTGGATGCCCAGTCTCCCAATTTTAGAATAACCCTAAAAAAATGGTGTCTTTGTCTTTCTTCCTAGGCAACCTTTCCATATACCTTTCTGCTCAAGCTTTTTTTTTTATATTACAGTCATATCAGAGAAATGTTTTCAGTTCTCTGTTAACAAGGTTGTTGTTGTTAAGTGCCGTCGAGTCGGAGTCGACTCATGGCAACCCTCTGGATAGCTATCCTAAATTGTGTTCAGTCTTCAGTCATGCGGCTCATTGTTGACAGACTGGTACCCATAGCTGCTGTTATTGTATCGATCCATCTCATTGCTGGCCTTCCTCTTTTGCGTTGACCTTCTCTCTTGCCACGCATGATGTCTTTCTCTAATGATCTCTCTCTTCGCATGATGTGTCCAAAGTATGAAAGTCGAAGTCTTGTCATCTGAGCTTCTAAAGAAAGCTTAGGTTTGATGTCCTCTAGTACCGACTGGTTTGTTCTTCGGGCAGTCCATGGTATACACAGTATTTGCCGCCAGCACCATAATTCAAAGGCATCAATTTTCTTCCTGTCTATCTTTTTCACTGTCCAGCTTTCACATCCATATGATGTTATTGAAAATTCCATGGCTTGAACAAGTCAAATCTTTGTATGGAGAGAGACATCTCTGCTCTTGAGAATCTTATCTAGGTCCTTCATAGCCATTCTGCCAAGAGCAATGCGTCGTCTGATTTCTTGACTGCTTGTTGCTTCTTTATTGATAGTTGATCCAAGTAGGTTAAAGTTGTTCACGATTTCAATTTCTTCTCCTTCAACGATGAACCTGTTGTTTATGCCAGTTGTCATGATCTTTGTCATCTTTACATTGAGGTGCAGGCCCATTTTGAGACTATGTTCTTTGATTGTGAGAAGCAAATGTTTCAGATCATCTTCACTTTCAGCCTGTAATGTGGTATCATCAGCATAGTGAAGGTTGTTGATGAGTCTTCCACCAATCTTCACACCTCTGTTGTCTTCATACAATCCTGCTTCTCTGATGATTTGTTCTGCATATAAATTAAACAGGTAGGGGGAAAGTATGCAGCCTTGTCTTACACCTTTGCTTATTTTAAACTATTCTGTTTCTCCTTGTTCTGTTTGAACTGTTGCTTCTTGATCAATGTACAGATTGTGCAAGAGTACGATCAGGTGTTCTGGTACACCCATGCTTCTTAATGTGGCCCAGAGTTTCTCATGGTTTACACAGTCAAAAGCTTTGTTATAGTTGATAAAGCACAAATAGATATCCTTTTGGTATTCTTTAGTCTTTTCAAGGATCCATCTCACATCCGCAATGATGTCTCTCGTTCCTCGCCCTTTCCGGAACCCTACTTGCACTTCAGGTAGTTCTTGTTCCAGGTATGGTTGTACTCCATTTTGAATAATCTTCAGTAGAATCTTGCTGGCATGTTGGATCAGAGCGATTGTGCGATAATTTCCACAGTCAGTTGGATCACCTTTCTTTAGTATTGGTATAAACACAGATCTTTTCCAATCAGTTGGCCATGATGTTGTCTTCCATATTTTTTAGCTGAGCCTTGTAAGTACGATAACAGTTGCATCAGATTGCTGTAATACTTCTTTGGGAATGCTATCAATGCCTGGTGCTTTGTTCTTTGATAAGGCTTTCAATGCTGCTTCAACTTCTTCTTTCATCACCAATGGTTCCCGATCATAAGGTACAGGTTGAAATGGCTGTTGGTCCACTTGATCTTTATCATATAAAAACTCTGTATATTCCTTCCATCTTTTCTTGATCTTCTCAGCATCATTCAACATAGAACCTTGAGCATCTTGTAACATTCCAATTTGAGGCTGGAACTTTTTCTTTAAGTCTCGTAGCTTTAGTAAAGCCGATCTTGTTCTTCCTCTAATAGTTTCTGCTTCTACTTCCTTGCATGTGTCATTGTAGTACTTTTCCTTGTCCTGTCTTGCTGCACGTTGGAAATCTCTGTTGAGTTCTGTGATTGTCTTTCTTTGTCCTCTGGCTTTAACTGCGTTTCTGGGCAATTTTCAGAGTTTCTTCCGTCATCCATTTTGGCCGTTTTTTCTTTTTCACCTTTTGTAGAGACTTCAAGCTTTCTTCCAACACAACCTTCTTGATGTTATCTTTGTATATTTATCCTTGCTAAAAGTAATACTGATGTTATCTGAGAAACTCTTAAGTATTCAAAGATGTCCCATTAAGTGATGATCATGTGAACTGTACAGTTAATTGTAGCCCGATGTGCTAATAGAGGGTTTCAGTGGATTTGAAGCCAGACAAAACAATACCTGTGAGAGGGAATCCCCTGAAATATTGCTCACTGCGGTCTTGATGGCAGGAATGACAAATTGTCCATCATCATAATTCAGATAAAGGGTAGTCTGCAACTTTTTTCACGGCGACCTTGATGTATTGGATCAATCCAGGATTCACTCTGTACATTTTATCGTCCAAGAGTGACAGATGCTTTTGAAAGCTTTCTTCTAGTCAATCTATATTATACTGAAGTTTTGATTTTTCTTACAGCTGGTCATGATAGCTTTATTCAGGATTAAGTTGTCTTTGGTTCCAAATGTTCCTTTCTTATTGTCTTTCTTTTCTGTTGCCATGATTTTGTTATTTTTTTTAATTTTATTTAAAACAATAGATTCTGTTAATTGCAAGAGTCCTCAGCATATTCCAACCAACAGACATCAGAATCTATGTCATCATATATCCTATCTGGCTCTATTCAGTTTCGTGGTTTCTCAATAACAGACATAGGATGAATCGCCTTGATTATTGAATATATTCTTAGCACCTGTTCCTAATAACTTGTATCCATGCAGTAGTGTTACATCTGTAAATAGACTGTAAATAGTTTCCCTTGTTATCCAAGTTCCTTCCCTTGTTATCTGTAATCTCATGCTTGTTATTGTACTGAGACTTTTTGTTCTATGTGAACCGCGCTGATGCCGAATAGTGCGGTATATAAGAGAATGTAAATAAAATAAAAATAAAATAAATAAAAATATTATTGCGAACAGCTTATCTCCAGGAACAAACAGAAATGCAGTCTTCACATATGGGTGAACATCACTGACAGAGCCCGCGCAGGAACACTCCCCAGTGTCCAATAGGAAAGCCTTTGGGAGCAATCCACTGCACCTGCGCCTCTGTCTTCCCCCTTCCCAACTCCTCAGTTTTTTGTTTTCAATGGAGCTATCAGGTCACTCTGTTTCCTGTCACTGCTGAAAAACATATAATTCTCTTCAATAGTTGTGCTTTTGCCTTCCCGTCAACACCGGTACCATCATAGCCACTACCAGTCCTGTTTCTATTTTTATTTTCTTCCTTTTGCTTTTTCACTGTGGTTTTTACTGCCAACTTAGGCCTACAGAGCCTTCACTTCTCACAGAGGTTCACCAGTAAGGTATGGATAAACCACATAGTGGGTTTAAAAAATGTACAAAGTGCTCGACCATAATTTTGGTCTCAGACATACATGACTGGTGTCTAAAGTGTTTAGATCCTAAGCACCAACCTACTACCTGCCCCCTCTGTCAACAAATGACAAAGAAGGGCCTGCAAAACAGAGCCAGACAATATGGAACTTTGTTTGCCTTGGACTCAGTTTTTGTGGCTTCCACGTCATCGAAGACCTCCACTTCCTCGTGTACGTCACAGCTACCCCTGAAGTCCAAGCACAAGGGTAAGTCCAAATCATTGATATCGGCATCCAAGACCAATACCGATAAGAGAGAAAAGTTCCATAAGCATCGAGACTCCCATGGGGAATTTGTAAGGGGACACTTAGACGGGGCAAAAAGGGGGGTTGCAGAGACAGTGTGGGCAGGCAGTGGGCGGACCATGACCCCAGATATCCAGGGCCGATTCTGAAGTCAGTTCTGTATGTCCAGGGTTTCAGATCTAGATGGGGGACTTATTCCACCTCTGAAATGGAATAAGTCCCCCTGGATGTCGGGACGGCAGGCCTGGGCAGTAGCAGAGAGGTGAAGGGGGTGCAGGGGGTCCCCGCAACACGATCCTGGCCATGGAAGGCCAGATCGGGGGTTGGACTGTGGGGAAAAAAGATTGTGGTCAGCGGCCGGGGATCATGGCTCCTGAATGGAGCCGCGGTGCCATGGCAACAGGACGCCATGGCACCGCAAATCCATTCAGGAGCCTGACTGAGTTAATCAAGCAGGGGTCTGTATGTGCAGGCCGATCTGAATCGGGTCCCGTCCTGCACTACAGGCCCTAGACCCAATTCTGATCCCGTGGGGCTAGACCCAATTCCAATTGGAAACACAGGGTCCTGGACATACACATTAGAATGTGCCTCCACATTTACTTTAGCCCTCTTTGTCCGGCAGGGATTAATTCATTGTCTTTCTCTTTTGAGCGTCTTATTCCATTACTTTTTTTATGATTCCCAGCATTCTATTTGCTTTCTTGGCTCCTGCTGTACACTGGGTGGAGGGTTTCAACATATTATTAACAATGATACATAAATCTTTTTCCTGGGTGATTGTTCCTAATGTGGAACATTGAATTGTGTAACCATAGTTTGGGTAGTTCTTTCCTATGTGCAGAACTTTGCACTTGTCCAAGTTATATTTCATCTGCCATGTGAACATCCAGTCTTCCAATTTATCAAGGTCCTCTTGCAGTTTTTCACAATCCTCTTACATCTTAACAACTTTGAATAATTTTGTGTCATCTGCAAATTTGATCACCTCATTCATTATTCCCATTTTCAGGTCATTTATGAATATGTTAAAAAGCAGCTGGCCCAGCACAGATTCCTGGGGTACTTGTCAGACGGCTGCCTGGGTGAGAATCTTCACAGTCTTGGCAAGTGCATATATCTATATGATTTGCAAGGGATTGTGGGCAATGCAGTTCATTCACACCAGACACAGCTGCTGACAATAATTTAGTTGTGCTCAAGTGTAAAGCCAATAAGATATTTATTTATGGGGTTATTTCTACCAACACAGATATGCTTGGTAGCACATAAATCAGGTTACTTGCTTTCAGTGTTAAACTTGAAAAACAAAATGAGGAAACAACATTTGAACTTGTCAGGTAATCAAAGCAAAAGAAATAAGACCTGGTTGGCAACAAACTGGTCTTTTCTGTAGGTATTAGCTAATGTTCTCTTAGCAATGTCAAACAACAAACCAAAAGCCACAAAGAAAGAAAAAAACTGTTCCTTTCAGGTTAACTTCTTATCTTCCCACATAGATTCAGAAGTGATTCTCACAGAGCCCACAAGCAATTAGGTAAGGCTCAATTGCTAGCAGTTATCCAGCTGAAACCCCTTAGCTGGCTTGCTTTCTACTGCGTGGCTAGAAATCTTACACAGGAGCTTTTCTGAGTAGATTAAAGAACAAGTTTGTATTTCTTTGTGATGGTTGCTGTACTTTATAACAGAAAATCACCAAAGGAGTTTAGACAGACCATGTAAACAGATTCTTCATCTGCTATCACCCCCTCTTCTTCAACAAGCATGGGTTCAATATCATGGATTGGCACAGATGAAACTCCCAGTGGAGCACTTTCAGGAGAATACTTGTTTCCCTGCTGTCTTTCAAGGTTATAGCTAGGGCATAGATCAGTGTTCATACCTGAACTTCCATTGCTGTTAGAGTTCCTCTCTATATAGCCTGGCCAGTATGTAGTCCAGTTCTTATGTCCAGCCTTCCAATCCAGATCCCTGGACACTGGATCTCTCTTCACATACCTTCTGGCACGGGTCTTAGGGTCTCTTTCACGTGCAGCCGTCTCTCTCACAGGTACCGTCTGGAGATTCCTAGCTCTGCAGCACCATTCCTCTGGCTTTCCCCAGTCCAATGGTGTACGCTGGCCCTTGGAATGCCTCCCAGTATACGTACTGCCCTGGACTCTTCTAGACCTCTCAAAGGCTTTGCTCCTCTTTCTTCCAAAGGGATTCTTTCCCTCTCTGTCCGTCCGGTTTGGCTTCTGCTTCTGATAATCCTTCAGATGCACGGAGCATCCAGGAAAGACCATGTCACACCTATAATGAAACAACTCCACTGGCTCCCGATTCAAGGTAGAATTACATTCAAGACCTTGCTGCTCACCTTCAAAGCCACCAAAGGTCTCTCGTCAACTTCACTAACTGAGCTAATCCAGATGACACCCCACAACAGAGACAGAAGGTCAGTAGCTCAAAACACCTTGATAGTCCCAAGATCTATAACTCAATGCACCAAGTCAACATCCAGCAGGACTTTCAAACTTTATGCACCAGTGATCTGGAATAACCTCCCTCACAACATCAGATCAATCCCAGACATATTCCAATTCAGGAAGGCCGTGAAACACTACCTCTTCCTCATACATTACCCTGAAACCAATAGAAACTCAGCACCATTTGCCGAAACCACCCAAATCACCACTGTCTAAAACCATACAAACACATGATCAGCCTACAAATTGTATATATTGTATATATTGTGGTTGTACATAGTTACCCTGTTAGCCAAGTTGAATATCCTGTTCATATGTAAACACAAAGTACTATTGGAAATGTGTATGTTCACTGTTTATTGTAAACCGCGCTGATGCTGAATAGTGCGGTATAGAAGAGACTTTAAATTAAATAAAGATGAAACTGAGGATATCCAAGTTGATGATGAAGATGATGATGATCCTCAGGATAATTCTCTGTAGAATAAACTCTACCTTTATTCTGCTTAGATGAGTGCTCCTCCCTAACACAGCGCAGCTGTGCTGAATCAGGCCCTGCCCTTTGAGATGAGTGCTTAGGGATTACCTCATAGCCCTCCTGATTGAACACACGTTTCCCCACTTCAGCTCTTCTAATGGCTGTTGGAAACCTGGTGCATTCTGGGACTGGTAGTCTTTTATGGGAAAATTCTGTTTTCTTATTTCTACCAGAACTGACAGGTTGCTTGTTCAGAGTCACTTCACCTTTCCTATAGCTCCTTCCTGAGCTATGATAAGCTTCCTTATCACATACTCCACTATTCACCCTTTCTCCATTGAGAAGATTAACCATTTAGCCCTGCTCTCTGCTTTCTATCTTTTAACCAGTTCCTGATCCACAATAGTACACTGCCTCTAATCCCATGACTTTAATTTAATCAAGAGTCTCTCATGAGGGACCTTGTCAAAAGCTTTCTGAAAATCCAGATACACTATATCAACCAGCTCACCTTGTCTACCTGTTTATTCACACCTTCAAAAAAGATATAACAGATTATTAAGACAAGACTTTCCTTGGTGAAATCCATGTTGACTTTCACCCATTACACCATGACTATCTACTTGTTCAGTAATTTTATTCTTTATAATGGTTTCTACCATTTTGCCAGGTACTGGGCGTCAGGCTCACTGGTCCATAGTTTCCCAGATCACCCCTGGAACCCTTTTTAAAAATTGGCATTACATTGGCCAGTCTCCAATCTTCCGGTACTACAGATAATTTTAATGATAGTTCACAGATTACTAATAGTAGGTCTGCAATCAAATCTTTCAGTTCTTTCAGCACCCTTGGATGTATTCCATCCGGTCCAGGTGATTTATTACTCTTCAGTTTATCAAATAATTGAAATACATCTTCCTGGTTTATCGGTAGTTCTTTTAATTCTTCCGATATAAATGCCATTTCACACATGGGTAACTTCCCTACCTCTTCTTCAGTAAAGACCGAAGTAAAGAATTTATTCAATCTCTCTGCTATGGCATTGTCCTCCCTTAGCATCCCTTTTACCCCCTATCGTCCAATGGGCCAACTGACTTCTCTCACAGGTTTTTTTTTCTATGAATGTACTTGAAAAGTCTTTATTGTGCGTTTTTGCTTCCATGGCAAGCTTCTTTTCAAATTCTCTCTTTGCCTGCCTTATCAATGCTTTACATCTAATTCGTCAATACTTATGTTTTTTCCTGTTTTCATCATTCGGCTCCTTTTTTCCATTTCCTGAAAGATGCTTTTTTGGCTAGAACAGCCTCTCTGACCTCACCTTTAAACAATGCTGGCAGTTTTTTGGCCTTCCTTCCACTTTTCATAAAAAGTGGACTACATCTGATCTGGGCTTCCAAGATAGTACTTTTAAACAATGCTCATGCTTGATGTATCTATTTTCCTCATTTTATCATAGTCTCCCTTTTGAAAGTTAAAAGGTAGTACTGTGGATTTCTCTAGGAACAAGCAGGGGAAGTCACTCCTCAAATATGGGTGACATCGGCGCTGATGGAGCCCGCATGGGGCATCTCCCAAGCTTTCAAAGAAAGCCTTTGTGAGATGCTACTACCATGCGTGGTCACCGACACCCATGACTGCTGTCTGCACTGCCTGGACCTGGACCATGACAGTACCTCCTGTGACCTGTGCCAAGCCATGATGCCTAAGACCAATAAAATAAGGTCAAAGTTGCAAGAAAAACTGTTCCCCAAGTCTGACTCAGCACCAGCCTTCCTGACGCCAAGCTCCAAGCTCAGCACTTCCTGTGAGGCCCGAACATCCTCAGAGTCCCACGGTGGTGGCTCCTCTGAGACGACCCCATACTTCAAGAGAAAGAAGAAAAAATCCTCAAAGTCCGCTGAGGTTGTTGTGGAGAAACCTGGTAAAACTGCTGGAGGGACTCTGGCGGCTTCGAGAAGCACCCTACCAATGTCTTCAAGATGGATTCCTTGGCCGGCAGAGATCCCTCGAGGCCATAGTCATCATCAACGATGCACCTGCAAGAGTGCCAGCACCAGGCCTGAGATAGTGCCCGTGCCAAAAGCTGCAGAGCCTTCTGGCTTGGAACCTAGAATGGTGGCCTTGGAGCAGAACATCACTGCTATCCTGGCCCTGCAGCAAGCGATGATGGCTGGTTCATTCACATCATTTGCCCCGACAACCAGGCTCCCAACTGCGGGGGAGTCCCCTGTCATCGAGACGAGCTCTGAGTGCCATCAGCCTTGGGTAAGCCCTCGGCACTGGTCGAGGTCTCCGTCCCATTCCTCGGGCATCTGATTCTTCCTGGATAGGTTCCACGACTCAGACCCCAGGTCTTCCGGAGGCTGCTGGTCACTTGACACTGGCGTCGACATGATGAGTCACAAGGCCTTGGACTCATCGTCACCTCTTGACTCCGAGTGGGAGGCTGATGACGAGGCACCCCCGGAAACCAAACGGCACTGAGATATTTCCTCAGACCCATCTCCACCAGCATCCTGGTGCCATTCTTCTCTGGAACATATGGCCTTCCATGACTTTGTCAAGGATATGGCCAGAGCCCTCTTGGTGCAAACCAAGACAGAGGAAGATCTGTATACAAAAGAAATAGAGATTCTCCAGTATGAGTCTCCACCCAAGGAAATTCTCACAGTGCACGTGCAGCTAATCATCAAATGGCTACTACTCAGAATGTGGGAGACACCGGCATCTGTGCTGGTGGTGAGCTGGTGCCTCAATGCCATGTACCACATCCGGAAGGGCCCAGGGTTCCACAAGCCCCAGCTCCCACATAACTCCATGGTTGTCGAGTCGACCATGCAGAAACTTAAACATAGAAATATAGAAAAATGACGACAGAAAAAGACCACATGGCCTATATAGTCTGTCCTTCCATATCAAGAACTGCAACAGTCTCCTTTTTGCCTTTAGAGATCCTCTACGTTTGTCCCATGCTTTTTTAAATTCAGATACTGTCCTCATTTCTACCACCTCCACTGGGAGACTATTCCACAGATCCACCACTCTTTCCGTAAAGAAATATTTCCGCATATCACTCCTGAATCTATCCCCTTTCACCCTCATCCCATGTCCCGTCATAGCAAAGCTTGCTTTCAATTGAAAGAGGCTCTCCCCCTGTACATTTATGCCATGGAGGTATTTAAATGTCTCAATCATATCACCTCTATTCTGCCTTTCCTCTAAGGTGTACATATTAAGATCCTTAAGTCTGTCCTCATATGCTTTATAATGAAGACCACTAACCATTTTAGTAGCCACCCTCTGTACTGACTCCATCCTGTTTATATCCTTTTGAAGGTGCGGTCTCCAGAATTGCACACAATACTCCAAATGAGGTCGCACCAAAGACTTATACAGAGGCAACATCACCTCCTTTTTTCTGCTAGCCATTCCTCTCCCTATGCACCCAAGCATCCTTCTAGCTTTTCCTGTCACATTTTCTACCTGTTTAGCTACTTTAAGATCATCAGAGACAACCACACGAGGTCCCGCTCTTCTTTAGTGGACAAAAGTACTTCACCCCCCTATACTATGTTGCTCCCTTGAATTGCTGCAGCCCAAATGCATGACCTTGAATTTTTTAACATTAAATCCCAGCTGCCAAATTCTAGACAATTCTTCAAGCTTAGCTAGATCCCTCCTCATGTTATCTACATCTTCCTGGGTGTCTACTCTATTGCAGATTTTGGTATCATCCGCAAAGAGGCAAACCTTACCCGACAACCCTTCTGCTATATCACTAACAAAGATGTTAAAAAGAATCAGACCAAAGACAGATCCTGGGGCACACCACTGGTAACTTCCTTCTCCTCAGAGTGAGCTCCATTTACCTGTACCCTTTGTCGCCTCCCAATCAACCAATTTCTAACCCACTCCTCTGTTCCCCCTGAAAGGAACGCTAGAGCCCTCGATGTCCTCGGGTGCAAGTGTTACCAAGGCTCCATGCTGGGTTGCTGGATCTAAGTTAAGAATTGTACATAGGCCCTAACCCAGGAGTTGTCTGGGTTTTCAGCAGGGCTTGCTGGGGAACCCCTCCAACGGTTCCAATCTCTGACCTTCAGGGCCAAAGACTGCTCTAAGTTCCTTTCCCGGTTGGTCTATGATGGTTTCGAGTCAGCGGCTTGAGTAGCAGCAGCCAGCATCGGTGCCCGGTGCTAAGCCTGGCTACAGTCTTTTGACCTCAAGCAATGGGTCCAAGACAAGCTGTTCAACATCCCCTGCACCGGGGCGAACCTGTTTGGCAAGCCTATGGCCAATAAAGCGGCCAAGATCAAGGCCAATGTGGTGACTCACCAGAGGGTCTCCAAAAAGAACTCATTCTTTCCCTGTAAGAAACCATCAGGGAAAAGACCCCTTTTCCCAAGGAAAAAGGGGTCCTTTCAGTAGAGTCACCACTACCAGCCTTCTTGGGCCAGCAACAGGGTTCTCACTCTAAAAGGAAAGGCCATGGAGCTCAGAAGTTAAAGGCATAGAAGCCCCAGGCCCCAGCTCCTGTCCAACCCGGCGAGAGCTTTTGACTCCCAGGGCATAGCTTCCCCTCCCCCGGGAGATCTTCACCATCCCACAGGGGGCCACCTAGCGCTCTTCGCCCATAGGTGGGCCAATGTCACCTTACCCCAAATCCCTCCAGCCCAAAGCCTGGAGTTCATAGGTGCTCAGTTGGACACGTTACAGGTCAAGACCATCCTCCCAAGAGAAAGGGAAGAATGCCTCAGGCAACTGGCAGGAGAGGTACAATGCTGTCTGTCAGTGCCGGCTCATCTTCTCCTCTGCCTGCAGGGCCATATTGCCTCAACATTCCACATCATACCCTCAGCCCACTTACACATGCGGACAGCCCAGTGGTGCCTCCGCTCGCAGTGGACTCAAGCCACGGGCAGGCTACGGGACAGGGTCAGAGTTACCTGCCAACTGGCAGGTAAACCTGACCCACCAGTCCCTCAACTTGCACCACCTCCAGGCGAGAATGCCCTTCCAGGCACCCATGCTGCTGAGGACCCTGACCACAGATGTCTCCCTCCTGTGTTAGGGGGCGCATTGTGGGTACCACCGCACACAGGGCATCTGTTCGGAAGAGGAGTCACTCTTACAGATCAATCTCCTGGAGCTCAGGGCAATCTTCTTGGCCCTATGAGCGTTCTGCCACCGGCCTGTAGTGATCCAGATGGACAACCAGATTGCCATGTTTTATTTCAACAAGCAGGGGGGCACAGCTATGTATTCCTTCTGCCAGGAGGCGGTGGTCCTCCTCACCTTCGTAGCACACAACAGCATGCTTCTGGAAGCGCTGTACCTCCCGGGTCAGGACAACTGCCTAGGGGACAGGCTGAGCACAGTCCTTCATCCACATGAGTGGCGCTTAAACCCCAGGGTAATGAAGCAGTTTTTCCACCTCTGGGGCAGGCCTGTGATGGATCTATTCACCTCCCCGGACAATACACAGCTGCCTCGCTTCTGCTCATGTCAGCCGCACCCAGAGAGAGTGGCAGCAGGTGCCTTTCTGATCTCATGGTTTGAAGGCCTACTTTTTGAGTTCCCACCGACCCCCCCTGGTCACCAGGACCCTCTTCAAGGTCCAGAGCGAAGGGGCATCAGTCATACTGATTGCCTCCAGGTGGCCCTGGCAACCTTGGTTCCCTCTGTTGCTTTCCCTGTCAGTGGCACTCCCAGTCCCACTGGACTGAGCCCCAGACCTCCTGTCCCAGGAGGAGAGCTTCCTCCTGCACCCCCAATCTGGGGTTGCTAACGCTAACAGTGTGGCTGTTGAAAGGGTAGCTTTGGCTCCTTTCAATCTTCCGGGAGAAGTAGAGGAGATCCTACTGTCCTCATGAAAACCCTCCACCAGGTGGGTTTATGCCTTTAAGTGGAAAAGGTTCTCCGCTTGGTGTGTAGAAGAGAGGAGAACCCCTTCTCCTGCCATGTGCAACTGGTACTCCAGTACCTACTGCACCTGTCGCACACCGGGCTGAAATCTAACTCTGTGAGAGTACATCTGAGCACCATAGCCACTCACCACCACCTTATGGAGGGAAAGCCCCTCTCAGGCCAACCCCTGGTCTCCAGATTCTTCCGGGGCCTCCTGTTATCCAAGCCCCCTCTCCGGCGGCAGAGTGTGACCTCAACATGGTGCTCCCCCAGCTCACTAAACTGCCATTCAAGCCCCTATCTACTTGCCACCTGTGGTACCTGTCTTGGAAAGTGGCCTTTCTGATGGCCCTCACATCCACTTGAAGAGTGAGTGAACTCCAGGCACTGGTGGTGGATCCACCATATACAAGGTTCTATAAGAACAGGATAGAGCTCCACCCCCCCCCAAATTCCTCCCAAAGGTGGTATTTATTTATTTAACATTTCTTATATGCTGTCTTTCATGATATCAAGGCAGTTTACATTGATAAAAACTGAAATTACATTGAACAGGGCATTATAACTTGGAGATAACTATTTTTACAGGGAACATGGGCAATGGAGGGTTAAGTGGCTTGCCCAAGACCACAAGGAGCCACTCCTCCACTCCAGGGAAGGTGGAAGGAAGATACCACTCCAGGTGGTATCTCCCTTCCACCTCAACCAAGAGGTAGTCCTCCCCACCTTCTTCTTGCGCCCTCACTCTGGCAGGGAGGAACTAGTACTTCATACACTGGATTGTAAATGGGCCCTGTCTTTCTATTTATTATTTATTTTATTTATTTGTCCTAGATTTGTATACCGCTACTTCCAGCGATCAGCAGCGGTTTACTTGCGTAGCAAGGGTGTCTGAACAGTACAATTTATGTATACAATCTGATTTCCGGGAGTAGCACACATCAACACAATATATAGAACACATCAACACAATATGGTACAATGATATACATTTGATCAATGGGGTAGTATAGTAGGATTTGTAGCAGAGCATGGTGGGGTAAATATATACATATATACATGTTACAACTACTTACAGCAGACTCAGGCCCATTGAAATGCTCCTCAGCTTTCATGTCTTATGATCCCAGTAGACTGGGGCTCCCCATGACTAAGCAAACTCTGTCCACGTGGGTGGCAGATTGAATTGCCCTCACCTATGAGCGAGCTGGCCTCTCCCTCGAGCACCGGATCACAGCGCATCACATAAGGGCAATGGCCACATTGGTGGCCAGCTCTGCTCATTGCTCATGACAGGGATCTGCAAGGCCACCACCTGGTCTTCAATTCATATGTTTGCAGCTCACTACTGCCTGGAGAGCGAGTCCCGCAGGAACAGTGCATTTGAGCAGGCAGTACTCTGTAATATTCTCGGGGTGTAGGCAACTCCTGACCTCCCACTCTTCTGTGTTCAGACTACCAGAATGATAGTGTCGCTGGACGTAGGGTCTTGCAGAGTCTCTCAGTGGGGACTCATCTTCTGCAACTCATGGCCACCTGACTTGACCACTCTAGGTGCTGTCGTGGTTCAGTCTTCTGCAGCCTGGAGCTAGGGAGTCCCATATGTGAGGACTGACTTCCTGCTTGTTCCTGGAGAAAGCATAGTTAGTCACCTGTAACAAGCGTTCTCTAGGGACAGCAGGCATCAGTCCTTACAAACCTCCCTCCTCCCCTGGGAGTTGCCTCCCTACCTGGTGTTATTTTTTACTACCGTCCTTGCAATGTCATCTGAGTGAGCAAAATGGCACCCCTGGGCGGGAAGAGGTCCATGCATGTGTGGTAGCATGTCCTAAAGACTTTCTTTGAAAGCTGGGGAAATGCTCCATGCAGGCTCCATCAGCACCATCACCCATATATGAGGACTGAATCTCCAGGAACAAGCAGGAATGAGTCTTCACATATGGGGTACGTCGGTACCGATGGAGCCTGCACGGGAATGCTCCCCAGCATCCAATCAGAAAGCTTTTGGGAGCATCCCTCGCGCCTGCACGCTGACTTCCCACTGCCTCTCCTCAGTTTTCGTTTTTCCGCGGAGCCGGCAGGACGTCCTCCTGTCACCGCAGAAACTTTTTTCTTTAAAATCCTTCTTTTTTTGTTTTCTTGTGGTCGCGGCTGTTTTTCCTGCCGATACCGGTACTGCCGGTGCTTTATTCTTTTCTTTTCTAAAATTAGAGAGATTTTTTTCTTCTCAGTTTTTGTCTTAACTTTTTGGGCCTACCAGGCCTCTCCAACATGGAGCCTTCTTCCTCTAAGAAGTGCCTTCATTGTGGAAACATAGTTTTCTTTTTAGACTCCAATGCTTGGTGTCTAACCTGTTTGGGTCCTGGCCCTTTTTCCCCTGAACCATCAGGCTGTACTATTGGGAGAAGACCTTCCCTTTTTCGAGTTTCCCTCGATGCCGTTTTTCCTCCTGAGGTGAGGACACCGGTTTATTCTTCTCTCCAGGATCAGGTAACCCACAAACAGTCTGTTAAGACTAGCCAATTCTTGAAGGGTAAGTCTCATGCTCAGCATGATGACGGCTCCGGCCTTACCCTCAAGACTTCTTTGGCAATAATACCCCGGCGGGAGTCTTCGGGCTCCAAAGCATTCACGGGGTTTCAGGTTGTTCCTGGGGCTCACCCCTCACAGAACATACCTGAGCCGTGCTCGGGGGTGGTATCCGCTTCGAGCGGTACCGATAACCCGGTACCGGCACCGGTGTCGAGTGTTCCACTCTTCACCAGGGATCGTCATCTGGTGTCCTCGGTACCTTCGGGGCCAATCGATACAACCCAGATTGGCTTTCCTGTATCTCCGCCATGCTCAGGGTTGGTCCCGGCTTCGAGCGGTACCGATACCCCGGCATCGGCATCGGTGTCGAGTGTTCCACTCTTCACCAGGAATTGTCATCAGACATCTTCGGTACCTTTGGTACCGATCGATACCACCCTGATTGACTTTCCTGTCTCGGCATCGCTGATACCACCACCGACGTCGGTACCTTCTAGGCATGCATTGATAGACTCGCTCCCCTCGATGCCGAGTCTAGAATCGATATCCAGTCTAGATGACTTGGTACCGACGCATTTGGGAACCGACCCATATCGTTCCCGATTATGCAGTACCGAGGATGTTTACCAAGCCTCTCGGGTTACCTCGGTACTGCTTCAGCAGCCTCCGATACCTGCTTCGATGGCATTACCTTCCCGATACCGGTATCGGTATCGATGTCGATTCCTGCAGTTCCATCGGTGCCATCAATCTTTTCTATGCCTAGCTTGGAATCGATACCGAGCACCGACGATGCAGTACCAACTGCCTCGAATCAGAACTGTCAGTATCACTGTCCATCTAGCAGGATTCTTTTTCTGCACCAGTCCAGTATGTCTTCTGGTGCTCAAGCTGCTTCTTCAACCTCAGCTTACCCAGGAATAGTTTCCACTGGAGATCTTTCTTTTCAGAAATTTCTCCTTGACATGACAACCTTTCTTGCCATTCCTATCCCTGGCTCTACCCTTAACCAAGATCCTGCAGAAAAGGAAAATATAATGCTTCCTTTACATCATTCTTTGCAGGATCTTCTTCTGAGGATTTGGGAATCACCTTTAAAGGTTCCTTCGCCTTCTACAGCCACTGATGTTCTGTATCAGGTGCCTCCCTCTCCAGGGTTTCAAAAAAAACAACTTCCACATCATTCCATTGTAGTGGAATCAGCACTGAGGAAGGTAAGAAGCAAGAAGAAGCATTCTTCTTATCCGCCAGGTCGTGCATCTAAAGAACTTGATGCCTTTGGACGTCAAACCTTCCAAACTTCTATGCTGGCTTCAAGGATTCTCTCATATATTTTTTATATGAGTCTGACACTTCAGGAGGTCACAGAGAAATTATCTCTTTTGTCCCCTTTTTTGTCAGAACCTAAGGCCACTGACTATTCCTTGCTTCTTAATCATAGCAGGAATATCTCTTGGTTTCTTTCTCGTGCTTTTCTAGACTCTTTTGAATCTGTTAGCAGATCCTCTGCTATTGCCATTGGAGCACATCGTAAAGCCTGGCTGCAAGCTTCAGACTTGAGCAGATGGGCACAACATACACTGGGTAATTCTCCTTGCACTGGAGAACATCTCTTCAATAAGGAGGCTTTACGTCAGGTTGCTCTTTGCTCCACTGACTTCCCTGGTTCTGGAAACCATCCTAAGCCTTCTTCTTCCCCAGGACTTAGGAAATGTCCTACCAGACCTTCTCTCCCTAGGAAAAGAAGGTTTCACCCTTCTCCTGCCCATCCTCCAGATGTACCCAAGCAAGGGACATCTCATCCTAGTCTGAAGTCTCCAGACTCTAATCAGTCTAACCATAACCAGCAACCATAGGTTCCTGTTTCTTGCAATCTACAGTTAACCTCTTCTTAGTAGAAGTTTATTCTCCAAACTCTACACTGGTTTTCTCTTTTTCAGTATGCTAACCTTTTAGGATACTTGTCCAATGGGGTACAGAATTCTCCCCTTCTTACTATTAGGAAGGGAGGTTACCACTATCCCATGATAGTGTCTATCCCCACAGGGACATTTTTCCTTCAGCTGACTTACCATATGGTTAGTCACCTTCCAACCCCCTGCTTGAGTTGGTACCATACTGAAATATATTTCCTGTGTAGACTTTTTGTTATCCTTGATTGCATGCTCTGAACAACTCATCAGACAGGGACGGGAATATCCCCGCTCCCTTTGGCTGTTTTCTCTCTGTTTTCACACAGGAGAATCCCCTCTGCTGTTTTGTTCAGTTGCTCTGCATGCAGGAGTCCAGTGGTTACCCACCTTAGTAGTCATTGCAAGCTATTTTCAACTATCTTGCATAATACGACTCACTTCAGTTAATCTTCCCTAGCCATATCTTTTCCTAAGATGTGGCAACTCACCTGACTTCAGCCTTACTTCTCCTGCACAATGCTCTCTGCAATCTTCAGAGCAGCTTTCTACTATGGGCCCTTGCTACAGAGCATTGAACTTTGTCTCTGAGGGCTTTCCATATAGTAGAAAAAGCTTATATAATCATTCCATGACTATAGAGGTTCTTATACCCTCTTGTTTCCTGTTGAGATACAGAAGACAAGCTTTTTCTGCGTGAATGTCCAAGGAGTTCCCAATCTTGCAGGAATCTACCCTTTTTTCCTTACAGCTTGGCATCATGCTCTTCTGCTCCTCTTGGACAACACATACTCTATTAGTATACATGATACCCCTGTGTCCCTTGGCTGGGTCATCCTGGTATCTTCTTCTATGCGTTTTCTGTCCATTCGACATGTCAGAGTTCTAGAGAGCTCCTGACGTGCTCTTGCCAAACTGCTATTATCCTCTGTTTTTTCACGCAACCATACTGGTTTGTTCACTAAACTGCATTCCTGCACTGCAGAAATAGATTCTCTATATATCTTCAGGTGGTTTTCACCCCCTGTTCTTAGATGAATCTTTTCCCATTACATTCCCTATGTGCATGTTTTTCTGGGGCTCAGTTGCAGGCACGTATACTCAAGCTTATCTTCATGTATGTTTATATCCTATACATACATATTTCTATAAGCTATGTGGGCATAAGTCATGCCTATATATATATTATATATATATATATATATATATATATATATATATATATATATATATATATATATATATATCACATATCTATCTTTATATATATTTATCTCTATGTTTCCATTGGGAGATGTCCATAGGACGATATGTATTACCTGCTATCTCCCTAACTGTCTGTGCTGTATAGCTTTCCTTGCTTAAGGGGTCCAGACAGTCACCTTGCCTATTCTCATATGTCTCAGTAAGTGAGAGCAGTTATACATACAATTACTGCTGTGATGCCAACAGCTTCTATTTTTGTTATAGATCTCCCTGTCTATGAGTTCTCAAACTTTAATGTCTTCCTATCTCTTACCAGCTAGGAAAGACAGTGTACATCTTCAGTATTTCTGAGTACACTTTTGTTCTCCTTGGGAATAGGGGCCTTTTTTCCATACCCCCTCTTCCTTTCAGGACTGGGCAACTTCTCTAGATCGGTCAGTCTTCTTTTTTTAGTCCTCAATGTTAATAACTCTGTACCTAAAAGAGTTTTCAGCTTTTTTCCATGAAGCTTTCCATTGAAGACCTGCCGTTCTTCTCCTGCCCAGTTGGCACCTGGGTCTCCTGCCCATTCCAGGTTTGGGACTTCATCCTCACTGCTGTGAAGTTCCCTTGAGGATTCCGCTACTGCATCTACAGTACACTCCACCACAGTTCTACTTCCTACAATCCAGTAGATAAGCTCTATATTATGCTTGTTCATTAAATACTTTTAATGACACTTGACATACATTCTAAAGACTCTTTTTCCCTGTAGTCTTTAGATTCGCTGTTCCTCTACAGCTTTTCTCTATTCAACTCCTACCCCCCATCCCTCAGGGGATGCCGGAGATCCAGGTTTGAGAAATGCCGTCCTGTTCCAGGGATTCGCATTTTATGGGATCTCCCCTGGCACCCTCAGCTAGGGAGTCCCCATATGTGAAGACTCATTCCTGCTTGTTCCTGGAGATAGCACAGTTACTTACCTGTAACAGGTGATCTCTGGGAACAGCAGGAATTAGACTTCACAACCCACCCACCTCCCCTAGGAGTTGTATCTATCTATTTCCTTTCCTCTTTTTCTCCTTCTGTCTCAGCTATGAAACTCAACTGAGGAGAGGCAGTAGGAAAGGCGGGAAGTCAGCGCGCAGGCGCGAGGGATGCTCCCAAAAGCTTTCTGATTGGATGCTGGGGAGCATTCCCGTGCAGGCTCCGTCGGTACCGACGTACCCCATATGTGAAGACTAATTCCTGCTATTCCCAGAGATCACCTGTTACAGGTAAGTAACTGTGCTTTCCTGCTGTCCCTGGAGAACACCTGTTACAGGTGAGTAACTACGCTTTCCTTGCCATCGTTCTTTCATTTATTAAATTATATGCGATCATGCTGTGATCACTTTTGCAAAGTGGCCCCAAGACCTTATCTTTTGCACCAGATCCCGTGTTCCACTAAGGGCTAGGAGCAGCAAAAGAAAGCAGGACTTACACCACAATGTGGATGCGGGCAATGGTGTTAATGAGTATTGTCAGACGGCTGCCTGGGTGAGAATCTTCACAGTCTTGGCAAGTGCATATATCTATATGATTTGCAAGGTATTGTGGGCAATGTAGTTCATTCACACCAGACACAGCTGCTGACAATAATTTAGTTGTGCTCAAGTGTTAAAGCCAATAAGATATTTATTTATTTATGGGGTTATTTCTCCCAACACAGATATGCTTGGTAGCACATAAATCAGGTTACTTGCTTCCAGTGTTTAACTTGGAAAAACAAAGTCAAAAATCAAAATCAGGAAAACAACCTTTAAACTTGTCAGGCAATTAGCCAATGTTTTCTTAGCATATATCTAACAAACGAAAAGCCACAAAGAAAGAAAATGACTGTTCTTTTTCAGGTTAACTTCTGATAACCTCCCACATAGATTCAGAAGTGATACTCTCCTAGCTCACAAGCAATTAGGTAAGGCTTAATTGCTAGCAGTTATCCAGCTGAAACCCCTTAGCAGGCTTGCTTTCTACTGTGTGGGTCAATTCCTGCTTCAGGAGCTTTTCTGAGTAGATTAAAGAACAAGTTTGTATTTCTTTGTGATGGTTGCTGTACTTTATAACAGAAAGTTACCAAAGGAGTTTGGACAGAGAGCAGTCCATATAAACACATTCTTCATCTGCAATCATTCCCCCTTCTTCAACAAGCATGGGTTCAATATCATGGATTGGCACAGATGAATCTCTCAATGGAGCACTTTCAGGAGAATACTTGTTTCCCTGCTGTCTTTCAAGGTTATAGCTAGGGCATAGATCAGTGTTCATACCTGAGCTTCCATTGCTGTTAGAGTTCCTCTCTATATAGCCTGGCCAGTATGTAGTCCAGTTCTTATATCCAGCCTTCCAATCCAGATCCCTGGACACTGGATCTCTCTTCACATACCTTCTGGCACATGTCTTAGGGTCCCTTCCACGTGCAGCCGTCTCCCTCACAGGTAGCGTCTGGAGTTTCCTAGCTCTGCAGCACCATTCCTCTGGCTTTCCCCAGTCCAATGGTGTATGCTGGCCCTTGAAATGCCTCCCAGTATACGTACTGCTCTGGACTCTTCTAGACCTCTCAAAGGCTTTTCTCTTCCTTCTTCCAAAGGGTTTCTTTCCTTCTCTGTCCGTCCGGTTTGGCTTCTGCTTCTGATGATCCTTCAGATGAAACTGATGATCAAGCTCAAGCTGATTCTCAGGATAATGAGGATGATCATGAAGATGGTCATCTGTAGAATAAACTCTACTTTTATTCTGCTTAGATGAGTGCTCCTCCCTAATACAGCGCAGCTGTGCTGAATCAGGCCCTGCCTTTTGAGATGAGTACTTAGGGATTACCTCATAGCCCTCCTGATTGAACACACGTTTCCCCACTTCAGCTTCTCTAATGGCTGTTGGAAACCTGGTGCATTCTGGGACTGGTAGTCTTTTATGGGAAAATTCTGTTTTCTTATTTCTACCAGAACTGACAGGTTGCTTGTTCAGAGTCACTTCACCTTTTCTATAGCTCCTTCCTGAGCTATGATAAGCTTCCTTATCACAGTATCCAGCAAGGTCCAATCCACACATGTGCTGCTGCAGCTTAAGTCTTTTTCATGGGTTTGAGACCTCATATAAAATATGAAAACATCAAAAGAATAAAATACATTCGTAGGTCAAGAAAACAATATGGGGGTCATTCTGAGGCACAAATAGTGGGGATGTATTCCCTGCCTAGATGTACATCCCCACTATTTGTCCCCCTTGCCGTCCCCATGCAAGGCTCCCTGTATGAACAGCAGGGTTGTACAGGGAGCCTTAAACGGGGGCGGGTGGGAGGCAGAGCAGTGCGTGGGCGGGCCGTCACCCCGGACGTACAGGACCGATTCAAAAGTCGTCTCTGTACATCCTGGGTCGGCCTTCTAGACGAGGGACGTAGTCCACCTCGGAGGTGGAATATGTACCCCTGGACATCGGGGTCAGTGGAGGCTGGTGGCGGCAGGAAGATGAGGGGTGCAGTGGGTTCCCTGTAGCCTGATCCTGGCCATGTTAGGCCGGATTAGGGGTTGACCTACGGGGAAAGGGGGGCTCTGTCCCGTGGCCGGTAATCATGGCTCCTAAATGGAGCCACAGTTCCATGACGATGGGATGCATGGCATCGTGGCTCCATTCAAGAGCCTGACTGAGTTAGCCGTGGATCTGTGGGGCATTTGGCCCTTCAGAATTGGGCCCAGACTGCACGTACAGGCTGGTAGACCCAATTCTGATCCTGCGGGGGCGTCTATCGCTGTACACCCCAAATCTGAGGGGCCATACAGGCGCTGGACGTCCCGAAGAGAATTGGCCTTCACAAGATCAAGACATGTGCCTAAGAGTAACATATCAAAATATGTTATGTAATGAGTCCACACATAAAAACATTCAAACAATAAAAACGACAGTAAATAACACATAAATATATAACATATCAAATATTGGATCAACAAAAGTATGTAGTTCCTTTCTTGTTCCTTGTAGCATTTTTGTATTGTAAACCGCCCAGATGTATCGGTGTTGGGCGGTATATCAAATACCACAATAAAGAAAAAGATAACGATTAAAATCATATCTTGGTAATAAATATAGAGGCCATTTTCAAAATCTGCATGTCTGGGCCATTTGGATGGCCAGATTATGGACGGGACACAGGTGTACCGATTCTGCAATTGCAGGAGCTAAATGTTCAGGCACTTAGATGGGCAGGGGCACACAGTATCCTGAGCGGGGAGATGTACAGCAGGCTGTCCATCTCCACCGTTCAGTGTTCCTGCTGGTGTGCCAGTTCTGTAGCATCCCATCACCATGGTACCAGGACACCCAGCGGAAGCAAGCAGGCCCGATAACAGAACATGTTGCATTTCTCTGCCGCCTGACCCTCGGCGGGATCCAACAGGGCCAGGATCAGGCTGCAGGGACTCACCTTCATCTGTGCCATGGGTTGGTGGTTGCTGCCAGGCCTGATCGCTGCCGCTCACGGGACTTATTCCACCTCTGAGGTGGAATAAGTCTGACATTCATCCATCACCCACCGGATGTGCAACCCTACTATTCACATTTCGGCATGACCACCAGGTTTTTATTTATTTATTTTATTTAGTATACATTTGTATACCACTACTTCCAGCGATCAGTTGTTGTTGTTGTTAAGTGCCGTCGAGTCGGAGTCGACTCATGGCGACCCTCTGGATAGCTATCCTAAATTGTGTTCGGTCTTCAGTCAGGCGGCTCATTGTTGACAGACTGGTACCCGTAGCTGCTGTTATTGTATCGATCCATCTCATTGCTGGCCTTCCTCTTTTGCGTTGACCTTCTATCTTGCCAAGCATAATGTCTTTCTCTAATGATCTCTCTCTTCGCATGATGTGTCCAAAGTATGAAAGTTGAAGTCTTGTCATCTGAGCTTCTAAAGAAAGCTTAGATTTGATGTCCTCTAGTACCGACTGGTTTGTTCTTCGGGCAGTCCATGGTATACACAGTATTCGCCGCCAGCACCATAATTCAAAGGCATCAATTTTCTTCCGGTCTATCTTTTTCACTGTCCAGCTTTCACATCCATATGATGTTATTGAAAATACCATGGCTTGAACAAGTCGAATCTTTGTATGGAGAGAGACATCTCTGCTCTTGAGAATCTTATCTAGGTCTTTCATAGCCATTCTGCCAAGAGCAATGCATCGTCTGATTTCTTGACTGCTTGTTGCTTCTTTATTGATAGTTGATCCAAGTAGGTTAAAGTTGTTCACAATTTCAATTTCTTCTCCTTCAACAATGAACCTGTTGATTATGCCAGTTGTCATGATCTTTGTCTTCTTTACATTAAGGTGCAGGCCCATTTTGAGTCTATGGTCTTTGATTGTGAGAAGCAAATGTTTCAGCTCATCTTCACTTTCAGCCAGTAATGTGGTATCATCAGCATAGCGAAGGTTGTTGATGAGTCTTCCACCAATTTTCACACCTCTGTTGTCTTCATACAATCCTGCTTCTCTGATGATTTGTTCTGCATATAAATTAAACAGGTAGGGGGAAAGTATGCAGCCTTGTTTTACACCTTTGCTTATTTTAAACCATTCTGTTTCTCCTTGTTCCGTTCGAACTGTTGCTTCTTGATCAATGTACAGATTGCGCAAGAGAACGATCAGGTGTTCTGGTATACCCATGCTTCTTAATGTGGCCCAGAGTTTCTCATGGTTTACACAGTCAAAAGCCTTGCTATAGTCGATAAAGCACAAATAGATATCCTTTTGGTATTCTTTAGTCTTTTCAAGGATCCATCTCACATCTGCAATGATGTCTCTCGTTCCTCGCCCTTTCCTGAACCCTGCTTGCACTTCAGGTAGTTCTTGTTCCAGGTATGGTTGTAGTCTCTTTTGAATAATCTTCAGTAGAATCTTGCTGGCATGTGGGATCAGAGCGATTGTACGATAATTTCCACAGTCAGTTGGATCACCTTTCTTTAGTATTGGTATAAACACAGATCTTTTCCAGTCAGTTGGCCATGATGTTGTCTTCCATATTTCTTGGCAGAGCCTTGTGAGTACGGTAACAGCTGCATCAGATTGCTGCAATACTTCTATGTGAATGCTATCAATGCCTGGTGCTTTGTTCTTTGATAAGGCTTTCAATGCTGCTTCAACTTCTTCTTTCATCACCAATGGTTCCCGATCATAAGGTACAGGTTGAAACGGCTGTTGGTCCTCTTGATCTTTATCATATAAAAACTCTGTATATTCCTTCCACCTTTTCTTGATCTTCTCAGCATCATTCAACATAGAACCTTGAGCATCTTGCAACATTTCAATTCGAGGCTGGAACTTTTTCTTTAACTCTCGTAGCTTTAGGAAAGCCGATCTGGTTCTTCCTCTAATAGTTTCTGCTTCTATTTCCTTGCAAGCGTCATTGTAGTACTTTTCCTTGTCCTGTCTTGCTGCACGTTGGAAATCTCTGTTGAGTTCTGCGATTGTCTTTCTTTCTCCTCTGGCTTTAGCTTCTCGGCGTTTCTGGGCAATTTTCAGAGTTTCTTCCGTCATCCATTTTGGCCGTTTTTGCTTTTTCACCTTTTGTAGAGACTTCTCACTTTCTTCCAACACAACCTTCTTGATGTCATTCCATAACTCTTCCGGAGCTCTGTCATTTGTATCTAAAGCAGCAAATCGATTTTGCAGGCAGTCTTTAAATTCCAGTGGTATATTCTCAAGGTCATATTTTGCTGCATTCATGAGTGGTTTGCTCTTTTTCAACTTTAGCTTGAGTTTGCATACTAGTAGTTGATGATCTGTACCACAGTCAGCTCCAGGTTTTGTCTTTGTTGATGTTACAGAGCTTTTCCATCGTTGACTTCCGCATATGTAGTCAATTTGATTTTTATATAATCCATTGGGTGAAGTCCATGTGTACAGTCGCCGCTTGTGTTGCTGGAAGAAGGTGTTTGAGATTAATAGATCATTGGTCTTGCAGAATTCTATCAGTCTTTCTCCAGCTTCATTTCTGTTGCCAAGTCCATATTTTCCAACTACTTTGCCTTCTTTGTTGCCAACTTTTGCGTTCCAGTCACCCATGACTATCAGGATATCCTGTTTGCATGTTCTGTCAATTTCAGCTTGTACTTGTTCATAGAATTCTTCAATTTCATTCTCTTCTGCAGCTGTTGTTGGAGCATATACTTGAATTATAGTTGTGTTGATAGGCAATCCTCGTAGACGAATAGAGATTAAGCGTTCGCTGACTGCATTGTATTTCATTACAGTTCTTGCAAGTTTCTTCTTTATTAGAAATGCAACACCATTTCTTCTTTGTCTTTCATTTCCAGCATAGTAGACCATGTGATCATCTGATGCAAAGTGCCCCATGCCAGTCCATTTCAGTTCGCTGACACCCAACAGATCAAGTTGTACACGTTCCATTTCATTCTTGACCACCTCCAACTTCCCTTGGTTCATGCTTCGTATGTTCCATGTTCCAATGTGTAAGACATCTTTACAGCTTCTGACTCTCATTTCATGCGCAGCTACATCAGCAGTCAGACTTCCCGAGGGCTTTGATCCAACCACATCATAAATGCTGGCTTTACTCTGAAAAGTCTTCAGCTCTTCCCCAGTAGCTAGTTGAGTGCCTTCTGAACTGGGGGTCTCATCTTCCAGCACCATAGCACAATTTGTTTTGTTGTAACTATCCATTGGGTTTTCATGGCAAGATACAGAAGTAGATTGCTGGGCCTTTCTTCCGTGGAGTTTAAGTTTGGTGTTGTTGCCGTTGTCACAAAAATGTGATCCTCCGCCGTCAACACTGTCCCATTCTGCTGCTGCCCAGATGGGTGGTTTGTCTTGGTCTGGCACCTCAGCTGAGACCTGTCCATCTTGGGAGACCCTGCCAGTAGTTAAACTACCGATAGTTTAGCTCTCAGCATCACTGATGCACGCAAGCCCTCACAGCACGACAAGCTGCAAACCAAGCGATCAGTAGCGGTTTGATTACAGATTGTAGTTTGTGAAATCATGACAGCAATTTTGGGGTATAAACACATTGATTTGAAGGGAGAAACACAGCACACAGGAAAAAGGTCTTAAGGGGGGGATTCAGCATTTACATATATACATTTTTACATAACAGTGTCCATGTTTCATAGTGTTGTGGTTAGTTATAGCCAATCAGGTAGTTTCTGGCTCCTCTGGAAGCAGAAATATACATGTTAGATGGCTAAGCTGATAAGCACCTGCAAGTTATGAAAAATCTGTATAAAAGTAGAAGTAAGAGCTTGCTTCGGGGCTTCTCACCTGACATTGTAGTGAGCTAGTCCTACGATAGTAGAGAATAAAGGTAATCTGCCTGGATTTGTGCCTTGTCCTCTCTTGTTTCTCTCTCCACCAGGTATCACACAAACTGGACCAAGTCCCCACTATGCAGTGTCTCACGACAAAATGGCGACTGCGGCAGGATGCATAGCCAACTCTTCGACCCCTATGGATGATGGAACGCTAAGCGCGCATCCTAAAAGGTCCTTGTTACCGGGATAGTCTTCCTGATCCTGAGGGGAAGAAAAGTGATAAGTGGGAAGTCCAGGAGAGTTAAGAAGTGATAGACTGGTGGGTAGAAGGTAAGACGAGTGACAAGTCCTCAGGTAGGGTGACGGTTAGGTCGGGTACACCTCCCTCCTTTAGAGGCTTGGTGGGAAATGGGAAATTCTAAGTCCAAGGGTCCCGGGACCACAACTCCTTTAGCATGTATCATAAGGAATTGGGACTGTTTAGCAGGCATGCCGGCCTGTCCCAAACGGCTTTAGTCAAACTATGCCAGGTTGCCTAGCCATCATATACGGCCAGGACTAAAATCCCGTAGCTGAGAGAGGGGTCCTTTAAACCCTTGGTTCTTTCAAACCTCAGACGCATTCGAACGGATCAGAGAATACACCAAATTGATTATTATTATTTGTTTGAGAGCTCTATGAATTTTTGCTTAGACAATTCTAGTCATAAACAAGTCTGTCCTATAATAAAGGGAGAAGGTAAGGAAATAAAACTTAAGAAAGATTGTAGTATCCGCCAACCCCCTCCTCTATACCAAGACTCGGAGGATCCCCTGGACCCTATACTTTATAACCTGACCCTTTGCCTATACCCTTCTGCCCCTAGACTTCCCGACCCATCATTCAGGACCAGTTTATTCCCAACCCAGATCAACAACCTAGTTCACTCTCCTCACAGGGACCTTCACCTGCCCAGTCAGATAGTTCCTTTCCTGTTCAGATGGTTCCAGAATCCTCAAAGGAGGCAGTTTACTGGGGCACACAATTCCTTGCTACTGCTTCAAACCTTGAGCCTGTTGCTTCTACCCGTGGGGATATTCACTTGATGCCCCTGAGAATTGTCCCTAGTGTGGGTCCCAATGGACAACCAACAGAGCATAAGGTTTGTGTCCCCTTATCTACTGCAGATCTCCTGAACTGGAAAAATACTACCCCCCCCCCCCAATGGAGGGATGATCCAGAGGGGGTGATTAAAATCTTTGAATCCATTTTCCTTACTCATGAGGCAGACTGGAAGGACTGCCAAGTACTCCTTAGGACTTTCCTCAAAGTTGGGGAGGGGCCAGTGGTTATTAGGGCTGCCAAAGAAGCTAGGACAGATATTGATCAAGATCATACTAGACCTATGTATGTTAGAGATCTTAATGTTAATGACATTGACAATAATCCCAATTGGGATCCCAACACTGTCAGGGGAAATTACCTTACCTCAACCTTCCGTCTTTGTATTCTGGAAGGTCTTCGTAGGGCAGCCCGTAAGACTGTGAATTGGCAGAAAGTAAATACAGTAAAACAGGGACCCACCGAGAATTCTGCAGATTTCTTTCAATATCTCTGAGAGGCTGTAAGAGTCTGAGGAGGAATAGGAGATCCTGATGATGCTGCCCATGTCGCATTATTGCGCAGTTTGTTTAAAGGACAATGTGCCCCCGATATTCGATGTCGGCTGGCTTCAATGGATGACTTTGATGGCATGGACTTGGACACAGTCTTATCCATGGCCACTTCAGTTTTCAATAATAGAGAGGTGAAAGAAAAATAGAATGAGAAAAATGTGACCAAGTTGTTGGCAGCTGTCATTACTCAAAATCAAAATACTATTCCTAGAGGCCCACGACCAAATGCTGCCCCCGGAACTGGTACTTGTTATTAGTGTGGTCAGGTGGGTCATTTTAAATGTGAATGTCCTCATAGGGGCAGGGGAGGCCCAAGGGGGGTGCGGGGCCATGTGCGGAGATTAATTGCGGGGCCTCATTTGCATAGGAAGCCTCATTTGCATAAATATTTGCATAATGTTAACATGCATTTTTAGTAAACATGCTTCTTAATGAGTGTCTGGATAAAGAAAGACTAATAGATTTCTACGTTACTATATTCCAGTGCCAACCGCCAGGCCCATTAGGAAGTACTATAAACACTGACCTTTTAGAACTCATAGCAAATCCACCATATCATAACAGCTCTGGCAGGACTCACAAAGCACCAAACCCTACCTATCAAAAGGCAACACTGCAAATATTAAACCAATACATCTCAGAGAATACCAATACATCTCCTACTGGGGAAAGAGAACAAGTGACATGGTCAAATAGAAACTACATGAACAGAATACCTCAGCTTGGTTAAAATGCAGAATATAGACCGTCACCAAAGAACAAGGGATCACAATTTAGAAATAGGAAGACAATAATTAAACTGGGAACCCCAAAAGCCAAACTTGGGATGTACAACAACACTGGAGAAATAAAACTATAAATTAATTTCCTCTTGTATTAAACAAAACACAAAAGATGTTAACAATGCACATTTCCCAGAGCTGATATATTCCAGTTAATAAATTCAAAATAAAAAAGTATTTTTCTACCTTTTGTTGCTTGTGCATTTTCTTTTCAGTTGCAATTGCTCCAGTCACTTTCTTCTGGTTTCTTTGTGTCTTCTGCGAGCTATCCATTTTCCTTTCTTCTCTTTTAGATTTTTTTCCAAATTTTTTCTCTATATCTGCTTTAACATACTGATCTTTCCCCTTTTGCTCTTTCCTCCATTTCTTTCCTTATTGCTTTATCATCCACTCAAATTTCACCCTTCCATTCTCAATCTACACTTACTCTTCCAATACCCGGCACTTCGTAGACTTTTCTTCCCTCCCACACAAAATATCTTTTCCCCTCTCCACTCATTTCCCATTCCTTTCTAGTCCTCCCCCAAAATCAGCTCCTTTATAGTTCTAGACCCACCCAGCATCTTCCCCCTTCTAGTCCCAGTCTCCCAAGCTTCCACATCAGCCCATTTCCAGTCCTAGCCTCCCATATGCTGTTTTCCAGTTCCGTTCCAGCCCCCCCATCAACCTATTTCCACTCCAAGCTCCCCATCAGCCCATTTCCAGCCCTTTTCCAACTCCCATCAGCCCACTTCCAGTCCTATTCCAGCCCCCATCAGCCCATTTCCAGTGTCCTATTCCAGCCCATCACCCATTTGCAGTCTACGTTCCCCCCATCAGCCCATTTCTAGTCCTATCCTAGCTCATCAGCCCATTTCCAGTCCTAGCCCCCATATGCTCTTTTCCAGTTCCATTCCAGTCCCTCATCAGCCCATTTCCTCCACGCTCTCCCATCAGCTAATTTCCAATCCTAGCCCCCTCGTCAGCCCACTTCTCCCTATTCCAGCCCTCATAAGCCCATTTCCAGTCCTAATCCAGCTCTTCATCAGCCCATTTCCAGTCCAAGTCCCCCCCCCATCACAGCCCATTTTGTCCATTCCCCCACCATCACAGCCCATTTGCAGTCCTATCCCCCCACCATCACAGCCCATTTGCAGTCCTCCCCCCATCACAGCCCAATTGTAGTCCGTTCCACCCATCACAGCCCATTTCCAGTCTGTTTCCCCCCATCCCAGCCCAATTTGTCCGTTCCCCCCATCACAGCCCATTTCCAGTCCATTCTCCCCCCCCCCCACATCACAGCCCATTTCCAGTCTGTTCCCCCCCCCCCATCACAGCCCATTTCCAGTCCGTTTCTCCCCCCATCACAGCCCATCCAGTCCTAGCCGCCCCCCCGAAGAGCCCCGCGCCATCTAAGGGGCTGCAGAGGGAGCCTGGGAAGCCCGCGCGAGGCCCCGGCTCCCTCTGCACAGCCCGCCAGCGTGAAGAACCTTTACCTTCCCGCTGGCGGCTGTTTCAATGAAGCCGCGAATGCCGGGAAAGGTTAAAGGCAATGCCCTTTAACCTCTCCCGGCATTCGCGGCTTCATTGAAACAGCCGCCAGCGTGAAGGTAAAGGCTCTTCACGCTGTCGGGCTGTGCAGAGGGAGCCGGGGCTTCGCGCGGGCTTCCCCGGCTCCCTCTGCAGCAGTCCATTGAGCGAGAATATAGTTCGCGCGGGGCCCTGTGCGAACAACATTCTCGCTCAATGGACGGGCCGGCCCTGCATAGGGGACCACCTTCATTCCGGGGAGCCAGGAGAGGCAGGCAGCCCCTACTTGTGCCCCGTAAACCCTTTCCAATATCCCACAAACCCTCCCCTAGGTGGGACAATAGTGATTTTACTCAAGATACTTACTGACTAGATGAAAGTCATCTTAACATGACAACCCTAGTGGTATCCCCAGATAATCCAATAGTCTCCATGCAAATAGGAGACCAATCCTATGATCTCCTCCTTGATACCGGAGCTACCCTTTCCACCCTCCGTAATCCTATAGGATTACCCCCTTCATCCAAAACTGAGAATGTAGTAGGGATTTCAGGGTGGCCTGAACGCCTCTCACTTTCAAAACTGTTGGAAGCTCGCTTGGGGCCCTTATCCGCCCAGCACTTCTTTCTTATTGCACCACAGAGCCCACTGAATTTATTAGGGAGGGTACTTTATATAAACTATGGGCCACTATTACTTGTAGCCCAGACGCCATCTACCTGGATCTCCCTGAGGATGTAATTCCCCAACCCCCTCTAATACTGACCAAAGTTCAGGGTGGAAACAGCATTTCACCAGAACTTGAAGAAATAATGAATGCCATCCCTCCTTGGCTCTGGGGTTATAAATCCTCAGATGTACTCCTCAAATCTATAGAGCCAATAAGGATTAAAGTCAGGCAGGATATGCCCTATCCTTCTATCCGCCAATATCCGCTTCCCCAGGAAGCAATTTTGGGTGTCACGCTTTTAGTGGAGTCTTTTGTGAGCCAGGGGATCCTTGTCCCTTGCTGTTCTCCCTGCAATACGCCCATACTGCCTGTAAAAAAAACCCAAACCCGACCAAGAAGGTATATCGATTTGTTCAGGACCTTAGAGCAGTAAATAGTTTTGTCATACCTAGACACCCAGTGGTGCCTAATCCTCATACAATCCTTACTGTCATTCCCCCTGACACTAAATACTACTCAGTCATGGATCTCTGTTCTGTGTTTTTCTCTATCCCAATCCACAAAAATTTCCAATGGATTTTTGTCTTCTCCTGGGGCCCCTCAACTTACATGGACACAACTTCCCCAGGTATATGTGGAATCTCCTGCCATCTTTTCTGCCTGTCTCCATCACGACTTGAGGGATGTAGAATTGACTTACAACTCTGCCCTCCTTCTTTATGTAGATGATATGCTTGCATGTTCCCCTTCAAGGGAGGCAAATATAGAGGATACTGAGGACCTTCTAATAAGTTTAGCTTACAAGGGCCACTAAGTCTCCCCAACGAAATTCCAGTTTGCCCAAAAGGAAGTATGATATCTTGGCCATATACTATCAGAAAGCCAGAGGAAGCTGTCCGAAGACAGAATCCTAGGTACAGTAGATTGTCCCAAGCCATGTACTAAAAGACAGATGAGAGAATTCTTGAGGTTTTGCCGAGCCTGGATCCCGGGATTTGGAGAATTATCCAAACCTCTCACTGCCATGACACGTAAAGAGGAACCCGATGAATTGCACTAGACTAAAGAGGCCAGTAATTGCTTTGATCAGCTGAAACATGCCTTATCCATAGCCCCAGCCCTAGGTCTTCTGGACTACCGTAAGCCCCTCACCCTTTTCGTCCATGTACAAAGGGGGCTGGCTTCAGGAGTCCTTACTCAAGAGTTGGGACCATGTAAATGACCGTAGCCGTTCCCCATTCTGTACACATGCTGCTAAATCAAAAGAGCACTCAACACTTTTCAAATGCTAGGCTAAATAGGTATGAGACTGAGCTCCTGACTCCTAGTAATCTCACCTTTGTCAAAACTAATACTTTAAACCCAGCTACAACGTGTCGAATATCAGGGTGGGTGCCCCTGTGAGCAGCAGCGATCATCAAACGGTGTGGTTTGAGATAAAAGCCAAGGTGTAGTCCAATCATAGCAAGCTCAAAGTCCTAGACTTCAAAAACACTGGCTTCAGTCGGATTGATTACTGTCCCCCCCCCCCTTTTTTTGTTAAACCGTTTTGATCCGGTGAAAAGTGGGATATAAATGCAGCTAAATAAATAAATAAATAAATAAAATAAATTCAGTAAAATGGCCAGGTAACTGAAGGAGGAGTTGGCAGGGTGGGAGGGGATAAGGGAAGTGGAATTGCAATGGACTAAACTAAAGGTGGCAATAAAAGGGGCAACAGATAAATATGTAAGGAAAGTAAATAAAAACAAGAGGAGAAGGAAACCTATTTGGTTCTCCAAAAAAGTGGCTGCTCAAATAAAGGCAAAAAACACAGCTTTCATACAATTGAAAAGCTTGCAAACAGAGGAACACAGAAAGGAATACAGGATCAAACTAAAAGAGACAAAAAGAGAAATAAGGAAAGCAAAATCAAAGGCAGAGGAAAAGATGGCTAAAGATGTGAAGTGTGGCGACAAAACTTTCTTCAGGTATATTCAGGAGAGGAAGAAACTCAGAGGTGGAATTGCAGGACTCGAAAGTGCTGGGAACGGACTCGTGGAAAGTGATATTGAAAAAAGCGGACTTGCTAAACAAATACTTCAACTCTGTTTTTACTAAAGAAAATCCTGGAGAAGGACCACCTGTGACTCCCAAATATAAAAATGGGAATGAAGTAGATACCACACCATTCACAGAAGATGATGTGTTAGAACAACTTGCAAAACTGAAAGTGGACAAGGCCATGGAACCGGATGGGATACATCTCAAGATACTTTAAGAGCTCAGAGAAGTTCTTGCAGGGCCGTTAAAGGATGTTTTCAACAGATCCTTGGAAACAGAAGTTCCTCTGGACTGGAGAAGGGCTGGTGTGGTACCTCTTAACAAAAGTGGTGACAGGGAAGAAGTGACAAACTACAGGCCCGTGAGCCTTACCTTGGTGGTGGGAAAAATAATGGAGGCGCTCCTGAAAGAGCGAATAATGGACTTTCTCAAAACTAACAGGTTGCATGATCCGAGGCAACATGGTTTTACCAAAGGGCGATCTTGCCAAATAAATCTGATTGAGTTCTTTGACTGCGTGACCAGAGAACTAGATCAGGGGCATGCGATGGATGTCATCTACCTGGATTTCAGCAAAGCCTTCAATAATGTTCCTCATAGGAGGCTTATCAATAAACTCAGTAGTTTGGGGAGGGGTCCCAAGGTGGTGAAATGGATCAGAAATTGGTTGACTGACAGACGACAGAAGGTGATGGTAAATGGAAATCACTCAGATGAAAGGAGGGTGATTAGTGGGGTGCCCCAGGGTTTGGTCCTGGGACCGGTACTATTCAAAGTATTGGGAGGCCCTGTTACTCACAAAAGACCGATTACTAATTATCACTAATTTCCTGTATAGTCCAGATCCAAAAGTCAGTACAGGTGCAATCAGAATCTCTGTTTATTAGATAACTGATGGACAATACAGGCAGCGGAGAGGAGAGCTTCTGTCAGTCATCAGACACCAGACACCTCCAGAATTCCTCCTCCCCCGAGTACAATAATCATGTTACATATATACATGTTTTTGCTTCCGTGTATGCATACAGTTTCCAAATCCATTCCTCTTTGGGTCCTCTCCCCTCCTCCCTCCTTCTGTTTCCTGTCATTGACCTTTCTGTCCCCTCTATGTTCCTGTTTCAACATTCCCCAGGCCTCTCTGTCTTTCTTATACTCACCAACTGTCAAAACCATCTACTGTCTTCAGGACTAACAGCTCAGCTTATACTTTTTTGCATGGTTTCCTGTGTACGTGCCTTCTGCACAAAGCCTCTGCATGTCTATGTCTGGACCCTTCAATTCAGACATATGCATTGCTAAGGCCTGTGATATATGATATTTCCTTATATGGTTCCTTATGCTGGCCTGGTTTTTTTTTCTTTGTCCACAATATAGTAGTTTGGTTGACATATTTTTATTAGAGCAGAATAAAGGCCATTGAGTGATTATGAACCAGGAACATATCCCTAAACCTTATAATCCCTACAATTCGCCCATTTTTTTTTTTATTGTGGAGGAGATAAGACCAAGTCAGAGAATTCAGAAGTGGGGACCGCAGCATAGGAAACATTCACATGTGTATGGCATGTTTGAACAGGCATAAGGGAGGTGGACACTTTGGTACACTTTTTCTTACAACAGGAGATGACAAGAGAAACAATACAACAAAAGGACAAGGAACTTCTTTGGAGATGTGGGTTGTATTGTGAACACGCAGAAGTAAAACTAATTGTCCATCAGGATGAAGGAAACAGATGGTGTCCCAAGGAGCAGCTTTGGCAGCAATCACCTTGGTCAACAACAGTTCATACAGGAAGGACGTAGATCAAACAGAGGTGACAGTTGGAGAAACCTTCAACTGACTGACATGAGTCCAAGTGCAGTGACAATGTGAGGTCCTGTGAAAGTAGAGCAATCTCAGGATGCACAGAAGCAGTTTTTTTTATATATACAGTAGTCCCTATGAAAAATAAAGTTGACAATGGCGAGCTGGAGACAGACTGTGTAGTAGCCACCCGATCAGCAATTTCTTGGAACGTGATCCGAAGCCCTGCAAGGGAAATCACGGAGGCTCTGGTTGAACCTCTCTAATGTAATAAGCCAAATCAAATAGACAATGTGGGAATCACTTATTCAAAAGTAGCCTTAAAGAGGTAAGTCTAAAGCATGGCTTAGAGAGCCAAAGAGCAGAAATAAAGCCTGATACACTAGCTTCCAGGCATAAAAAGGATTAAGTACAACAGCAGTGAAACCCTGATATTCCTGGATACATGATAGCATTTAAAACATAATGCAGCAGACACTTGCCACTCTCCAGAGAGAGAGCAGAAGGAGAGAACACACAATACTGTTTATGCCATTATACCATTCTACATAAATTGCAAACAAGCTTGAACCAGTTCAAAAGGTCACACAAAAGTCAGCATTATGTAGTTGCAGTAGGGGTCACTGTTGTCCACAGGTGTGCTGCATTAGATCTGAAATAACTTCTTATCAGAATGTCCTTCACTCGCTCCATCAATTCAGTTGCCCGAAGTCTGCAAGCACAAACAAAATAATGCTATTTTCCCTCCCCCCTTCTTCTTCTTGGATTGCTTTTTGGGATTGCTGCTCGCACACAACAGCTAATCCTGCTTCTAAAGCAATTGTTAAAAGTCAGTATTGTGGCAAACAAATGGGAGGCAGAAAATATAAATTTAGATTCTTAAACAGTGTCCCAGTCCCACCAACTTAATCGGTGTAGTTTTGAATGGATATATATGCTCATTCTAAACAGCAACTAAAGACTGAACTCCTGGAACTGAAATTTAAAAGACTTCCAAAACAAAGTACACTTTTGCTCTGGACACTAACACATAACTTTAAAAACAGGTGAATTTATCCTAAAATCCAATATCGTAGCAAATAAAAACTGGGAAGATGAGTGAACACCCATGGTGACACTGGCCTGTTCATCAGTCATCAGTGCAGAGCTTAACAACACACAGTAATTACCTTGAATCTTACAGTTCGGGGAAGCAGACATTTAAAAACTGATACTTTTTCATGAAAAGACTGGTGGACATCTGGAATGCAAACACTTCCCTTTGAAGTTATTTCAAAGCAAATCACTGAGAGTTACAGCCAACCTCGACCTCCATGAGGTGCTTGCCACAATATATAAAATCCCTGTTTAACTTTTAATTTTGCTTAATAGCATAACAATCAGAACAAAATCCAAACATGATTAACTTCTTATTCACTCAGGATTTAAACCATTCCCAAGTTGCAGTCTGGCAACCACTGGCCCAGAATACCACATTATCCTGCAGGGCTCTTAACCTTTACTTTGAAGGTCAAAGGAAAAACAGAAACAGTTTTCTTTTGTTGTATCAGTTTATAGTCCCATTGTGGATCTCCCTCCCCTCCACGGATACATCTATGAGCAAGGTTTAAATCTGTAGTATTCAGTGACCCTTGTTCTGGCCAAATTCTCATTTGTGGGGCACAGGCTGTAGTCCACCCATGTAAGTTCGAACTCCAATGATATACATAGAAACCTTCTCCTCCTTCTTCATTAAAAATAAAATCTGCGGGGGTTTTCTTAGGTTGAACTGCTTCTTTGGAACTCTGTACGGGCAGTAAGTGATAATCATGGGCTCTGGTTGTCCGGTTCCTAACATTCTGCCTACTTTCACATAGTTGTTTCGAAAAATGATAAAGATCCCATTGACCTTCTGGTAAATCAATACTACCAGGGAATTTGTCCGCTGACATCACGGGAAACTTATCGCAATTAATGGAATCAAGGACAGAGGGAGTGGACTGTACTTGGGTTTGATTACCCCCTGTGGCTCCCAGCAATGACTGGTCACACACCAGGGGCTCAGGGTTTGCATCAGGGGTCAAATGTAATTTACCTGCTACCTGGACCCATCCCGTATGCTGTTCCCGGCGGGGAGATGCAGACCGGGATCTTCTACATGGTTGGGAGTTATTATTTCGCATTATGTCTTCCAATTCCCGATGGGGATGTATTGGATTACATGGGGGAGTCTGTGATAAGGAAGCTTATCATAGCTCAGGAAGGAGCTATAGAAAAGGTGAAGTGACTCTAAACAAGCAACCTGTCAGTTCTGGTAGAAATAAGAAAACAGAATTTTCCCATAAAAGACTACCAGTCCCAGAATGCACCAGGTTTCCAACAGCCATTAGAGGAGCTGAAGTGGGGAAACGTGTGTTCAATCAGGAGGGCTATGAGGTAATCCCTAAGCACTCATCTCAAAGGGCAGGGCCTGATTCAGCACAGCTGCGCTGTGTTAGGGAGGAGCACTCATCTAGGCAGAATAAAGGTAGAGTTTATTCTACAGAGAATTATCCTTATCTTGAGAATCAGCTTGAGCTTGGATATCCTTATCCTGAGGATCATCATCATCAGAAGCCAAACCGGACGGACAGAGAGGGAAAGAGACCCTTTGGAAGAAAGAGGAGAAAAGCCTTTGAGAGGTCTAGAAGAGTCCAGAGCAGTACGTATACTGGGAGGCATTCCAAGGGCCAGCATACACCATTGGACTGGGGAAAGCCAGAGGAATGGTGCTGCAGAGCTAGGAATCTCCAGACGGTACCTGTGAGGGAGACGCTGCACGTGGAAGGGACCCTAAGTCCCGTGCCAGAAGGTATGTGAAGAGAGATCCAGTGTCCAGGGATCTGGATTGGAAGGCTGGACATAAGAACTGGACTACATACTGGCCAGGCTATATAGAGAGGAACTCTAACAGCAATGGAAGCTCAGGTATGAACACTGATCTATGCCCTAGCTATAACCTTGAAAGACAGCAGGGAAACAAGTATTCTCCTGAAAGGGCTCCATTGGGAGATTCATCTGTGCCAATCCATGATATTGAACCCATGCTTGTTGAAGAAGAGGGGGTGATAGCAGATGAAGAATCGGTTTACATGGACTGCTCTCTGTCTAAACTCCTTTGGTGATTTTCTGTTATAAAGTACAGCAACCATCACAAAGAAATACAAACTTGTTCTTTAAAGTCTACTCAGAAAAACTCCTGGGTAAGATTTTTAGCCACGCAGTAGAAAGCAAGCCAGCTAAGGGGTTTCAGCTGGATAACTGCTAGCAATTGAGCCTTACCTAATTGCTTGTGAGCTAGGAGAGAATCACTTCTGAATCTATGTGGGAAGATATAAGAAGTTTACCTGAAAAGAACAGTTTTTTTTTTCTTTCTTTGTGGCTTTTGGTTTGTTGTTTGATATATGCTAAGAAAACATTAGCTAATGCCTACAGAAAAGACCAGTTTGTACCAACCAGGTCTTATTTCTTTTGCTTTGCTTGCCTGACAAGTTCAAATGTTGTTTTCCTTATTTTGTTTTTTTAAGTTTAACACTGAAAGCAAGTAACCTGATTTATGTGCTACCAAGCATATCTGTGTTGGGAGAAATAACCCCATAAATAAATATCTTATTGGCTTTAACACTTGAGCACAACTAAATTATTGTCAGCAGCTGTGTCTGGTGTGAATGAACTGCATTGCCCACAATCCCTTGCAAATCATATAGATATATGCACTTGCCAAGACTGTGAAGATTCTCACCCAGGCAGCCATCTGACAAGTCTCAATAAGAGATGGTGTTTTTATCTCATCCCAGTATCTAACTCTTTCCTTGTATATTTCTGCTGGTCTTTTATCTTTAATTTTATCTTTTGGTCCGTCCTCTAATTCTGTCTCCTTGGTGTCTAGATCTATGGAAGGGTCTGCATAACCTATCGCTGCCATTGTATGACTCTCTGTCGTCCAATAGGGGGGTGGATCATCACTACTGAGGGTGTTTGGATCTACCTGTTTCATCCACATGGAAATGTACCTTAAGTGTTTCAGCTGACTAGCCCCAGTCTTGTGGAATAGAACATAATCCCTAATTTTTACTAAACAACGACCATCAAAGGACCCCTCCGGTGGCCAGCTGAGAGGAGTTCCAGGAGCAGTGCTCCATTTTGCCCATTTAAGGCAAACTTTCAATATTTCCTTTCTTAATAATGGATTATCTCTCATCATCCGTTCGACCGGAGTCACTGGGGAAACTTGATTTACCATTATGTCCTGATTGCCATCTTTCTTTCTCCTAAACAGAGACATGATTCCTATGTGCAACCTTTTATTTAAGGATCTCAATATCCAACCTCTTTATTTACAGAGGAAGGAAGTGCACGAAATGTCCAGGACACCTTTCAAACAAGAATTCGCTTCGTTCAAGCCCAGCCAATCTCCTCGCGGAGGTATGGAACCGTGAGCAAGAACACACACATGCTTCATGTCAGATGACACGTACAGTCTCAAACACTTATCATTCGGTCCCAGTTTATAACAGCAAATTTTTTTTACACTTTATTCATATAACAAAACAAAACTTAAACAATACTTACCAAGCTTGGTTAAAAATATTTATACTCATGACGCTGTCGTCACAGCTGCCGTCTTCCTAGGGAATCCGTCACTCACTTCTTCTCCTCCAGTCTCTACTACACACCGGGAACATACCTCCCTCTTCTTTCTTGAGGGGAATCCAAATCTTTAAATTTGTATCTTGGTCATAAAGACCCACCCGTACCCCAATCCCAGGTGTTCGGCACCAATTGTGAGGCCCTGTTACTCACAAAAGACCGATTACTAATTATCACTAATTTCCTGTATAGTCCAGATCCAAAAGTCAGTACAGGTGCAATCAGAATCTCTGTTTATTAGATAACTGATGGACAATACAGGCAGCGGAGAGGAGAGCTTCTGTCAGTCATCAGACACCAGACACCTCCAGAATTCCTCCTCCCCCGAGTACAATAATCATGTTACATATATATATTTTTTTGCTTCCGTGTATGCATACAGTTTCCAAATCCATTCCTCTTTGGGTCCTCTCCCCTCCTCCCTCCTTCTGTTTCCTGTCATTAACCTTTCTGTCCCCTCTATGTTCCTGTTTCAACATTCCCCAGGCCTCTCTGTCTTGCTTATACTCACCAACTGTCAAAACCATCTACTGTATTCAGGACTAACGGCTCACTTTATACTTTTTTGCATAGTTTCCTGTGTACGTGCCTTCTGCACAAAGCCTCTGCATGTCTATGTCTGGACCCTTGAGTTCAGACATATGCATTGCTAAGGCCTGTGATATATGATATTTCCTTATATGGTTCCTTATGCTGGCCTGGGGTTTTTTTTCTTTGTCCACAATATAGTAGTTTGGTTGACATATTTTTATTAGAGCAGAATAAAGGCCATTGAGTGATTATAAGATTTAGGGATATGTTCCTGGTTCATAATCCCTACAGTATTTGTGAGTAATATTGTTGAAGGACTGAATGAAAAAATCTGTCTTTTTGCAGATGACACCAAAAATCTGCAACAGAGTGGACTCCCCTGAGGGAGTGGATAAGATGAGGAAAGATCTACAAAAGCTGGAAGAATGGTCTAATGCTTGGCAGTTAAGATTTAATGCAAAGAAGTGCAGTGTCATGCACTTGGGAAGCAGAAATCCAAGGGAAATGCACATGATAGGGGGGGTGAGAGGTTGGGGTGCATGGACCAGGAGAAGGACCTTGGTGGGATTATTTCTGAGGGTTTTCATTTATTTATTTACTTAACAGGTTTTATATACTGCTTTATCATTTCAATCAAAGCAGTTTACATTGAAACTTAAACTTGGTAATGTACATTACACAGGGACATTGATAACTTGGATTTTTCTGAGGCAATGGAGGGTTAAGTGACTTATCCAAGGCCACAAGGAGTACTAGTGGGAATTGAACCCTGGTCTCTGGGTTACCAAGCCAGTGTTCTTAACCATTAAGCTACTCCTCCACTCCTCAAGGTGACAAAACAGTGTGACAGGGCAGAGGCAAAAGCCAGGAGGATGTTGGGTTGCACACATAAAGGAATTACCAGCAGAAAGGAAGAGATATTATTGCCACTGTATAAGCACTGTATAAGCACTGGTGAGGCCTCACTTGGAATGCTGTGTTCAGTTTTGGAGACCATATCTCGCAAAGGATGTAAAAGGACTGGAAACGGTTCAGAGGAAGGCAACCAAAATGATTTGGAGCCTGCGTCAGAAGCCTTATGAGAAGAGACTTGAAGACCTAAACATGTACACTCTGGAAGAGAGGAGGGATAGGGGAGATATGATTCAGACCTTTAAATACTTAAAGAGAATTAATGAACAAACTTCTTCCAAATACAAGCATTGTGGAACCTGTGTCCCTTGGGGAAACTGCTAGGTACATATGACCTAGATTGGCCACTGTTGGAAACAGAATACTGGGCTTGATGGACCTTGGTCTGACCCAGTATGGCATATCTTATGTTCTTATGATGGGGAAGCTGTAAAACTAGAGGGCATAACATGAAGCTACAAGGGGGTAAATTGAAAGGCAATGTCAGGAAATACTTTTTCACTGAAAGGGTGGTGGATGCTTGGAATGCCCTCCCAATGGAAGTGGTGGGGGCAGATACAGTGACAGAATTCAAAATGGCATGTGACAGACACAGTGGATCCATTTATAATAACAGGATGAAATCAAAATAAACTTAACTATTTAATTTCTCAACAAAAAGGGGTATCCTACATGGAGCAGTGGTGGGTTCACCCTTAAAACAAGACATGGGGAGGGGTGACCTGCATAGAGCAGCGGGTACACCTACTCTTGCCATCTTACTGGGCAGACTAGATGGACCATACTGGTCTTTATCTGCCATCATTTACTATGTTACTATGTTTCCCTAGAAATACACTCACCTTTTCTTTCCAGGTCTCGCTTCACTTCTAAGCATCGCTTCTAAGAGCTAAAGACACTTTTGACCTTTGTCAGAAAGCAGGCTACTCCTGACCTTATCTTGCAAATTAATCTCTCTTACATTAGGTTGTGGTTAGGGATAGCCAATCAGCAAGCGTTTTTGCTGCTGTAGCTTCGCTTCAGAAGGAGAGATATACATGCTGGATGGCTAATCTGATAAGCATCTGCAAGTTATGAAAAACCTGTATAAAAGTAGAAGTCAGAGCTTGCTTTGGGGCTTCTCATCTGACATTGTAGTGAGCTAGCCCTACTATAGTAGAGAATAAAGGTAATCTGCCTGTATTGTGCCTTGTCCTCTCTTGTTTTTCTCTCCACCAGATATTACACTGACTGGACCAAGTCCCTGCTAAGCGGGATCTCACGACAAGAACCATATGGTGACTCCAGTCTGTCCATCCATACCAATTACTAACAAAATAAGTAATTCATATTAGGGAGAGGGATTAGAATGGAAGGGACGGGGGATGAAGGAAGCAAGCTAGGATGGGACATATGAGTTTAAGGATGGTGAGGTTAATAGCATTTCAGATAAGAATAGATTCAAGAAAATAGGGCTACATATTGTGGGGCATGAGTGGTTTTAAGGATGAAAAGAGGAAAGGGTTGGTTAAGCCTCTCTCGGGTCCGTTCTGCAATGGAGAATAAAAAAAATATACAGAAACTCACCATCTGAAATGCAAAAGCATGTCTTTATTTTTTTTTATCTCTAATACCAAAGCACAACACTTTATTTTATCTGTTACAACAACCTCTCCCAGAAACACAAGCCCTTCTTATACCTTTACTGAGATAAGGATAGGTATAGGAATTAGGGGGGGGGGTGGAGAGTAGAAGTATCCAGAAACTTTCACATGGTTAGAAACTAGTTTATTTGCTGACAGGCCATTTCTCTGAGAACTAGCAGGGAGAAAATGAGGAAATAATATATGAGGGTTGTGAGGGAGATAGAACAATGGGGAAAGAGGAATATTTATGCGAGGGGTTTGTTCTTCAAAAAGGCCTGGGCAATTTCTTCTCAGCAGCATTCGAGGCCCCTTGTAAGATAAGGAGTTTGTGTGTGTGAATTATTACACATTCAATGACATTCTGAACATAATTCAGATATAAATACAGCGGGATATAAATACAGCTAAATAAATAATTGCCTTTGGGCCCGATTCAGAAAGCAGAATAGTGGGGCTGTACGTCCTGGTGGGACGTGTAGCGCTGCCATCTGTCCTGCCTGAATTCCAGATCACTGTCTCCTCACAAGCACAGAGGCGCTGTGTCGGGAGATGGAGACGAGACGAGGGGGGGGGGGCATGGGCTGGCCAGATACCCAGGGGTCCACCAAAGAACACGGTACCACGTGAACAGAAGAAACCCAGTACTATTGTGTAGTATCAGGGAAGGAGAACTTTATTGCACACAATTTTAGCCCAAAATGCCCAACACAGGCCGTGTTTCGAATCTTCTTCGTCAGGGGAATTCAGGCGTACTACATCCATAAATACATGAACAAACAATGAATGAATAAAATAAAATAAAATGTTGTTCATAACAAACATCATAAACATGACATATAAAAATTTAACAAGTTAAAACTATGATAAAAACATAAAATTCTATAATAATGATTAATATAAATATATAAATAACTATACAAAAATAAAAATTCCAACATTTTTAGGTATATTTTTATGTTCATTTTGATTTTGATTTTTGTATAGCTATTTATGCATTTATATTAATCATTATTATAGAATTTTATGTTTTTATCAGTTTTAACTTGTTAAAAAATGTTTATATGTCATGTTTATGATGTTTGTTATGAACATTTTATTTTATTCATTCATTGTTTGTTCATGTATTTATGGATGTAGTACGCCTGAATTCCCCTGACGAAGAGGATTCGAAACACGGCCTATATCGGGCGTTTGGGCTAAAATTGTGTGCAATAAAGTTCTCCTGGCCAGATACCCAGACATATAGGGCCGATGCAGGTAATGGCCCTGTAGGTCCGGGGGGCATAAGAGGGATTCATTGCATATTCAGTCTCTGAGGTGGAATAAGTGCTGGTCCCCCATGTGCACTGACCCAGCAGCCACCCCAACACAGCGGACGCATGGCAAGAACTGGCCCGCCCCTTGACCACGGCCCCGGAGGGCATCAGGCCGAACACTCACTGGCGGGTTCAGGGGGCCTGGCCATTCGGTCCGGTGGATGTCCCTGCGAATGCAGAAGGGGCATGCTGGGCCATCCTCAAGCCTGATTCTGACTGCCGTGGAATGTTTTGCTCCTGCATTTCAGAATTGAGTCCAAATGGGCCTGTCCTGCTCAGGGCCATCTGGACGGCCCGGACGAGCCTCTTCTGGAATCGGGCTCTTTGTGAGAACAAAAAGACAGCTATTTTGGGGTGTGTGTTCAAAGGAAGGGATATACGAATGTGTTCAGATCTGAGCTGAGGTAAAAAGTTTGCCTGGCCTTTAATGTATCAGAAACTAATATATCAGCAAATATGTTTTTCTTATATATTACAGAATGTAGCTATTCCCAATATATGGTTTTGTTAAACAATACAGTGTTTAATGTAAAAATTAAAAAGGTATCAGCTTGAAGCTGCTCCAGGAATGTTCTCATAACTCACATAATTATTTCTTAATGCCAAATACTGCTACAGGAGCAGCTTTCTTTAGAAGATTTTTCCTATAATACTAATATATCCTGAAACTGAGATTTCTAGAAATAACTTATTAAAAGTTACTATTACTCTTAAATGAATCAACAGCTAGAAGATATGCATTTGCTGCTTATTCCAAATGACAACAACAAGGTTACTTACTTGTAATGGGAGTTCTCCGTGGACAGCAGGATAAGTCAGCCATAGCTGGTGACATCATCCGACGGCGCCGAGAATGGAAGTAACTCTCCCTCAGAAAGGTAGCCCTACCTCTGTGGCCCACTCCTAGCTAGCCCAGTCTGTTCCAGAGTAGTGCCTGTGGTGGCTAGCGGATAGGACTGGGAGACTTGTTGCGCACTTATCTAAGGGGAAGTTGGCGAGAATGTATGGCTGACTTATTCTGCTATCCACGGAGAACTCCCGTTATAGGTAAGTAACCTCATTTTCTCCTAGGATAAGCAGGATGAATCAGACACACTTGGTGACTCCATCGCTGCGCTGCAGGTAGTGTTGTGTTGCTGTGATGGATGAGTAAAGCAGAGGCTTGAGTTAGCTGGAAGGCTTTATTGAATAAGTAAAATCCTAAAGCAACTATGCCCACTGGTACATATACAAGACTTTATGAGTATAATACAGGCAATCATTACACCTCACCTTGACTCTGCCAATTTAACTCTTCTAGGTGCAACAAAACAAAGCATTAAAAAGACTTCAACTAGCACAAAATGCAGCAGCCAGAACTATAATGAAGGTGCACTCATTTGAACACATAACACCTACATTAGCTAACCTACACTGGCTACCAATACAATGCAGGATTAACTATAAAACACTAATAACCACCTTCAAGGCATTAAATAATATGGCTCCACCTACCCTAAGCAAACTCATCACTAAAGACTCAACTAAAACCACTCACAGGAGAGGCTATACAAATAAAATAAGGATACCAAAGACTTCACAAAGGCCAAAAAGATAACCAACAAAAAAAGCATTTTCACATGCAGCCCCTATCCTCTGGAACTCCCTCCCTGAAGAAATTAGAACATTAATCGAAATTAAGGAGCTCTGAAAGAAATTAAAAACCCATCTGTTTACCTCATACTATGGCCCAACGGCAAACTCCTTCTCCCAGAACGAAAATGGATAACAGAAGTCATTATTGATATCAGACCAAGAAAGACATATAAACAGCAATTAAAGTTAATATCAATGCTCTTATTCCATGAACAATGCTCTGCAATTAGTCAATCTACATCAAGCAATATACATGTACAGACACAAATATATTGTATATAGTTCCAATGCTACCTGGTATTTAGTCCCTGATCCCAATCAAATTAAGCATGTTTTGTTTATTAAGGTCCATACCTATTGTATATAGTTTACTGATGTTTCATGTAAAAAAACAGACTCTTGCTCTGTCTCTTAACTTGTTTTTTGTAAACCGCACCTGATCCATGGAAGGTGCAGTATATAAGTGATTGTTAAATAAATAAATAAATAAAAAGTAAGGGAAGAACTATTAGCATAATGGCCCCTGGTGCAGCAGGGGTTCTGGCAGTGCCCAACAGGTGGGAGTGATCTATGTCAAAGAACATTAACAATGGCAGTGCCTAACAGTCGGGAATGATCAATGTCCAGAAACATTAACAACACAGAACGTTAACAATGCTGAATGAGAGCAACAGTGCACACAACTGGCACAACAAACAATCGAGGTGGGCAACCAACGCCTGTCAGGACGGTGCCACTGTACTTAGAACTGCCTTGCCAAAGGCACTATCTGCCTTGCAGCCTTGTCCAGGCAGTAGTGTCTCTGGAAGGTATGGAAGGAGGACAAGGTGGCGGCGTTGCAGATGTCCAGGATCGGGACTGAGTATAGGTTGGCCAGCATAGCAGCCGTGGCCCTGAGCTGGTCTGCATATATGTTGCCCATTTGGTGGGCTCCTGCTTGGTTGTAGCAAGTATGTAGTATGGCGCGGTTTTATCTCGTTCCAAAAGTGCACAAACGTCTGGAAAAACCACCAGGGAGACCGATTGTGTCGACGCGCGGCACTATTTTGGAGCCCCTGTCTATATACCTCGACTCTTTTTTACGTCCCTTAATGGTAGATATACCGTCTTATATTCGAGATTCGGCACATTTTTTAGAAAAATTAAGTCTACAGAATGAATTAGCACATGAAGCAGAAATTTTATTGATTACTCTCGATATAACGCGCTGTACACTAGCATACCCAAGAGGATGCTTACCATACTGTGGAAAAGCAGCTAACCATGAGAGGAGATTTGACAAGGGCTCAGTTGTCCTTTTTGATGGATTTAACACGTCTTACTGTGTTTCATAATCATTTTCTGTTTGAAGCTACAATCTATCACCAAAAGTCAGGGGTGGCGATGGGGGCCACTTGTGCCCCCTCCATTGCCAATCTCTTTATGGCAGATTTTGAAAATCAATGGTTGACTAGCTCCCCCTATAGTTCCAACATAAAATTTTGGGTTCGTTTTATAGACGACATTTTTCTGTTATGGGAAGGAACAGAAGATCTAGTACTACAATTTGTTCATTGGCTGAACGGGCGAAATGAGGCTATCCAATTTACTTATTTTATTACCAATACACAAATTACCTTTTTGGATTTATTGACTGAAAAAGATTCTACAGGCTGGAAATCCTCAATCTATCAGAAACCGATAGCACGGAATACATTCCTACAATATTCGAGTGGTCATCCGCTCAAACTAAAAGATAGTCTTCCTCTATCCCAATTCCTCCGTTACAGACGAAATTGTTCAGACACGGCCGATTTTAAGGTTCAATCACGAAAACTTTCGGTTGATTTTGCAGCTAGGGGATACCCCCGAAAAGTTATCAAGACTGCATATAAGCGAGCGTTATTTAATGATCGCAATTGGCTTTTACAACCTAGACCTAAGTCAGCCTTGAAAGAAAATACTGATCATGTCAACTTTATTACCAAATTTTCACCTCTCAGTCACAACATCCAAAGGATCATGTCTAGGCATACGTATTTGTTACATACTGTTCCAGGATTGGAGGAGAAATATATCCGCTGTGTTTGGCAACGTAACGCTAATCTAAAGGAGAAATTGAGTCCAGCAGTTTTACGATCTGTAGAGGAACAACAAGGTCCAGTAGGTCATGCTCCATGTGGTTCATGTGCCATTTGTTCCATATCAGAATCCATCACTCATTTTACATATTTGGATCGTACGTATCGTCTGAAACAAGCTACAACCTGCCAAACTACTTCAGTTGTTTATGCCATCAGATGTCCTTGTCAAAAGCTCTATATAGGGAAAACTATTCGGACACTAAAAACTCGTATTTTGGAACATAAGAGTCGTCTCCACTGTAAGATACTGACTGCCCCCCAGTTCAGCATTGCTTAGAAGCAGGGCACGAGGTTTGGACAATTGCGGTGTTTTTTTGCATTGATCACATTCAACATCCGATGAGAGGAAGGACCCTAGATGAGACTCTTTTTTATTTTGAACAGCGCTGGATTTTCACAGTCAATACTCTTCAACCGAGAGGTTTAAATTCCTCGATTGATTGGCAAGTGTGTTTGTAACTTACCTGATTATAACAGAGAGCTTTCAGATGGGAAACTGGATAGTGAGTATAAATTTCACCCAGATGCGCCATATGCGCATGCGCGGCGTTTTTTGAGCTACTCCAAGACACATGAGTACAACGCGGGCAGCAGTAATCGAGTGAGTGAAAGATCTTTGACAATAAGTTTTTCCTGACTATATACCGAAATGTAATTGATTTCTCCCCTTTCCAGTCAACTATAGTGGGTATCTCTGGAAGATTTCGTTACATTGTTTCTATTTTTGTAGATCCTCCTGAGGAAACTCCTGTTTGGAGTGAAACGCAAATACGGTACCAGGAGAGGCGTTGAGGCGCAGAAGATACAAGCTATAAGTTAAGCTTTTTTGTTCTTCACTGAAAGTTGGTGGCGGTAGAACCCCGGTGTATTAATTAACCACTGAAAAATGAGGCGCAGAAGATACAAGCTATAAGTTAAGCTTTTTTGTTCTTCACTGAAAGTTGGTGGCGGTAGAACCCCGGTGTATTAATTAACCACTGAAAAATTAACCACTGAAAAATATATAAAAATGGACACAAATCCAGGAAGGTTGTTGATGTAATCAGTGCGCTGTTGCTTCGATATATAAGCATTTGCTGAGCGCGGTATCTGGTCTGAAACCTCCTGGTACAGTGGTATATTCAGATAATTGAGTCAACACTTAAGACTCCAGGAGTACGCCATAGTGTGGTTCAGTTGATAAACAAATATTAAGTATATACATGTGATGAAGAAATCATGTTGGGTTGATATGAAATGTTTGTTTGATCACTAAAGTGACAAGTTAGAGTGGAGTGTTTTAGATTATAAAGATTATTTTTCGCTCCGGACAAGACCGGTTTTTGATTTTTGGATGGTTGTAGCAGAAGGCAATGCAGGCAGATATCTAGAGCAACAGTGTCCTCTTGGTGATGGGGCATCCTGGCTTGTTGGGGTTGAAGGAGACAAACAGTTGGGCCCCTTGTCAGTGGTGCTCCGTTCTTTGGATGTAGATCCACAGTATGTGCACACAGTCCAGTGTGTGTAGATGCTGTTCCTCTGATGAGGGGTGGGGTTCTGGGTGAAAGGTCAGCTGTAGAACTGCCTGATTGAAATGGAACAGGGAGGACACCTTTGGTACAAATTTTGAGTGCGTCCGCAAGGTGGCACAGTCTTGGTGGATGATCATGTAAGGCAGGTGCACCATGGAGGCCTGCAGTTCGCTGACACGCCGGGCTGACGTGATGATGACGAGGAAGAGCGCTTTCCAGGTAAGATGCTTGAGTGAGGCGGAGAGCATGGACTCAAAGGGGAGGTTGCATGAGCTGGTGAAGCACCAGGTTGAGGTCCCATGGCAGTACTGGCTGTTTCATTGCAGGCTTTAGATTGGCCAGGCCCCACATGAATTGTGAGACCAGCGGGTACGTGGCGATGGAGGTGCCATTGGTGCAGTCAAGGTAGGCCGCGATGGCAGACAGGTGCCTCGGGCGGACTTTGTCTTGAGTCCAGTTCTGGCAAGGTACTGGAGGATCTGGGCTATCAGGCAGGAGGAGGGCTCAACACCCTCCGAGGTGCACCATATGGAGAAACGTTTCCATTTGAGTCCATAGGATTTTTGTGTAGGACGTCTTGCAGCCAGGAACAAAGCGCTGCACCTTGTTAGCGAGGCTGAGGGAGGACAGGATCAGCCTGTCAACATCCAGGCCATCAAGGCCAGTATCAGTAGGTTGGGGTACAGGATCTTGCTCCCATCCTGCATGAAGAGGTCCGGTGACAGCTGAAGTCTGATTGGAGGTTTCCGCGCTAGGCAGCACAGGAAGGGAAACAACATCTACTGTAGCCAGAACGGGGCGATGAGGATGACCTGTGCTTGATCCTGCATGATCTTTTGAATGGTCTTGGAGATCAGTGGAGTGGAGGGAAAGGCATGCAGAAGCGTCCACGCCCCCCATGGGAGGTTGAATGAGGCTGCTCGTTGATAGGCGCTTTGAGCAGAAGCATGTGCACTTCATGTTCACTTCATTTGGAACAGGTCCACATGTGGACGATGACCCCATTGATGGAAGACTTGTGCTGCCATTTTGGGGTTGAGCGACCACTCATGTGGATCGAGCTGTCAGCTGAGGCAGTCTGCGTGTTGATTGTCCTCTCCCGGTAAGTATGAGGCTTGAAGAAAGCAGTTCTCAGAGAGTGTAAGGGTCCAGAGTTTGAGGACTTCTCTGCAGAGGGAGAGAGATCCGGTCCTCCATTGCTTGTTGATGTAGTACATCACCACTTGGTTGTCTGTCAGGATCAAGACGTTCTGCTCATGGATGAGGTGACGGATGGTCTGCAGGGTATAACGCACTGCTCACAATTCCAGGAAATTTATCTGGCATTTGCACCCATAGCACTCCAGATGCGGAAGCTGAGCATGTGGGCCCCCCAGCCTGTCTTGGAGGCGTCAGTTGTGAATGTGATGTGGGTCTGCTGCTGTTGCTGCAGCAGCCTTCTCATAGTGAGGTTTTCTGGGCACATCCACCAGGCAAGTGACTCCTGCACTCGGGTGTCCAGGGAAATGTGGATAGAGAGGGATGAGAGTGCTGCTGCCAGTGCTTATGGAGATTCCACTGAAGATAGTACATGTGGAGCTTTGTGAAGGATAGGACATGGTTGATTGCTGCCATGTGGCCTAGTAGTCATAAGAGAGTCCTGGCAGAGGCATGGTTGTTTGAGGCGATGCTTTTGGCCAGGGACCGGGTGGTGCCAATACATTCTGTCGGTAGGAATGCCTTGGCAAGGGGGAGTCCTGATGTTTGCATTTATTTATTTACATTTTCTTATATACCGCGCTATTTTCCATCAGTGCAGTTTACATGGAACATTTTACATACACATTTCAAACGACTTGATTTGTGTTTACAAATAACAGGAATAGGTATTTGGAAAGAAACATCAATGAAGTCCAGATCCTGGGTGGGCTGAAGATGTGACTTCGGGTCGTTGATGAAGAACCCAAGTGATGAAAGCAAGGCAGTCATCTCTGTGATGGAGTACTGAAGATCCTGTCATGAGGGTGCTGTGAGGAGCCAATCATCCAAATAGTGGAAGACACATACTCCCTTCTTGCGGAGGTGTTTGGCTGCCACAGTGACACACTTTGTGAAGACTCTCGGGGCTGGAGAGAGTCCATAGGGGAGCACCCTGTATTGATAATGCTTGTCGAGTGCACAAAATTGCAGGTGCTTCCTGTGGACTGGATGAATGGGAACATGTGTGTAGGCATCTTGTAGGTCCAGGGAGGCCATCCAGTTGTTAGCTTGTATGAGGGGGAGGATGAAGCCCAGGGAGTACATCTTGAATTTTTCCTTGTGGATGAATTTGTTCAGTTTGTGGAGGTCTAGGATAGGGCGTACCCTGACCCCTGCTTTCTTGGGGATTAACAAGTGGCAGGAGTAGAATCCATGTGAGACCTTGTCCAGTGATACAGGTTTGATGGCCCTCACCTCTAGAAGGGAGAGTATTTCGGCAGCCATGGTGGGTCTCATGTCCTATGGTGTATCACTGCTGGGGCATGATTTCTGCCATGGAGGCATGGAGAGGTTGATCCTGTATCCATTGGTGACGATGTCTAGGGTCCATGGTAATCTGTCTCCCAGCATCCAAGAAGGTGATGAGCCATCCCTCACCGGAGGGGTGGGGAAGTCAGGAAGGGTTGCTTTTGTTAGCGGAAGATGTATTTGGCTGTTCTGCTTGCAGTCCTGTTGGCAGGGCTTTTGGTGGTAAATGGACTGATAGGTCAGCTGCTTAAAGAGTTGAGGTTGCCACTTGGATTAGGAGCTGTAGCGCCGTGAAGACGGGTAGCTTTTCTATTGTTGGTGTGATGTCGTCTTGTGCATGGAGGTACATTCCAGGCTGTTCTCCACAAGAGTTTGAAGAATGATGCAGTGATCCTTTAGGTCATTTATGGTGTCCTTGATCTTGTCACTGAAAAGGTTATCTCCCCCATAGGGGGTGTTGGCAATGCACTCATGCATGTCTTCTCTCAGTATTGATGTTCGAAGCCAAACCATGTGTCGGGTGGCAATGGTGGTGGCTGCCCCCCGAGCAGCGGTATTGAAGGAGTCAACGGTGGAGCAGATGAGGTGTTTTACATGCTCGGTGAGGTCTGTGATGATGGTTAGGGTGCCCTCAGTCATTTTCTTGGGGAGTGCGCTGACATCTGTTTTGAGCACCTCCAGGAGAATGTCCTCTATGAGGACCTGCGGGAATGAAGGGCTGTGATCTTCGCATTGAGCATGGCATTTTAGAAGGTTTTATCCCCACGTCATCGAGGAGCTTGAGGTCCCAGTCGGGTGGGGTGTTGGCGTGGGTGCATGATTTCTTGGCCCACTTTATGGCAGACTCCATCACAATAGATTAGTGTAGGAGCTGTTGTTTTTCAAATCTGAGAGTGACTTGGACCTGGCACTTGATCTTGAGGTGGCCAACCCTGAGGATGTGGTCTGCCAGACCTTGATTAGATTCTCCAAGATGAGCTGATGGGGGTGTCCAGGTAGCATAGGACATCACTGGTTGCAGTTGCCAAGACCGGTGTAACTGCCACGGTAAGGGAAAGCTGCGTAGCAAGTTTTTGCAGAAGCTTTGGATAACTGAGGTCCTCTGGTGCTGTTGGATTATGAGGTGAAGGTCTTTCGTGGAGCCCTGTGTGGCCGCCTCCTCACCTTCTGTGTTCATGGGTTGTGGTGAGATGCATGGGAGTGAAAGCAATGATGGAGGGGAAGGGATTCAAACCTCCCTTGATGGCCAGGTAAGCAGGGTGTGATGTGGTGTACTGGCTGAGCACTGGTCCAGGAGCCATGTCAGGAGGTCCAGGAATGCAACCGTGGAGCCCTCTCTGCCCCTGCGTCTGCACTGGTGTCTGGACCTGTGGGATGGTGTAGCACTGTCAGAGTCATTTGGGGACCTCTGCTGCTTTTTCCCATACCGCTTGCTGTGTCAGGAGTGCCTGCTGCTGTTGCTGCTGCCGGTGCTTGTGCTCCGGTGGCGTTTGTGATTTTTGGTGCCTCTCCTGTGATCTGCCACACCGGATTTCCTGTGAGGGACATGGGCATCAGCACCAGCACTGCGAGGAGGCTCCCTTTGGCTTGCCCCATTGAGGTCATCAGTTCTCCCGGTGCAGATTGGTCTGGGAGGGGTTCACTCGCTGGCAGGAGTATGTCTGGAATCAGCGAGATGACGTGCTTCACTGGGGTGGGCGTTCTGTTATCGGCATGATGATGTGCATATGGGCGGGAGACTGCATTTCTGGTATCCTGACCAATGGAGGAGGAGGAGGAGGCACCATCTTGTCTTGTAGTTCTTTTGTCGAAGGAAAGCATAGCTGGGGAGCCACTGGAGTCAGAGATGGCCAGTTGGGCGAGGAGAGGCAGCGGCGGAGGGTCCTTGCTAGCTGGGCCAAGGAGAGGCAGCGGCGGAGGGTCCTTGCTGACTGGGCCAAGGATGGAGGCCTTCTCTGGTACATCCTGTGTCATGGCAGTGTGCAGGTCAGTCTGGCGGGTCCTGTGGCTATGGTGCTCATTAGAGGAGGAGGAGGCCTATGGGATTTTTGGGCTCTGGGTGACATGCCGACGCAGTGCAGGCAGGAATTGATGCGGTGACTCACCCCCAGGCATTGGACACATCTGTCGTGGGCGTCCGTACAGTTCATTTTCCATTCGCATTTGGGGCATTTTTAGAAGCCCGGTTTAATGCTCATGGTTTCTTTCTTCTTATCTTGTTTCTTCCCTGCAGTAGCTTTTTTTTTTTTTTTTTGGTGATGGAGAGCTGAGATTCACGTCCTGTTGGCAGAGCAGAAGGAAAAAGACTGTGTTAGCTAGGGACGGGCCAGGGAGGTAAGGCTACCTGCACATGCTCAGAAAGGTTTACCTTTCTGAGCTCTGGAGAGCTACTTCTGTCCTCGGCACTGTCAGATGACATCACCAGGTGTGACTGACTCATCCTGCTTGTCCTAGGAGAATCTCTGTGTGCCCCAGTATGTATCAGTAAAACAAAAGAAATGTGGAGGGCCTTTCGAGAGACCTGTTATTGCTCCTTTCTCACTGTGAATGGGAAGAAGTGAGAATCTTAGATAGTCAGAATTCTTTGGGAGATGGCATCACTTCTGGGATTATGACCTACAACGCAGTTTCACCCCTTCTCTTCATACTTCAGAGCAGCAGGAGTGTTATGCTGCAGACAGCCTGCAGGAAAGAGGAGAGGAGGAGCAAATATGGAACGATGCAAGGGCTAACTAAGCCTTTCTCAGGCTCATTCTCGAGTGGGGGAAACAGACAATATGAACCATCTGAAATGCAAAAGTACAACGTTTATTTATCTGTTGCAACAGGATCTCTGAAGCCTAAGCAAGGAATGAACCATTGTACAGCTATCATGCTTCTTATATACCATTTTTCTTAAGTCTATATCACATATGTCTAAGCAGCTGATTGGCTAGTTTTATCACTGCTTTGTGATTAAGCTGTGAGTGAGGTGGGACCTTTCCAGCACCTGTGTACTATGTGACTACTTAAGTGTCAGGAAGTCATATATCTATTTTCTATGGTTAAGGTCAGTGCATGTAGAAAGTGAGGTTACTTACCTGTAACAGGGGTTCTCCGTGGACAGCAAGATAAATCAGTCACACATAAGACATGTCATCCGATGGCACCATGGATGGAATGGCTCTCTAATAGCTCAGAAGACCCTAGAGACGCTTCTGAGCATGTGCTAGCCACCCCACCACAGTGCCCACCCCCTTTCCACCGCAGTCCATTCCCCAGCTGTGGGCAGTTACATTCTAGAGGAGAGGATCATCCTAGCGGACAGGTTTATCCTAGAGGGGAGGTGGGTGGGTTTGTGTGGCTGACTTATCCTGCTGTCCATGGAGAACCCCTGTTATAGGTAAGTAACTTCGCTTTCTCCATGGATGAGCAGGATGAGTCAGCCACACATGGCTGACTCCCTAGCCGAGGGCTGTGATGGAGGTGATTTTTTTTCCCTTCACAGCCCGTGTGGTGCTATGGTAGGATGAAGCTGTCAAGTTGGATCAGCTGACCTGTAGGGACCTCCATGTAGTGCACAGGTGTTAGACTTCCTTGGTCTTGACCAGGGTGAATTGGTTAGCAGTGGGGGGACTGCCATGACTCCCTGAGAGACTGCCATGCCTCTGTGAGGGAGCGGTAGGGCAGAGGTTGGATGCCAGAGTAGACAGCGCTGCGAATACCTTGTAGCACTATGTACTAAACATAGAAACATAGAAATATGACAACAGAAAAAGAGCACATGGCCTATCTAGTCTGTCTTTCCATATCAACAACTACAACAGTTCCCTTTTTTCCTTTAGAGATCCTCTGTGTTTGTCCCATGCTTTTTTGAATTCAGATACTGTCCTCATCTCTACCACCTCCACTGGGAGACTATTCCATGGATCCACCACTCTTTCCGTAAAGAAATATTTCCGCATATCACTCCTGAATCTATCCCCCCTTCACACTCATCCCATGTCCCCTCATAGCAGAACTTGCTTTCCCAGCATTCGCGGCTTCACAGGAACAGCCGCCAGCGTGAAGGAAAAGGCTTTTCACGCTGGTGGCTGTTCAGAAGGAGCCGGGGCCTCGCGCGGCTTCCCCGGCTCCCTCTGAAGCCTCAGACAGCCGCGATGCTGGTGGGGGGGGGGGGGCAAGGACTGCATTGGCTGTGATGGGTGGGACCTGGACTGGAAAAGGGCTAAGGGGGGGGGGGACATGGAAAGGAAAAGGGCTAATGGGGGGGGACGTGGACACCAAAACGGGTAAGGGGGGGGGACTAGGAATGGAAAAGGGCTGAGGGGGGACTTGGACTGGAAAAGGGCTAAGGGGGGGACTTGGACTGGAAATAGGCTGTGAAGGGGGGGGGGACCTGGACTGTAAAAGGGTTATGGGGGGGGGGAAATGGACTGGAAATGGGTTGTGATGGGGGTGGAGGGGACCTGGACCAGAAAAGGGCTATGGGGGGGGGAGGGAAACTTGGACTGGAAATAGGCTGTGATGGGGGGGGGGGGACATGGACTGGAAATGGGTTGTGGTGGGGGTGGAGGGGACCTGGACTGGAAAAGGGCTATGGGGGGGGGGGGGGGAACTTGGACTGGAAATGGGCTATGGTGGAGGAAGGGGGAACTTGGACTGGAAATAGGCGGGGATGAGGGGGGATAGGACTGCAAATGGGCTGTGATGGTGCGGGGGGACTCGGACTGCAAATGGGCTGTGATGGTGCGGGGGGACTCGGACTGCAAATGAGCTGTGATGGTGGGGGGGGGGGCCTAGGACTGGAAATAGGCTGTGATGGGGGACTTGGACTGGAAATGGGCTGTGATTGGGGGGGGGAGCTAGGACTGGAAATGGCCTGTGATGTGAGGGCTAGCACTGGAAATGGGCTGATGAAGTGCTGGAATAGGACTGGAAATGGGCTGAGGGGGGGCATGGGAGAATGGGAGACTGGGACTAGACGGGAGTGGATGCTGGGTGGGCCTAGAACTATAAGGGACTTGAATTGGGGGGAGGACTAGAATGGATGGGGAATGAGAATGGAGAGGGGAAAAAATATTTTGTGTGGAAGAAAAGTCTATGATGGGCCGGTATTGGGAGAGTAAGAGGGGCTTGAGAATGGAAGGGTGAAATTTAAACGGATGATAAAGGAATAAGGAAAGAATTGGGGGAAAGAGCAAAAGGGAAACAATCAGTATGTTAAAGCAGAAATAGAGAGAGAATGGAAAACATCTAAAAGAGAAGAAAGGACAAATGGATAGCTTGCAGAAGACACGAAGAAACCAGAAGAAAGTGACTGGAGCAATTGCAACTGAAAAATAAAACGCCCAAACAGAAGGTAGAAAAATACTTTTTATTTTGAATTTATTAACTGGAATATGTCTGGTCTGGGAAGTGTGTATTGCTAACATCTTTGCGTTTTTGTTTAGTGCAAGAGGAAATTACTTTATAGTTTTATTTCTCCAGTGTTGTACATTTCATGTTTGGATTTTGGGGTTCCCAGTTTAATTATTATCTGACCAAGGAAGTTAGCCTACACGTATCCTCGGTAATTTTTGTGGGTGGGGCTGGGGGCGGGGCAGGGGTGGGACTAGGGGCGGAGAATGGGTGGAGCATGGCGAGCCACAGGTGTCGGGTTTTTCTCGGTGAAAAAGTTGGCAACCCTAGTCATACGTCATCCACCCATCTTCTGGGGCCCGCTATAGCTTATCAGTAACTGTGCAAATACAAGTCATCCTTGAGTAGAACAATCAGTTTAGCTTAGCAGAGCACATTCCTTTTTCCATACCCACCAGAATGTACAAAGGGCACATGTATAGGATTCTGATTTCTCTTGTGCATGCCTCCTGTATATGCACTTAAACTAAGCATTATTATTACAAAGGGCACATATATAGGATTCTGATTTCCCTAACAATCCCCCCTTTGGGCCTGCATAGGCCCACTATAAGAACAGCCTAACAATCTACTACAAAATAACTAAACAGACATTATTAATGGAACATCTGTATGCGGCAGCTCAGGTACATCAGCCACCATAAAAGCAGGAGTATAGGAATACATAAAGGTAGTAGAGCTCTGCAGGGCCTTGCGACAACAGCCAAGAACAAATGAAAATATACAACAAAAAAGAACAAGAATTATAAAACCGCTCAATAGGGCAATAAGCAGCCCTTTGAGACCACCCCAAAGAAAGATACATCAGAGAGTGATCATGAGAAACTTCCCTGTAGTTGAAGAACAGTATAGAGCAGTATTAGACAGGCTAAAAGCAGAAACAATAAAACAATCCGTAGCATTAAAACTAGAGACAGTTTACAATGAGCAAGGGACCTAGTCATATCCCAAAGAGAGGCGAGTAACACCAATGTTATGCAAAAAGGTAGAAAAAGAAACATGGGGCTGGGTGCAGTTTAAATTATCCAGTATAGTAAACTTCTGCATTTCACACAGATTAGAAGGTACAGTAATGAGACATGTTGAGAGAAAAGCTCCAGTTTGTAGCGAGCTGCGCACACAAAAGGTAAGGCAGTCTGGGCAAGTAGTATTGCCGTATTAACAGTTCCCGAGATGGGCTGAAGGAGGCACCATATGAGTGATAGGAGGAGTCAACACAGTCTTGTGCGTGATGGTCAGGAGGCTGGAACCGAAGATGTCAGTGGAGACGATACACGCTTGATTCTTGACGCATGGATCCACGAAGGGGAGGAGTCACACAGGATGGCTGTCCATGTGATGGCGATCACTGTAGTTTGGAGGTCCGTAGAGCGGGTCTAAGGTACTGTACTTGTGAGGTGCTCTGACCTGTCACCAACTTTGAAGGGATATGTTGGTTCGGTACCTCTAGGCCGAAAGCTGCTTTTCTTCAGGAGTCTTCTCCTCTCCTCTCCCGTTGCTAGGGCCTTGGCTGCCCCGGCATCAGCTACTTCTCATCCTGGTCCTGAAGCCTGATCTGTATATGGAGAATGTTTCCAGCGAGGGCAATAGCTTCAGGATCTTTTAGCCGCCACCTTCACTGCAATCGGTGTTATCAGAAGAACTTGGGACGGTCCCATACTGGAAAAGGGGCTTGTACCATGTGCTGGTGGTATGTCTTTACCAAAATCCAGTCTCCGGATTGAAAGAAAAGAGCTGAGTCATCCAGTAGAAAGGACTGGACCTGCTGAGCATACCTGTGGAGGGAAGAGAGTTGCCTCTGCTGCTAGGAAATACAAGAGATCAAATGTGAGGCTCAGGAGTATAAAAAATAAGCAGTCTTCCATATAACAATTCAGAGGGAGAAAAAGTTCAGTCTACTCCCTTAGGGCAATTTTTTTTTTTTTTTAACAGAGTCAAAGGCAAGACAGTTTAGGTTTCGGAGGTTCCCCCTTTCGTGGATTGCTGCTTGCATACAACAGCCAATCCTAAGCAACTCAATTTAGCTAATACATTTTGACAAGATGCCCACACTTCCTCAAATTTTTTCACAATTTTAGAATTATACCAATTTATAAAAATTGTGTAAGTAACTTTCCTCCTTTAGCTTCATGTGTCGGGCCAGGACACATAGAGGCAAAAAGGGATAAAAGCATCTGAAAAGCACCACGTGGCCAGTGTGGGTCTCCCCAAAGCTCATTAGAATGAAAAGTGCACTCAGCCTATCTCCAAGTGTCTATTTCCAATTATTGGGTATATCTCTGGGCTAGATGACTTTCAAAATTGGAGTTAATGGGGATGGCATAATCAAATATTGTAGAGTATTCATTGTCAATTTTCTTTCTAGGTGGATACATCGGATACATCATTTCACATTTCAATTTACCCTCACCATTTTATAATGTTAATCTAAGTTCTATTTTCCAACATGAATATTCCATCACACTACTCTCAACACCACTTTTTTTTTCCACTTACATCATTCCATCAAACTACATGCATAGGTCCTTCTGTCTTTTTTATACCATACTAGTGTATCCTTATTTAGCTAGGCTGCTAAGAACATCAAACAATTTAAAAACTTAGTATTGTTTCCGTACTTACAAGGCTCTGCCAAGAAATATGGACGACAACATCATGGCCAACTGACTGGAAAAGATCTGTGTTTATACCAATACTAAAGAAAGGTGATCCAACTGACTGTGGAAATTATCGCACAATCGCTCTGATCCCACATGCCAGCAAGATTCTACTGAAGATTATTCAAAAGAGACTACAGCCATACCTAGAACAAGAACTACCTGAAGTGCAAGCAGGGTTCAGGAAAGGGCGAGGAACGAGAGACATCATTGCGGATGTGAGATGGATCCTTGAAAAGACTAAAGAATACCAAAAGGATATCTATTTGTGCTTTATCGACTATAGCAAGGCTTTTGACTGTGTAAACCATGAGAAACTCTGGGCCACATTAAGAAGCATGGGTATACCAGAACACCTGATCGTTCTCTTGCGCAATCTGTACATTGATCAAGAAGCAACAGTTCGAACGGAACAAGGAGAAACAGAATGGTTTAAAATAAGCAAAGGTGTAAGACAAGGCTGCATACTTTCCCCCTACCTGTTTAATTTATATGCAGAACAAATCATCAGAGAAGCAGGATTGTATGAAGACAACAGAGGTGTGAAGATTGGTGGAAGACTCATCAACAACCTTCGCTATGCTGATGATACCACACTACTGGCAGAAAGTGAAGATGATCTGAAACATTTGCTTCTCACAATCAAAGAACATAGTCTCAAAATGGGCCTGCACCTTAATGTAAAGAAGACAAAGATCATGACAACTGGCATAATCAACAGGTTCATCGTTGAAGGAGAAGAAATTGAAATAGTGGAACAACTTTAACCTACTTGGATCAACTATCAATAAAGAAGCAACAAGCAGTCAAGAAATCAGACGACGCATTGCTCTTGGCAGAATGGCTATGAAAGACCTAGATAAGATTCTCAAGAGCAGAGATGTCTCTCTCCATACAAAGATTCGACTTGTTCATGCCATGGTATTTTCAATAACATCATATGGATGTGAAAGCTGGACAGTGAAAAAGACAGACAGGAAGAAAATTGATGCCTTTGAATTATGGTGCTGGCGGCGAATACTGTGTATACCATGGACTGCCCGAAGAACAAACCAGTCGGTACTAGAGGAGATCAAACCTAAGCTTTCTTTAGAAGCTCAGATGACAAGACTTCGACTTTCATACTTCGGACACATCATGCGAAGAGAGAGATCATTAGAGAAAGACATCATGCTTGGCAAGATAGAAGCTCAACGCAAAAGAGGAAGGCCAGCAATGAGATGGATCGCTACAATAACAGCAGCTACGGGTACCAGTCTGTCAACAATGAGCCGCCTGACTGAAGACCGAACACAATTTAGGATAGCTATCCAGAGGGTCGCCATGAGTCGACTCCGACTCGACGGCACTTAACAACAACATTGTTTTGTAAACAAATGATAGGCAGAGAATATAAATTTAGATTCTTCTCAATAAGATGACAGTATGAGTAAACAGTATTCATTCTAATTAGCAACTGCCTAAACAAAATATAGATAAAGTCCTTACAATATAGACTAGTGCTTCACGGCATTTTATAACATCAATCCCAATAGGAAGGAGTATGGCTCATATCTCTCGTATAACTAGAATCTATCGTATACACTGCTCTCAGCGAGAGTGCTGTTGGACTGATTTTAAAATTGCAGTGTTCACAAGGATTTGAGTAAGCTACTCATTAATTATGGTGTCAAAAAGAGATCCTTTTGAGGTGAGAGATCTAAGAGGATACAAGGCATTGGTGGTTGGGCCTCATGGCGATGTTTCCTCGGGTTCTTCTTGGCCTAATCCCCCCTGCCTAGTCATGTCTCTTCAGAGGCATAAATATGCAAGGTTCATGTTCTTCAGGCCTTGTGGGTCCTCGAGGAGTCTTAGAGCAGTTAGAATTCCGGTGGCTTCCGGTGGCCCAGATCATCACACTCGGAGCAGCACGTTTATTGCCTTTCCCAAGGCTATAGCCTCACCTTCTGTCTCTCTCTCTCACTCTCTGCTTTTTTTTTTTTTTTCAATGTACTAACGTTAATGTTATTATTTACAAATATTCTCATATTTCCTGGGAACTAAGCTTCATCTTTCCACTAAATGATATCTATATGCTTGGGAACAAAGCAATTTCAGATCAGCCTCTTTCCAAAATTCTATAATTTCTGTGTATACTGAACCTCGACATAATGTACTGCTACAACAAGTATTTTGGTAACATAAGGGCAAGTGTGTAAACTAAAGAAAATTAATATCTCACAGTGCTGCAACATATATCTGTTTTCTCTGCAACATATATCTATTTTTTCTCAGGAACTGTGCTGAAACTGAAATAGAAACTTTTACAACAAGGTACACTTTTTCTCTGGACACTAACACGTAAAATTCAAATACAGAAAAACAGGTGAATTTATCCTAAAATCCAATATTGTAACAAATAAAACTGAGATGTTACTGTCCTGTTCATCAGTCATCAGCACCGAGCTAAACAATGCCAAGTAGTTAACTTAAAATCTTACAGTTCAGGAAACAGACATTCAAATAACATAAAACTGCAAAGAGGTGAATTCAAAATCATGCTTTGTCACATTTAAATTAAAACCTTATACATAATATTTGAGACTGGTATCAAACTGATCTGAAACAATGAAATTATGTTAAAGCAATCTACTTAGAGTAACATTTCAACCTTGATGTTATCTCAAACACAAATAGCAAAGTAAACAGCAGGTCTTTCTTGAGTCCAAATTCCTTCAGGCAAATGCAGATAGCTGAACAAGAGAGAGAAAAGTCCTAAAAAGAAAAAGTTGCTTGAGAATTGTCACTAATTGTGATTGCTATTAAATTCCTATAGTTACAACTCTATGTGTTTCTATAATATATGAACAATAATTATGACCTCTAAGGTGCTTGCCACAAAATATAAAAATCATTGTTTTTTTTAACTCTTTAAGTTTACTCAATAGCATACACAAACAAAGACCAGACACATAATATAACCTTCTTATTCACTCAGGATTCAAATCATTTTTTTCAAGTTACAGTCTTTTAATTACTGGCTCAGAATGCCCCATTGTCCTGACAGGGTTCCCAACCCCTACTTTGAAGGTTAAAGAAAAACAATCCAAAACCATTTGTGCATTCTGTAGCCCACGGGAGGGGCTGCCCCCTTTCCCTCTCTCTTCTTCGTTCTCTTTGTTACGTTTCTGATTTCGTTTCTGATGTTGTAGGGGGAAGGGATAGCCCCAACCGAAATTTTTTTTTCTCTTCAGGACACCCTGAAACCTTTCTTACCCAAGAAATGGAGCAGATTGTGAATGACTTCTATCACAACTGGTTTCTCCTGCTCTGAACATAGAAGATCATCTACATAGTGCCTAGGGAGCAGGCTCAAACATATACCTCAAATCTACAATACTAAACCAATTGTGTTCATGCAAAATTTAGCTCAATATTTTTAACCAAAAGCATAAATATACAAATCAAGGGGTTTCTTTTGAAATAAGGTTTTCAAAGGAAAATATCCGTTGCTAGATCTGGACAATCTTATTCAGATTCCTTAAATCCTGCACCAACCAGCAATAAAAGAAAACAATATTTACTGTAAACAAAACATATTTTTTTCCAGCTTGTTGGGAAGGACACTAAGGAGTTACTTATTTGGGAAACTTCTGTTTCAATTCTTATTTAAACAAGAGACAAATCAAAGCTTACAAGTGCTTTCTTAAGAAACTTACTTGGTTGCTGCACTGTCTGTCACATTCCGATTCACAATACCTCTAGTCACCTAGGATCATTAACAGCTAGTAAAGAGACCTCTCCGCAGAGAAGGAGGTGAGACTGTTGAAATCAACAGGACGCGTCTTCGCACCTCCACTCAGCAGGAGTCACTCCACAGTGGGAAAATCCCAGCGAGCCCCAGCTGTTATTTACACCTTTACCTGTGGCCAATTCACCTTTAGCCAAGCTGGCCAATGAGACTCGGGGAGGGATATTGTGAAGCAGATTAAGAGCTCTTTTAGTATTTTTATTATTCAGTACATTGCTATAGCAATGGGTGTCTAAATACAGACACACCCTTTTACATATTTCAGTGACAGTTATACCGTTGTTAAGTACTGTGGTGAAGAGAGCTGTGCAGATGAAATGGAATGGCAAGAAAATGAGCCCTGTTCCTTTAAATCTGGAGAGAAAGGCAGTTCCCATAGAAACCACAAGCCTCCAAGGCAGAGTATTCGAGTGCTAAGCTCCGCCCACATAGTGATGTCAGGGCTAGGTTGAGCACTGATGAGTTGCACATGGGCTGGAAGAAAGGCGTGGTGCCTGCAAACCAGCAGTTAAAAAGAGTTTCAGTTTTAGAACAAACGGAGAAGGAAGGGAGGAAGGAAAGAGAGGAAGAAGCACAGCAGAGAGGAACACAGCCACAGCAAGCCGAGCAGGCAGTGTTTGGAGTCCTTCAAGTTCCAGAAACAGTTCAAGTAAGAAGAGCTGATTCTAAAGGGGACAAGCTTGGTGGCAGAGACTTGCTGAGTTTGGAGGATTCTCAGGCAAGAATAAAGGAGAAACAGAGGGTGTCTGGAACCCAGTGCAGGACACGTTTGCCAAGGCAAAGAGGTGTTTCCAAATGGGGAAGTAGTCCAGGACAGCATTTAAACCCTGAAGGTAAAGAGATTGCCTTTTCTTTATTTCCTAACCAAAGCCATACTGAAGGCATTGTTCAGGAGTTAAGAGACAGTGCTAAACGCTGTATGCCCCTGAATTCTGGAAAGCAAAGCTTTAGTAAACCCATAGCTTGTGCCAGTGACTGCCAAACCTCCACTCTAACAGAGCTTGCTAAATGCTTAAAAGAGAGGGAACCTCCATTGCAAGACCCTGGGATTGGAAACCACAGGGAACAGCTGTTGTTACGTTTGCAAGAGCTGATAAGGCAGGAGAATAGCCAGACAGTTGATACTCAGGATAGAAGCTGTGAGTCAGGAGATGAAATGGATGTAGACCTGCTGGAGGAACCTAACAGGTCAGATGTGGAAGATATGCAATGCTCTCTATGTCTTGCTAAGAGCATGAATAACTGCTGAGTATTGGTCTAGTTAAAAGACTGTATCAAAAAAGCCATTGAGAGAGTTGTGCTGTGCAAGGGCTTGAAGAAAGGAAGCTGTTTTTGAAAGTGATTGACAAAGAAGTTAATCTGGAACACAGATTAAGCTTCAGAAGCCTGTTCCTCTCAGGAAGTGAAATTTTGATGTTTTAAAGGAAGTCCTGTAATTCTTTCTGTTCAACTTGTTTCACATTTTGGTTTTGCCTTTTTGGAGAATTATCCACTTTAAGTTGAGGTTCATTTTGAATTCATTGCGGAGGGAAAACCCCGAAATAAAATTCTCTGTTTCGCCTATTCACCGTGTGGTCACACTCCTTGCTTCATAAACTACATTACCCAGCAGCCTTCCTTGGCGGCCATCTTGAATAAGTAATTGTAGGGAGCAAGACAGGCGAGTTCACCTGCTCCCAGGCTACCGCCTGGACGGGTGACCTACGACAGAGTGGCGTAGTTGCTACGGATTTTTGACCTCGGCTACGCATGCGCCGGAATCGTGAAGCTGACAGAACAACTCCAAGTTTACAGGAAAACTTCGTGGGGAGCGGAGAGAGTCCGTGACGGAGACTGCAGGTCCCGTGGTGACCCAACCTTGGAGCTGAGCGCGAAACACACCAGTACCAGGTAAAGGGTATCTAACTGGGCCAGCTAGGATACCGGTACTGGGAGGAGTACAGAGATTGGGAACCAGAGAGTAGTGCACCAGTTGTGGTATCGCACTTGGGTCGTCTCTTTTTCTCTTTTTCTCATTGCAGAGCAAAGATGTCGCTGGAAGTAAAAGAAGTCCTATCGTGGATTGCGAACCAGTTTGAGAGGCAGAAGGATCTGTCTCTGGAAATCCAGGAGTGGGCTGCTGCAAGGCTGGAGGCGCAGCAGAAGCCGCTGGTCGACCTGATGCAGGCGTTGATGAAAGACTCCAAGAGGACATCAGAGCCTAATCCACCACCTACAGAGTCGCCAGAACTGGGTTTGTCTAATATCTTTGGGCCTTGGTCCAAGGACACATTAAGGTTTGGACAATTGAGAGACAATGATAGCCTTGATGACTTTCTAGAAGCGTTTGAGCGCGTGGCTCAATTGGCTGGTTGGCCAAAAGGACAGTGGGCAGTACGCTTGGCGTTATCGCTTACGGGCGAGGCGTTAGAGGCCTACCAAGCGGTGCCAGCAGATATTGCTAATGATTATATGGAGGTAAAACGTGCCATAAAGGAGAGGCTAGGTCTAACACCTTCCGTGTATCACCAGAAGTTTCGGCATGCTAAACCAATTGCTGGTGAAACACCGAGAGCGTCGTTCCACCGCCTAAAAAGTCTGGCTACTAAATGGCTAGAGCCAGAGGGCAAAACGTTAGAAATGATAATTGATGTAATTATTTTGGAACAGTTTATGACTTCCATTCCAGATAAGATTCATTCCTTCCTGATTTTGCAAGGGTGCAAAAATACGCAAGAAGCCATTACGCTTGCAGAGAGATTTCTTGAGGCAGATAGAGGCACTCAAGAGAGGAGCTTAGCTTTTGGAAAAGACCCTTATGCAATCTCAGAAAGTGATCTGAAGCCAAAACATGTTGGTAAGGATGTTTTTCTGCCAGATGTGAGAAGGAAAAATGGTAGGAGAGCATGTTTTAAGTGTGGGAGTGAGAAGCATCTACAACGTGACTGTAGAATGAGAACCGCTTTGGTTTTGGATGATCCAGGGAAAACCAGGGAGGGTTTCCTATTGGCAGTCACTGTGCAAGGGATAGCAGCCAAAGAATTGTTGGATTCGGGTTCCAATCAGTCCATGTTGTCTAAGAACCTCTGGAACAGGATAAAAGCCCAAGGTAGGGAGACACCCCGTTTATCCAGTGGCACAGTCAACATCAAGTGTGTCCATGGTACTGCGTCCACCTATCCCCTTTATCAAGTCCTAGTAAAAGGACCAGGAGTAGAAAAAGAGATACCTGTGGCCGTAATATCCCGGTTACCCCAAGAAGTTGTGCTAGGACGAGATTGGCCTCAATTCCAGAGGGGTATGCAGGAACGATTGGATAAGAAGGACGAGATAGGAGTCAAGAGAACTCCACCTAAGATGCCCAGTCCGAAGCCAGTGAATTCAGTAGTAACTCCTAATCCGTTGTTTGGGAAGGGTTCAAAGTCCACTACACATTTTCCCAAGGAGGAGTCCAATAAGAAGCCTGTATTCGTTTTGCGATACTGTAAGATGAGTCCGGAAGCTCGTGCCCCGAAGAGAGCCACCCCGCACGCGGCTGGTTTTGATTTGTACAGCGCCGAAGACATAATCGTCCCCAAGCATGGCAAAGCATTGATCAATGCCACTCTGCAGATAGAAGTACCTATTGGCTGCTACGGCCGTATCGCTCCTCGATCTGGTCTGGCAGTAAAACATTTTATTGACGTCAGAGCCGGAGTAATTGATCCAGATTACAGGGGTGCAGTGAAGATTCTCCTATTTAATTTCGGAGCGGAGGACTTTTCAGTGAGCGCGGGTGATCATATTGCCCAGATCATCTGCGAAAGGATCGGATTCCCACCTCTGGAGGAGGTGTCTATAATTTCAGAGACCGCACGTGGAGCCCAGGGGTTCGGTTCTACAGGATATGCTGACCTCCAGGGACTGGCAGTGTCGGTGGAGGAAAAGGTGGATGATGACCTGGGTCCCCAGCTGGGTGATTGTCGGAAGAATCCCGAGTCAGGGATGGGAGAAGGCCTCTTGTGGACCCAGAAACATGAATTACAACGCCTGATTGGAGATTTTGCTGATGTCCTGATGCCGGTGCCCGGAGAGACCAGGCTCGTCGCATATGAGATCCTGACGCCACCAGGGGAAGTGGTACGACAGCGTCCGTACCGTCTGCCCGAAGCCAGGAGGCAGAAGGTAGTACAGCAAGTGAGAGAGATGCTCAATCTAGGAGTGATTGAGGAGTCTAAAAGCCCATGGAACAGCCCGATAGTGCTGGTTCCCAAGCCGGACGGGTCCCTGAGGTTCTGCATCGATTTTAGGAGGGTAAATGCAATTTCCAAATTCGATACGTACCCTATGCCTCGAATCGAGGAACTCCTAGATCGATTGGGACAAGCTCGTTATCTGACAACGCTCGATATGACAAAAGGCTACTGGCAGATTCCCCTGACCAGGGAATCACGCCAGAAGACCGCTTTTAGCACGCCAGTAGGCCTTTTTCAATTCAGACGAATGCCATTCGGTCTGCACGGAGCAGCGGCTACGTGCCAGTGCCTCATCGACCTGGTGCTTCGTCCCCATCAGGCATACGCTACGGCATATATGGACGACATCGTCATTCACAGTGTCAGATGGGATCAACATTTGTTCCGGGTGCGAGCGGTGTTACAGGCAATGAGGAGTGCGGGCCTGACATTGAATCCGGCCAAGTGTTTGTTCGGCGGCCAGGAGGTTAAATACCTCAGACACCTGGTGGGTCATGGAGTTGTGAAGCCCCTGCTGAATAAAGTTGAAAGCGTAAAAGCTTTTCCGAAGCCCACTAGCAAGAAACAGATGCGCAGCTTTCTTGGCCTGGTAGGCTATTACCGGAGATTTATAGCGCATTTTGCAGAAAAGAGCGCACCATTGTCCGACATGCTGAAGAAAAATAGGCCCAATCAGCTGAGATGGACTACGGAAGCGGACACAGCTTTTGAGACGCTGAAGGAAGAGCTGTGTGCGGCCCCAGTGCTGCGTGGGGTAGACTTTGGTCTGCCATTCATTCTTCAGACGGATGCTTCTGAGACGGGGCTGGGAGCTGTGTTCTCCCAGAAGTACGATGGCGCCAAGCATCCGGTACTTTTCCTCAGTCGGAAGCTATCCCCGGCAGAAAGAAATTATTCTACAATTGAGAGAGAGTGCCTGGCTGTAAAGTGGGCTGTGGAATCACTAAAATTTTATCTGGCAGGCAGAAGATTCCTGTTAATGATGGATCACGCCCCATTAAAGTGGCTTGGCCAGATGAAAGATCACAATCCCAGACTGACAAGATGGTACATGGCACTCCAAGCGTATGACTTCAGGATAGAGCATAGAGCTGGCAAGCTCCACCAGAACGCAGACGCATTATCCAGACTCACCAGTGAAGAACAGGATGCAGAGTATTCAGCGAGAATTACGTGCTGTGATACGAATCGCACCCCAGCCCGTAATATCTTAAGGGGGGGAATGTGTGGTGAAGAGAGCTGTGCAGATGAAATGGAATGGCAAGAAAATGAGCCCTGTTCCTTTAAATCTGGAGAGAAAGGCAGTTCCCATAGAAACCACAAGCCTCCAAGGCAGAGTATTTGAGTGCTAAGCTCCGCCCACATAGTGATGTCAGGGCTAGGTTGAGCACTGATGAGTTGCACATGGGCTGGAAGAAAGACGTGGTGCCTGGAAACCAGCAGTTAAAAAGAGTTTCAGTTTTAGAACAAACGGAGAAGGAAGGGAGGAAGGAAAGAGAGGAAGAAGCACAGCAGAGAGGAACACAGCCACAGCAAGCCGAGCAGGCAGTGTTTGGAGTCCTTCAAGTTCCAGAAACAGTTCAAGTAAGAAGAGATGATTCTAAAGGGGACAAGCTTGGTGGCAGAGACTTGCTGAGTTTGAAGGATTCTCAGGCAAGAATAAAGGAGAAACAGAGGGTGTCTGGAACCCAGTGCAGGACATATTTGCCAAGGCAAAGAGGTGTTTCCAAATGGGGAAGTAGTCCAGGACAGCATTTAAACCCTGAAGGTAAAGAGATTGCCTTTTCTTTATTTCCTAACCAAAGCCATACTGAAGGCATTGTTCAGGAGTTAAGAGACAGTGCTAAACGCTGTATGCCCCTGAATTCTGGAAAGCAAAGCTTTAGTAAACCCATAGCTTGTGCCAGTGACTGCCAAACCTCCACTCTAACAGAGCTTGCTAAATGCTTAAAAGAGAGGGAAACTCCATTGCAAGACCCTGGGATTGGAAACCACAGGGAACAGCTGTTACGTTTTCAAGAGCTGATAAGGCAGGAGAATAGCCAGACAGTTGATACTCAGGATAGAAGCTGTGAGTCAGGAGATGAAATGGATGTAGACCTGCTGGAGGAACCTAACAGGTCAGATGTGGAAGATATGCAATGCTCTCTATGTCTTGCTAAGAGCATGAATAACTGCTGAGTATTGGTCTAGTTAAAAGACTGTATCAAAAAAGCCATTGAGAGAGTTGTGCTGTGCAAGGGCTTGAAGAAAGGAAGCTGTTTTGAAAGTGATTGACAAAGAAGTTAATCTGGAACACAGATTAAGCTTCAGAAGCCTGTTCCTCTCAGGAAGTGAAATTTTGATGTTTTAAAGGAAGTCCTGTAATTCTTTCTGTTCAACTTGTTTCACATTTTGGTTTTGCCTTTTTGGAGAATTATCCACTTTAAGTTGAGGTTCATTTTGAATTCATTGCGGAGGGAAAACCCCGAAATAAAATTCTCTGTTTCGCCTATTCACCGTGTGGTCACACTCCTTGCTTCATAAACTACATTACCCAGCAGCCTTCCTTGGCGGCCATCTTGAATAAGTAATTGTAGGGAGCAAGACAGGCGAGTTCACCTGCTCCCAGGCTACCGCCTGGACGGGTGACCTACGACAGTACAAAAGTAATTTTCTTTCTATTTAGCTTGTCTTCTTACAATATGGCAATAAATAGACACTCTGCAAATAAATAATTTACGTTTTAGTATGCTGTTTAACTTTAAGTTTCTGTACTGTCTGCCTGTCCGTAACCTTTGAACACAAAGAACAGGAAGGGAGGGGGAGGGAAGAGCAAAGCAGTGGAAGAATAAACAAACACCACTTGTCACTTGCATTCCAGAGTCATCAGTTCTAGAGAGGGGGGGGAGGGGTGTCGTATAGGCACAGAGATAAACATGCTAACAGACTCCTGTAACTTACACTGACAATTTATGTAGAATGGCTGTTTTTTAGCTGCAGTTTTAAAACTTATCACAACATATAGCAGAACATGCACTCCCGCGGATTCTGGAGCGGCCCCCTCACCTTGGGACCCCCCCATCCTCTAATTAATTCACAACAAACGCACAGCTGGCCAGACACACAAGCACACAGCCTTCACAGCAGCTGCAGATGAGATAGAAAAAAAATTTAGCTTTCCCACCGATTCCCACCCAGGGAACAGGAAAGTCTTAATTACCATTTAACCATGCTACCAAAGCAATAGGGACACTCCCAACCAAAGGGAGAATACCAGTTCTAATTTAAACCGTGCTACCAAAGCACAGGGATCCCTGGCCAATGGGAGTATCGCCACTTCTGACACCAAATGTAAAGGGTCTGCTTCTTGTTAGTCACGCCAGGCCAGGGAAGTCCCGAACCCTCATCTGCGGTATGCTGCTCCGGCTGGCTGGAATCCAGGGGAATAAAACTCACAGACCACACAGAAGGAAAGTATGCAAGTTTATTCCAAAGGGTGGAGGGATTGTCCGTATTTTATACATTATCAGAGACATAGTCATACGTCATCCACCCATCTTCTGGGGCCCGCTATAGCTTATCAGTAACTGTGCAAATACAAGTCATCCTTGAGTAGAACAATCAGTTTAGCTTAGCAGAGCACATTCCTTTTTCCATACCCACCAGAATGTACAAAGGGCACATGTATAGGATTCTGATTTCTCTTGTGCAGGCCTCCTGTATATGCACTTAAACTAAGCATTATTATTACAAAGGGCACATGTATAGGATTCTGATTTCCCTAACAGCGATATGTGGGGGAGGCCTCCCTCTGACTGGAGTTCCATGTGCCTCAACCATTGTCGGTGCGGACCAAGCTCCCAGACCGCACAGCAGTTCATCATCAGCTGTCGGTGCTGTGATCCTCCAGGCTGAGACTGGCTCAGACCGCAGGCATGGAAACCCTCAGTGCTACGCCACTTTCGCTCCAGAGTGGGTAGATGCAGCAGGGTTGGTTTTTTTTGGTGCTACTGATCAGAATGAGCCAGAGGGGGATTAGACCCCTAGCTCCTCTTGTGCAAAGGCTAATATATTCCCCTCAGTTTTTGGGCCCAGGAACAACATGGAGAGACTAATGTCTTCTCCTCTGTGCTTGGAACTGCAGGGGAGGGGGGAATTCTCTTTGGCACGATGCAATTACCATGCCAAGTGGCGGCAGCACCATACTCCATGCACCCCAGATCAGAAATGAGGTCCACAGCTTTCATGATATGCACAACACTCACCATTTGAAGAAACTGCTCCTGAAGCATTTGCAGCGCAGTGGACGGCTCTAAGCAGTATCTGCAATTACATAGCAGCAGAGCTGGAAGTATGCTATGCTCATCTATCGTGTGAGTCACAAGCAATGTACAGGTCTCACTGTTGTGGAAGGACCCCATCTGGCCACAGCAATGCCACCCTAGGCACTAGATTCCTAACGAAGGATCGATGTTTCAGCGCGCCGCTGATCTACCTCAGGCCGGTACCAGCCATGGTCTGATACTGCCGATGCAGCCAGAGAGCCCCAGTCTTGTACTGGGTCATCGGGGCCTGGATTGGCTACCAACACTGCCCATTTATGGCCTGCAGTAGGGAGTCAGAGATACTCCATCTGGCCATGGCAATGTTTCCCTTAGTGCTACCAGATCACAGAGCACTAGGAAAGAATCAGTGAGGCTGTAAGCTCTTGGGGACAGGGAGTGATATCTCCTTCCTAGGCCACAGGACTCAGTTGGGGCCAGTATTCAAGCATATTGCAGAGAAGCCATCAATAGCTGAGGAGTAGTGTGACTTGACCTTTCTCCTGTGAAACAACTTTTTATTTTTTAATGCTGGAATACAAGCTGGCGATTGAGTCCCTTTGTTGGTTTAGGACCGGCGGTGCATCAGTCTGCTTACCAAGTGTTCCAGCTTTGGGTGTCGGGTGTCCCACACTTGGGGAAGAGTCTGCACGTCGATGCCATTGGATTGTGTGGGGGTGATGGCATCACACCGGGACGTAGAGGTGATCCGGGCCATCCTTGGTGTGTTATTCTCTCCTGTCGTCCACTGACCATAGCTGTAGTGATCCGGGCCTTCTTCTGCATGTCAATTTCCCCTATCTCTCTATGGCTGTAGCCATTCAACGTTCGGCACTACTATGGCCTAGTTGGCAGTAGCTAGGGTCCTCTGTGGGCTCAGCAAGGCAAACCATGTGTTCGCCACCAGGAATCCTTACGATATGCCAGGACAAGAATGGAGGCCTTTTGCGGCACATCCTGTGCCCGGCTTGCCCCTAGCCTCGGTTGTGCTCCTGCCACTGGGGATCCTTCTGATACACTGGGCTGGAGGCCTTTTACGGCACATCCCATGCCTGGCTTTCTCCTAGCCTCGGTTGTGCATCCTCCAGTTAGTCTTTAGCAGGGCTCAGCTTCTCGGTGTGCACCATAGCATCCTATGCCTGGATGTCTCTCCGGAGTGGAGAAAAGCTGCAATTGGGTCAGCTGCAGGACTGGGCCTCCCAACATGCGGTTGCAGCCGATTGTGGAGTCCCCTGCCTGAGGCTTAGCCGATAGGGTGGAGGGGTTCTGCAGCCACAGACCCACATGGAGGAAGAAACTTACCACTTGTAATGGGGACAAAATGTCCTGATGGTGATCCTGTCTGTAAAAAAACATTAGATGAAGGTTTTAAGATCTGCACATTAGCAAACAAGTAAATAGTAGAGAGAGCATGACTGGGCGGAAAGGATTGAGGTGGAAAGGGGGTGATCACTGTGGTGGGGTGGCTGGCACATGATCAGAAGGGTCTTCAGACTCATCTGAGCTATTGGAGAGCTATTCCGTCCATGGTGCCATCGGATGACATCACCCATGTGTTGCTGACTCATCCTGCTTGTCCATGGAGAATTTATAGCTTCAGGTAAGATAAGGGGAAGAGGGCCATGTGTTGTTTCTCACAAAATGCAAACCAAACAGAAATTAAGCTATCTGATCGCCATCTCAGGGGGGGCGCCCCTCACTAGGGACGCTTAGCCAAAAGCAGATGTACAGGGCTTCCACTCTCAGCCTGCCCCTCATTAGATTGCATCCCAGAGGCGTCTAGAGGCCACAGGCTCTGAATTTCCATGCCAGAAGGACCAAGCCTGCTGTAAAAAAGGAAATTAATTCTGGGGAGGACAATCCAGAGTCTGGAAGCTCTCCTCTTGGAAATGACCCAACATCAGTGGGCATAGCTGCTACAGACCCCCTATAGGAAAAGGAGTGTCTCACAGCACAGTTGCTGGACTCTCCGGCTGGCTGGATATCCTTACCCATAGCACCATCCATCACCTCTCACCCTGAGGCAGGGAAGGCCAGACAGACTGCATCCTCCGGCTGAGGGGAGGAACAGGCCCTCCAGTGATGACTCAGAAGCAGTCATGCAAATAGAGCAGAGTCCAGGCACCTCGCTTGCTACAGATCAAACAATGTTTCCTAGAAGAAGACACAGAGAGTTAAGGTAAGTAACACAAAAGCGCACGCTAAGGACACGGCGGCCCAAAGGGCATGCGTTAACAGCACTTTTACAGCAATGCATGTTACAAGTGCTAGGTTAGGAACACATGTTGGAACTGCTTGGGTGGAACTTGTGCTAGGGTAGTGTGACCACTGTTGCAGACGTCGCTTAGCGGGGCTCCGGTCCACTGAGTATGAGTCCTCCTGAAAAGTAAGTGAAGGAAAAGACATGCAATTTCCAGGCAGTTTACCTGTGTTTATTTCTGCTAGCAGAAGACCGGTCACTTAGTCACAGCAAACTGGTAATTGGCACAAGCCTTGCATGTCATTTTTATATGTATTCTGTTTACATAGCTCTAACATAAAAAACCCACGTACCCTCTCCCTCTTTGTTCCCTTACATGAGCATTTCTAAAGGCCAGGTTATTGGTTAACTGTGGTTAAGCATACATATGAGGGAAAAGATAGGTCAGCAAGATAGCGAACAGGTGTTAAAAATATTATAGATTACTTAGTCCATTTCTGACCTCTGCTTTTGTCCAGGAGACCCGTTTCTGATGTCTGTCTGGGGTCAAATGGTTCCTATTTTATTGAAGCCTGTTGCAACAACGTACATGTCTGGGTAAATATGGGCTTCTGATTGGTTACACGAAGGGTGGCTGTGGTTAGGCTCCATTTCCTCTAGAAAAGGTCAGCCAGCTGCAGCTTACAAGACATAATTTATTGTGTTTTGTAGTTTTCTGTTTGCTGTGTTTTTCCTGTATCTGAAACTACAGGCCTCTCAGCCTGCAGTTTGGTTCAAGTGTTGCTCTTGGCCTAAGTGTTGTCTTTTTCTTTATTCCTTGTAATGCCTCCTTTTTCCATCTCAACCACCAGGCACACAACAGTTTAAAACACTACTAATGTGTGTAGAAAAATGGCAGGAAACCCCCACACTGCACCAACATTCACCAGCAGTCCTCCTCGAATTTCATCCCAGGCAGTTAGAATCGGGAGCCCCCAAAAAGGACAATGAGGAGGAAATCTCTCGCCTATCTTTAAGGTGCTGTTCACTAACCGGGTAGCACCCAATATCGCTGCTGCACGGTTAACTTCAACAGCTCCCGGCTCTGGCAGCAATCACCAGATATTCAATGCCGTTGCTGCGGCATTGACTATCCAGTTTGGGGGTCAGCAGGGAGGGCTATGAGCCTGTCAGTGCATAGTTCTTCGAAGATCCAGGCAAATGAATATCGGGCCCTTACTGCCTTATTATACACAGCATTCAAAGTGGTTTACACTACCTAAAATCCATAAAAACATACATCATATAGAATATAATAATATAAAATCACCACAAATAATTACAACATAGCACAACAACCTAAAGTAGGAATTTAGTTAGAGAAAAATTTAACAGGAGCAGTTTACAGAGATTGTTTAAAACATTCTGCAAACTCAGAGAAATATTACTTCTCCTTTATTAAAAACATATCACTTGCAGACATTTAGCATAACATTGTATTCTTCTTTAGCTTTTTTTGTCTTGGGTGGGAGGCCAAGGACTCTTGGAAACAAAATGATCACTGACTGCTACCAAATCACAGTAGGAAACCCAACTCCCAGAACTGTGCTCTTCCAGATAGCTAAGAAAAAAAAATAAAATTGTCCCTTACTCAGTGAGATCAGGGTCTGATAATTCATCTTCATCACATACTTGTACAGCTCCTTCTTCTAAACCCTCCCACTCCTCCTGGGAGAAACAGACGGCGATGTCCACAAAGGTTACCGGGACCTGCAACACAAACCCTTCCACACTCAGCATCTTCTGCATCACGTCCATCAGGAGACCTCCCAGCACTCTAGGGCTCAGCAGGGCAGGGGGAGAATTTACTGCGCGTATATAATATGCAGTCAAATTGCACAAGCTCTCAAAGCAGGATTATAGCAACTGGATCCCAGTTACGTACAGAAACTGGCACAAAATATCACTTGGTAAGACTCCTGGTCTCTCTCCTCATCACACTCAGCTTTGCTTGGGATCCTATTAAAGTCAGAGGTGACTCTGCAGTGACCCAGGTTAGAAAGTTGCAGCAGTGTTTGTATAGAGCAGTGGTTCTCAACCCAGTCCTCTGGGACCCCCAGGCCAGTCAGGTTTTCAGGATATCCACAATGAATATGCAAGAGATAGATCTGCATGCACTGCTTCCATTGTATGCAGATCTATCTCATTCATATTCATTGTGGATATCCTGAAAACCTGACTGCCCTGGGGGTACCTGAGGACTGGGTTGAGAACTACTGGTATAGAGAGAGCAGGAAGTTGGGGGCTGTGGTGGGATGGCTCACATAGTGGGGTCCCGGTCCAATGCTGTGATATCTGGTGAAGAGAGCACAAGATACAAATACAGGTAGATTACCTTTATATTGACTGTGGCAGTAGGACGTGCTCATTTGAACACATGCCAAGTGAGAAACCCTGATACAAGCTTTTCTCGCCGTTTTCATAATAGTTTTCCATAGCTGGCTGCACATGCTTATCAGATCAGCTGCTTAGCAACTATATCTTGTAAATCATGATCTGGACCATGTTTATTTCCTGCTTGGCATGGATGGATGAACTGGGTTGTAAAAGCAGATAGCTGGCTGGGCAAAAGTTAATTAACCGCAGCGAGACCTAAGATAGATGAGCTGGTCAGAGACAGCTGGGGCCAAGGAGTCAGTAATAATTGACTTATAAGAAAAAGCTATTCTCAAAAAAGGCTGGTTCTAAGAAAATGGCCAAAGATGCCTGTCTTCTTAGAAGCAGCTGTATATCAAAAGGTCAAAGACAGCTGATTTGGTCCCTGAGACTTCATACAGGTCGCCTCTGCAGACTACATGCATGAAGCTGTCTTTATTTCCTATCTCAGGGGCAATCTCCTGCAGGCATTTTCCTCTCTGCTTCTGCTGCTTGAGGGATGAGTAATAAAACCGAGGGATCTTTCTCTGGGAAAGAGCTGGAAGGAAGAGATAGACAGAAGCTAGGATTTGTGGCTGGAGGTTTCTGGTTTGGAGTTGTAACTGTTAACCTGTAAATTAAAGAATGAAAGAAGAAAATACTTTGTATCTCTCTTTTTCTCTCTCCAGTGCAGGGCAACTCCCCTTCCTGTTTGCCTGGCACTGACTGATAACTTAGCACAATAGGTGGGCTGAGCTTTCTGGCACAGTCCTATTGAGTGTTGTCGGACCTAGGAGAGTTATTGCAGTTACGTCATTCCAACAATAGGATTGGCCGACTTTGGCCATGTGATGAGAGGGGGCGGGGCCTCAACTAGAGGTGGTGGAGGGAGAGCGTGAGAGCGTGCATTTTAGCATCTGTACATTGCTGTGGCAGCCCTGGAGTTTCCTGATGGTAGGAGAGCGTATGTATGTTCCTGTACAGTGCACGCCGTAACGCTGGGGGTGCCTGGACACCCCCATTATTGAGCAAATTCTATTTTTACTGTCTCCGGGGAAGGATCGCTTGTATTGAGTTTAGCAGCTCTCATCATTTTGTAAAGATGGCTCCTACTCTGTACAAAGCTGCACAGCAGTGGAAATCCCCCAGACGGAGTCCTGTGGTCTTTGCTTTTTCTCTTTCTCTTTCTCTCTGATGACTGCAGTCAGTTTGTGGTAAGTGTGAGGCAATCTGCGGATGTGAGTAGAAGGGAGCAGAAAAAGGAGAAGAAAAGGGGAGAAAAATTAATAGTTAAAAAAACGAGAGAGAACTAGAAATATTTTAGTCTAGGAACAGGTTCAGAGGGAAATAACATCCACTTATTCACTCTTTAAAAACCTCCCGTCTAGATTATTAAAACCTCCTCCTTGCTGGTCTTATCTCCCTAGATCAGGGGTGGGGAACCCTGGTCCTGGAGAGCCGTAGACCAGTCAGGTTTTCGGGATATCCCTAATGAATATGCATGAGATATATATGCATTAGAGAGATCCTGCCAACCTGACTGGTTTGTGGCCCTCCAGGGCTGGATTTGGAGACCCCTGCCTTACACCTCTGTCATTTAAGATTGTGAGTGGGCAAGGTGCAGATGTCCAAGACATCAAAAAGGTTAGATAGAATGTGTCAAATTCCTCCTCACTTCTCACCACCACCAAAATATTGTCTATTAGACAACTTTTTGGTGGTGGTGAGAATCAAGGAGGAATGTGACACATTCTATATACCCTTTCGATGTCTAGGACATCTGCACCTTGCCCACTCACAATCTTAAATGACAGAGGTGTACGGCAGGGGTCTCCAAATCCAGCCCTGGAGGGCCACAAACCAGTCAGGTTGGCAGGATATCTCTAATGCATATATATCTCATGCATATTCATTAGGGATATCCCGAAAACCTGACTGGTCTACGGCTCTCCAGGACCAGGGTTCCTCACCCCTGCCCTAGATCATCTTTCCCCACTTCAATCTGTTCAAAACTCAGCTGTGCGGCTAATTTTCCACCAGCCTCTATATGCTCATATTGCCCCTCTTCTCAAGTCGCTTCACTGGCTTCTTATCCATTTCCATACCCAGGTCAAACTTCTCCTGCTGACATATAAGTGCATTCATTCTGCCGCTCCTCACTACCTTTCCTCTCTTATCTCTCCCTACACCCCCTCCTCCGGAACTCCGCTCTTCTGGCAGATCCCTTCTATCTGTGCCCTTCTCTTCTACTGCCAACTCCAGACTTCAATCCTTCCACCTTGCTGCTCCTTATGCCTGGAACAAGCTACCTGAGTCTGTGTGTCTGGCTTCACCTCTGCTCCTTTTCAAGTCCAGGCTGAAAACTCACCTCTTGGAGGCCGCTTTTGGATCCTGATCAGCATAGTCTCCTATGGGTTTCTTACCCTTCCCCTAGATCAGTGATGGCTAACCTTTTTGAGCCCGAGTGCCCAAACTGCCGCACAAAACCAAAGAATTTCCTCAAAGTGCCAGCACGTCAATTTGCATAAATATTTGCATAATGCTAACATACACTAACTTTTAGTAAACATGTCTCTTAATGAGTGTATGGATAAAGACAGACTAAAAGATTTCTACATTACTATAATCCAGTGCCAACCGCCAGGCACATTAGGAACTACTACAAACACTGCCCATTTAGAACCAATAGCAAACCCGCCGTATCCTAACAGCACTACCAGGACTCACAAAGCACCACATCATACCTATCAAAAGGCAACACTGCAAATATTAAACCAATACATTTCAGACAATAACAATACATGACCTACTGGGGAAAGAGAACAAGTGGCAATGTCAAAAAGGAATTACATAAACAGAATACCTCAGCTCAGTTACACAGTTGCAATTGCTCCAGCCACTTTCTTCTGGTTTCTTCATGTTTTCTGCTAACTCTCCATCTGCTGTCCATTTGTCCTTTCTTCTCTCTTCTAGTTTTTTTTTCCATTCTCTCTCTCTACATCCGCTTTAACATACTAATCTTTCTCCTTTTGCTCTTTCCTCATTCCTATTTCATCCACTCAAATTTTACCCCTCCATCCTCAATCCCCACTTACTCTCCCAATACCCGGCCAATTGTAGATTTTTTATCCCTCCCACACAAAATATTTTTCCCCTCTCCATTTTACTCTCCCAGCCCCATCCCATTCTAATCCTCCCCCAACATCAGCTCCCTTCTAGTTCCAGCCTCACCCAGCATCCATTCCCTTCTAGTCCCTGCATCAGCCCATTTCCAGTCCTAGCCCCCCATCAGCCCATTTCCAGTCCTAGCAACCCCCCAACCCAATACCAGTCCTAGTCCCCCCCATCAACCCACTTCCAGTCCTAAACCCCCATCACCCCATTTTCAGTTTAAGCCCCCCTATAACCCATTACCAGTCCTAACCCCCATCACCCCATTTCCAGACAGCCCCCATCAGCCCACAGCCCATTAGCAGTCCTACCCCCCCAGCCCATTAGCAGTCCTACTCCCCCCCGCCCGCCCGCCCATTAGCAGTCCAAACCCCCCCGCCCGCCCGCCCCCCTGCCCATTAGCATTGCTTACACGCCCCTCCCTCCCTGCCAGCCCATTAGCAGTACTATCCCCCCAACCCTCCCTGCCCATTAGCAGTCCTAACCCCCCCACCCTCCCTGCCCATTAGCAGTCCTAACCCCCCCTCCCTCCCTCCCTGCCCGCCCATTAGCAGTCCTAACCCCCCCTCCCTCCTGCCCATTAGCAGTCCTAACCCCCCCTCCCTCCCTCCCTGCCCATTAGCAGTCCTAACCCCCCCCCCTCCCTCCCTCCCTGCCCATTAGCAGTCCTAACCCCCCCTCCCTCCCTCCCTCCCTCCCTGCCCATTAGCAGTCCTAACCCCCCCCTCCCTCCCTCCCTGCCCATTAGCAGTCCTAACCCCCCCTCCCTCCCTCCCTCCTGCCCATTAGCAGTCCTAACCCCCCCTCCCTCCCTCCCTCCCTGCCCTGCCCATTAGCAGTCCTAACCCCCCTCCCTCCCTGCCCATTAGCAGTCCTAACCCCCCCTCCTCCTCCCTGCCCATTAGCAGTCCTAACCCCCCTCCTCCCTGCCCATTAGCAGTCCTAACCCCCCCTCCTCCTCCCTGCCCATTAGCAGTCCTAACCCCCCCCCCCTCCCTGCCCATTAGCAGTCCTAACCCCCCCTGGCAAATTTAAAAAAAAAAAAAGCAGGCTCTGGCTGCTGCCGCGGCAGATTGCAATGTCCCGCGGGGCCCCCTCCGCCCGCTAAGCCCCTCTGCAAGGGCTTTCAGATTCGCGAGGGAGAGCATCTCCCTCGCGTCTCTGTTAAGCCCGCAGGGGCTAATGGGAAATTTCCCATCAGTCCCTCGCGTCTAAAGGGGCTGATGGGAAATTTCCCATTAGCCCCTGCGGGCTTAACAGAGATGCGAGGGAGACGCTCTCCCTCGCGAATCTGAAAGCTCTTGCAGAGGGGCTTAGCGGGCGGAGGGGTCCCCGCGGGACGCTGCATTCTGCCCTTGCCGCGTCCGCGGCAGCAGTCAGAGCCAGCTTTTTCTTTTTTTGCGGACCTTCCCGCGTGCCAGCTGCAAGGCCTTCGCGTGCCACAGCTGGCACGCGTGCCATAGGTTCGCCATCGCTGCCCTAGATATATCCTTGTCCTCAGCTGTTGTGTTGTCTCTCTTGATTGGATTGTAAGCTCTGATGAGCAAGGACAGTCTCTTACATGTGTCTGTATAGTGCTGCGTGTGCCTTGTAGTGCTATGCAAATGATAAGTAGTAGTAATATAAGGGAAAACCTGATGTTGAAATGATGGGGCTGTTATTTTTGCTGGATGGCATGTTTTGTATTGATGTGAATACTTCTAAGATGTTCCTATGTTACAACTGTAATGGGTTCCCCGACCACCTCCCTCCCTAAGGGAGATCACATATATTCTCCTGGGCGGGGGCTCTTCCCCGGGACTCTCCCAGTCCTCCGTCGTCCTCTGTTTCTGGAATCCAGGAGAATGAACACGCACACACTTCTGTCTGTATGCTAGTTTATTCCATAGGTTAGAGAGGCTGTCTTATGTCATCAACTCATCCCCTGAGGCCCACCACAGCTTATCAGTTACTTCACAGAACTTCACAGATGTTAGTCGTCTCCGGTAGAACAATCAATTTTTCTTAGCACAGCACATTCCTTTCCATATATAGACATGTACAGGTTTTCCATTTTCCCCTTATGGGCCTCTTGGTCCTTCTATACACACACTTTACTTTTAACTTTTAAACCTTGTTTTTCCCCATCAATCCCCCCTTTGGGCCTGAACAGGCCCACCATAAGATACCTCAGTTAATGCAATAGCACACAGATCAGTACAGGCAGGCTTAGGTATATCAGTAGGTACAGCTGTATATGAATACATAAATGTGGTGGCGTTCTGCAGTGCCTTGCGGAAGCAACAAAGGAAAAGATACAGCAAAAGAGAATTAAGGGCGATCAGTAATCCCTGTAGACCCCCACCCAGCCCCTTAAACCAAGTCACAACATCATCCCACAAATTACCAAAGTCAACCCCCCCTTAAAATCCTTAACATTCAGTTCAGCCAATTTCTTAATCTTTTGCATAGCATCCCGAACAAACACAGTGTGATTAGCTATTACTGTACAACAATTGGTTTCATTTAAAAAGGTACAAGCCCCGCCTTCGGCGGCTAACAGCAAATCGAGAGCATGGCGATTTTGCAATGTCATTTGAGTGTTTTGTTCCAGTGACTCAGCCAGACGGGAGATAGATTCAGTGACCGACCGCATCTGGATATGTAACAGACATTGCAAATGTTGAATAGCCATGCCCAATTCAGCGGTGATGGCAGGAGTCTGAAACGGAACCAAAGAAGTCCAGCTGAGGGCATCCAGCCGGGCCTTAGTCAAGGGATAAGTGGAATTAATATATTCATAGGAAGCCTGAAGAGCTTGCTCCTCCGAGCTCTGCATCGACCCAGCAGCTGCATCTCTCCTTTGCCTATGATTATGCGTTATATTCAAGGGGATAAGAGCTGAATAAGGAGTTATTTTGACCAAAGCACAAGGTAAAAGGGAAACAATGTGTTTGGAAAATCAATTCCCCACACAACCAATAGTGTCCTAACACGGCGGACAGATCTGTACCGTTGGTCCATATGCGACTCATATTGTGACCATCAAACCATTTTACAGAAGGATTTCCTGTGGTAGATGAGCTAAGATTCTTCCTCAAACTGGACATTGGGAGATAGCATGAAGTATATGGAGATTCATTCTGAGACCCCGTTGTCAGCACAGCTGAACCATCGTGGTAAATGGGACCAACCCCCGCGTACCAGCGGAAGTCAGATCCGTTAAACACTACCGGGCCTTTTGTAATATTTCTCCAATCCTTTTGCATCTTGGAGAAGTCCATATTACCGGTTTGATTATACCAATTTATCATGACTGAATTACTAATAAAATGAAAAGATCCATTAAACACATTATATGTCAGGTTACATCTGTGTGAAAAGGTGAGAGATTCATTTGTTAAACATAAGTCAAATATCATATTTGGGTCGGCATATACGTGCAAGGGATCATGTATCATTTTCATCCCATGCCATGTCTGGGAGCAATTGAAAGATTCATAACAACTAGCAGAAAAATTAGTGTTATCCATACAAGCAAGCTGCCCTGCATATTCATCTAACGGAACCTTTGGTAACGGAGTGCAGATAATACAATCAGTGAAATTCATCAAATTAACGATCTCTAGCACCGAGGATTTCCACAAATTTGGAGAAAAGAGGCTCCACTCAGTCCGGTGAGAACTATTAAGAGAATGAAATCCAAGTTGCATTGTTCCCTGTCCGATGGGCCTGTGTCCAAGGTCCTTCATTTGTAAGATAGTATATAGTCAATACAATGACAACAGAGATAAGTAATAAGCAAGAAAGGGGCCAACCAGGCAGACTTCATGGCCGGAATGAGTCGGACGTCTTCCAAACCTTCCGGTGCACTTCTTGACGCGTGAAGAGTGTATCCATGTTGGATGTTTGTCACTCAGCACAGCTGTACGCGTGACCGCAATTATTTCTTCCGGTTTGCCAAACGGAGGATCCCACTGTCCTTTCTTATGAAACAGCTTCACTAGCACTTTGTCTCCAGGCCGGAATGGATGGGTTGGTTCTGTGGAAGGACAAGGAAGAAATTGATATACTTGTACAGACACCTCGCACAAATACTTTGCTAATTGCACAGCATATTCTTCCTGAGCCAAAAAAAGGACATCTGATGTTATTACTGTACCCTCCGGCCATTTCCACGGTAAGGGAAAGGGTCGCCCCATTAAAATCTCAAACGGAGAAAATACTGATGTTCCCGGGGTTAACCTAATTTTGGCTAACACAGCCAGCAAATACACTGGCCACCTTCCCGGGGCCTGCTGTGTCACTTTCTTTAATTTTTTTTTCAAAGTTCTATTCATACGTTCACAACACCCGAAGACTGCGGGTGATATGGAACGTGAAACTTCCAATCAATGGCAAACATCTGAGTAATATGCTGCAGTATTTTAGACGTGAATGCGGGTCCCTGATCAGAATCTATGGATAGAGGGCATCCAAATCGAGGAATAATTTCTTTACATAAAATTTTGTCCACTGTCCTAGCATCTTCCTTATTTGTGGGGAAAGCCTTGGGCCACTTTGAAAATCGATCTACAATGACTAACAGATATTTGAATCCTCCGACTGAACGGGGCATACATGTAAAATCCACCTGCAAGGCCTGAAACGGACCTTGGAATGGAGGCAGATGCTGCAGTTGTCCAATAACTTTTCCCTGTTGCACATTGTTCCTAGCACACGTTAAACACTTACTTAATTGTACTTCTACTAGCTGGGGAAAATCTCTACACACAAATACTTCTTGTAATTCTTTTAAAACTGTTCTTCTATTTTTGTGGCCGACCCTATGGACTCGGCCAATTAAAAGTGGGGAAGCAGCCTTTGGCAGTCCCCTACGACCGACCCCTTTTCCTGCCAAATTTGTGCTGAGTTTAAACTCATATTATGATGTTCCCAATAGGCTAAGTCCTCGGGATCAGCTGCTGCCTGTAAGTGATGCAAAGGGAAAGAATGTTTAAGAGGAGAAACATAGAATTCGGACAACAAGGGTTCTGCAGCGACGGGTGGAGCTGGTGTCCTATTCCAAGGACCAGTGAGAGAATGCAGCCACTCACTCTCAGCCTGGACACATTGTTTTGCTGCTAGATATGCTAAAAGCATTACCTTGTGAGACAAAAGATGTATCATATCTATGCACGGCACATTTTAATGACGGCCACTCTTAGGTTTACACAGGGCCTGCAACAACTCGTTCACCAGCTGCGCATGTGAAATGGGCTTACCGTTCGCAGTTTTCCATCCCCGTCTTCCCCATAAAAGACCAAAATCATGCACTACTCCAAAAGCATATCTAGAATCCGTATAAATATTTACACATTGATCAGCAAACAATTCACATGCTCTGGTGAGTGCCACCAATTTGGCGGCTTGAGCCGACCCATACAGTAATAACTGGGGTTCATACAGAATATTTGGGAGTTCTACTATAGCATAAGAAGCAATGTAAGCATTGTCTGTGGGACGAACACAACTCCCGTCTACAAATATGTGTGGGGCATCTGGGAGCGGGGAAGAGGATAGGTCCAGGCGTACTGATATTTCAAAGTTAATTAGTTTTAAACAATCATGTTTTTCCTGGGGTACATCAGAATCATCTACTGGGCGCATCAAGGCCTGCAAAGCTAACATAGGAGTGAATGCAGCAGATTGTTTAACCGACAATCCTTCAGTGGTGGTTAGAATTACCTCATACCCACTAAGGCGCTGGGCTGTCCTATGTTGTGTGGTAAGATTTTTAAGAACATTCAAAACAGAATGGGTGGAAAACAAAATGGTTTCATGAGACAAAGTAATGGGAATAATCATTTGTACGGCAATTGCCAAGGCCGCCAGGGCTCGCAAGCATGCAGGCATACCTTGTACTTGAAGGGGCAATTTTTTAGACAGGTACACTGGGCGCAGCCCTTCCCCATGGTCTTGGGCCAAAATAGCTGCCAGAGTTCCCCCCTCTTCTCTTACATATAAATAAAAGGTCTTGGTATAGTCAGGCAGTCCCAACGTAGGAGCTGAGATAAGCAACCGCTTCAGGGTAGAAAAAGCAGAGAGCATTTCTTCATTCCATTCAATAGGCGCAGAGCCGGGGAGCTGCAGGGTAGCCCTTTGCAAAATGGAGTCCCAAAAAGCACAGTCTGGGATCCAGGCACGACAGATTGACACCAAGCCAAGGAACGCTAGCATCCGGGTCACAGTAGTTGGAGGAGACATTTTGGTTATTGCTTGCACGCGGGCGGGAGAGAGTGCCCGATTTCCAGGGGACGGCACAAATCCCAAATATGTGACACGCTAGCAGCACCATTACAGCTTTTTCAGAGAAGCCTTATGTCCATCAGACGCCAAGTGACAAAGCAAAGAAACAGAGTCCTTTTCACAACTCTCAGCAGTTTTAGAGCCAGTTAATGGGTCATCCATATACTGGAGAAAAGTGGAGGAACAAGGCAGATGCCACATTTCAATTGATGCCTTAAGCACAAAAGAATATGCTGCCATGGAATCAATGTATCCCTGCGGCAAACGTGTCCAGGTATATTGCTTGCCTGCATGCATGAAAGCCATCAAGGGCTGTGTGCGGGGATCTAAGGGTATACTAAAAAAGGCATTCACTAAATCAATTACTGTAAAACAATTGGCTTCAGTGGGAATAAGGGTGAATAGTCCAACAATGTCGGGTATAATTGGCGCTAAGGGAACAATAAGTTGGTTAACAGCCCACAGATCCTGCGTAAATCGGAACCCGTCTCCTTTGGGAACCGTATTCACTGGGGTATTATAGGGAGAAACAGCGGGGACCACAATACCAGCTGCTACAAAGTCTTGAATCATGGAATGCAAGGCAGCATCCTTCGGTCCTGACAGGGGATACTGACGGACACACACAACAGTATTCGGATCTTTTAACCGGGCTACATACGGAGTGCAAGGGACAAGACCTGCGTCTGTAGGGGAGGTCGCCCAAAGGGACGAGGGGACCTGGGCCAATACACTAGGCGCAGGGGAGATCATATTTAACAAGAAGGGAGAATGCAAGGAGAGAAGGTGCCATCTGCTCCACTAACCGTGGTGACTTCCAGCCGACACAGAAGATCCCTACCTAAAAGACTAATGGGGCAGGAAGGTATAATAGTAAAGGCATGAGAAAACAGGGGCGAAGCCTGACCTATAGGTGTAACGGGCAAGGGGGGGGGGGGTGGTAATCCACGTGGGAGTAGAGGTTCCATTAATCCCAGCTGAGGCAGGACCTGGCACTAAAGAATTCTTCCAAATGGAGGCATGCAAGGTAGAGCAGGTAGCTCCAGTATCAATCACAAAGGACACCTGTCTGCCCCCTACTGAGAGTGAACAGGAAGGGGGCTCCTTCCACTTCTCCGTAGCCTGTACCCAGATTGGAACCATTGCCTCAGGGCAGCCCTATGCCCGATTTGTGGGCGTCTGCCAGGTGACTGGGATCAGAGGGGCTCCTCCAGAGGCCGGAGCTGGCAGCGGTGGGGGGGGGGGGGGGGACCTTGCCCACCGGGGGAGCAGACTGAGGCCCCATACCCACCCATGGCATAGGGACATTCATTTTTCCAATGTCCAGGCTGTTTACAATTAAAACATATCTGATTTCTAGGGGCCCCACCCCCTCCCTCGCCCTTTACCTCTACCACCCTGACCTCTCCAGCCGAACGGCTGCCTAGCAGGATAGCTATCTGGATGTCCCCCGGGAAGGGGCTCATGTCCCCCTGCGTACTGCTGCCACGCAAGGGAAACCTTCCCTGACTGCTTCTTTTCCATATCCGCAAAACATCCTGCTGCTTCCTTAGTCAAAATCACTTTCTCCAAATCTCCTGGTGTCATTTTAAACCAGGAATCAATCATATGCTTACAAGCAACTGTAACCTCCAGGCGCATTACCCCAAACAATGCCTGAATATAAATAGAAGCCATCAGGCCTTCCTGTGACAACCCTGCCTCTTCTTTCCAGCACTTACGATACCTTCTAACAAACTGAGACGCCCCTTCCCCAGGCTCCTGTATGCAAGCAATAGATGCCGCCAGATTTTGTTTGGCTCCAAACAACCACTCAAATTCTTCTAACACATCATTCCACATTTTCTTTACCTCTTTTGGAGACTTTAGGGGGTAATTCACAGTATCAGGAGCTTCATCTAAATATTCTAATACATGAACTTTAGAAAAATCAAATGCAGTTTCCTCATCAAATCCTAAAACACCTTCAATAATAAGGCGATAGTCTTGAGCAGTACATTGCAAGCCACGAGTCATCCGCTGTAAGTAGTGCACATTGGCTGCCAGCATTTTCATGGGGTTTGGAGCATGCTGCAATATGCTAGCTAAGACTGCCAGGTCTAGGGGCTTAACAACCAGCTGTTCCCTATGGTCAAAAAAGGATTCTGGGCCATATCAACAGGCGGTCCATATGGATGGTAGTCATTATTCAGGTCTCTACAGCCATCCAAGGGCGTGGAGGACCCCAGGGGTTTGGGTAAAGGGTACTGGGGAGTTTGTGTAAGAACCAGGAGTGTGCTCCCCGATAAGGAGCTGCTTCCCGGTGAAAGTTTTGACTTACCAGATTCTGCTGCAGACTCCCCAAATTCTGTATGTAATAGTTCTTGCATTTTAGAACAAGAAGCAGTGAGCTCATAATACGTTTTACTCAGCTGTTTATACATGGTATCAATAGGTTTCCCACCCTGACTCAGGTGCTCCTCCTGTGTTACGGAGGCACCTTCTTCCTTAAGCTTCCCGCCCCTTTTTGTTTGCTCACCCGGACTCATCTGTATGGCCCCAACAGATTCACTAACCTCGTCCCAAGGTCCTGACTGGTAGTGCCTGGTGCCACCTCCAACGATGGATAAATTGGCTGATACGGTGGGGGCCCGAGCACCGGCGGGGGTCACACAGGTGCCAACAGCCCAGGCTGCGGCGCCACAGCTTTCCCTCCTCGGCCGGAGTCACCACGGCAGCCAGGGTCAGCCCCGGCCCTACCTGTCCATTAAAATATGGCGCTACCTGTAAGCAAACAGTACCACATTCTTTCATATATGGCTTGGGCCACTTTGGATCTCCAGAGTAAAAGGGAAAAGCCTTCTTATCACCTAAACACAACCCTCTAATCATATCCAAATGCCAAGCAGAGAAACTACCCTCCCGGGGAAAAGGATTAGAACTATGCAGAGACTCGGTCCACCCTGCCATATTATCTACCCAAGGATTAGTATAATAACCTCCCGTCACCTGTGTAACATATTCCTTGGGCGTTTCCCCTGCCGCTGGGGGAGCGCCCAGGGGCAGTGGGGTACGGCATGAATAAAATGCCTTATTTGCCTTAGACTTGAACCTAATCACAACCTTAGGTGCTGGCACAGTCACTCCCGCGGATTCTGGAGTTGTCCCCTTACCGTGGGACCCTCCATCATATAATTAATTCACAGCAAGTGCACGCCTGGCCACTTGCTTTCTGCCAGTACCCGTCACTAGCGCTAACGCTTTGGGGCGAGGTAGGGGCTTCTTACCAGACTCGCACACTCACACAAGCAAGGAAGACACAGAAAAGATGAAGGAGAGACACGGGAGAGTCCCAAAATTTAACAGGCTACCAAAGCCACTGAGCATACCATACGCTCCCTGGGTTTCCCCCCCCCCCCCCCGACGGGAGAATCCCACTTCTGACACCACATTGTAATGGGTTCCCCGACCACCTCCCTCCCTAAGGGAGATCACATATACTCCCCTGAGGCCCACCACAGCTTATCAGTTACTTCACAGAACTTCACAGATGTTAGTTGTCTCTGGTAGAACAATCAATTTGTCTTATTACAGCACATTCCTTTCCATATATAGATATGTACAGTATTCCAATTTTCCCCTTACGGGCCTCTTGGTCTTTCTATACACACACTATACTTTTAACTTTTAAACCTTGTGTTTCCCCATGAACAACTTCTCTGTTACAGGTTGATTGTCAAAAGATGCCATGGTTTGTTTGTTCTTCTGCAATGTTAATAAAGAATATAATAGAAATAGCATTAATCTTTATTTTTTTATTTTCAGCTGAAGGAGCAAAATATGTTCTCTCCTGCTACCATACAGCACACATTACCTTACCAAGGACAGTACAGCCGAGAACTGGAACCTGAGAGAAGGTAGGAAAGGGCGACTTCATTCTTAACTGTTCTGCACTGGCTGCCTGTGGATTTAAGAGTGTGTTTTACAGTGCTGACTTTTGTCGTTAAGATCCTGTGAGGTGCTGGCCTGAGGTACCTGCAGGGTATGTTCCCCTTATGTGTTATGATCTCTAGAGCTGGTGTAAATGTATGTGGCCTCATTTTAGCCACAACTTCAGCAGCTTTTGTGCTTGTCTTTTAAAAAGACATGTAAGCGCCTTTCTCCTAGGACAAGCGGGATGAGTCAGCCACACTTGGTGACGTCATCCGAAGGTGCCCAGACGGAAATACTCTCCATAGCTCAGAAGGGCTTTTTGCCCTTCTGAGCATGAGCTAACTGGCCCTACCGAGTGGGCCCACCCCTAGCTGGCCAGTTTCAGTTCTTCCGCCTTGCATCAAGACTGATTTCTCACCTCTCCTTATGAAACTCCTTATCCTACAAGAAAGAGTAAGAAAGCATACCTTACCTTCGGAAAGAGAGAATTTCTGCAGCCATGCCAAAACCTGGTTTTAAGAAGTGCTTCGTGTGCTCCAGGAAGATGAGTAACTCGGACACTCATCAAAAATGCCTCTGCTGCCTGGGCAAGGATAAGCAAGTGGAAGATTGCCCCCATTGTGCCCAGATGTCCCTGAGATCATGTAAGTCCTGTAGGTATGCTCTTCAGGAATTCCTTGCTCTAACACCACCCCCCTCCAGTGACAGTAGTGGAGTCTAGCAGGACAAAGGAACACTCTAAGGGCTCAGAGCTGGAGACAAACAAGAAGAGAGCTTCCAAGGGACCAGTGAAGGACACTGAATCTGCCCGAGCCTCCAAGGGAACAGTGAAGGACTTTAAAGCAGCCTGGGATGTGCCTGAAATGGTGTCCGTCCTTAGCGGAGATCACCAGCCTTCCACAACCAGCCCTGCTGCTCTGGAGCCCTCCAGCACATGTACAGACCCTCAAGGAGGCGGCCATCTTATTTCCAGCCCTGCTTCTTCCCTGCCCCTGAGCACCACCCCTACAGTGCTGATTGGCCCAAACAGCTCCCAGCACACTTCCACTGTGCCAATGGGCAGAGCACGCACCACCCCACAGCACCGACACCAAAGCTGCTCCAACTCTGCCAACCAACACCAAAGCCGAAGCATCACCAGTAGCCCGGACACTACAGCATGCACAGTAATCGGCATCGGGGTCATGAATGCTGGAGTACAAAGCAGAGGAAACATAAGCACAGACGGGAGAGCCACCGATGGAGCTAACGCTCTGGGCAATGGGGCAGACGCCACAGCAGCCAGCACAGACAAGGAAGGCAAAGGTACCTATACACACACCCCTCCTCTCCAGGGTCAGGACCCCAAGGATCTCAGGAACTGCTCTTGGTGGTCCAACCAGGATGCTTCCCCAGGAGAACGCTCCAGGAGCCTGCCACAACTCTACAACAGACCCAGCTACTTCAGAGTACGCACTTCCGGAGCACTCGCCACAAAGCCTCACGGACACACATAGTGGGGATGAGGAAGAGGCTACTACTCAAGGGTCTCTATCCACAGGAGAGGCCCTCATATCACAGGAGATGATTGCCACCGCCCCCACAGCCGACCCATCTCTGTCCACCCTGGAAGGTCTTACGTACCCTAAATTACTGCAGAATGTCTCCTCCGCCCTCGTAATTATTACCAAGCAGCTGGCCGACCAATGCCCAGACACAAGCAGCCTTCAAATTCTTGGAGACCCCCAGGAATTTATTTAACAATTTTTCTATACCGCCTTATCTTAAAATCAGAGCGGTTTACAAAGAACTTCAATTTACAGAAAACGTTTCAAAGTAATAACACTTTGTTCCAATATATAGAAACTTATAATTATTGAATATATTCTTAGCAACTGTTCCTAGTAACATGGACCTATGCAGTAGTATTACCCCTGTAAATAGATTGTAAATAGTTTCCCTTGTTATCCAAGTTCCTTCCCTTGTTATCTGTAAACTCATGCATGTTGACTGTACTGAGATTTTTGTTCTATGTGAACCGTGCTGATGCTGAATAGTGCGGTATATAAGAGAATATAAATAAATAAATAAATAAAACTTCTTTAGCAAACAGTGGGAAGGGGAAGAACTGGGAATGATAGATTACAACTTATGTACAAGGTGATGTGTATGTAAGAGTTCATAAGGGGGGCATCATGTTTCGTTGAAGTGCTCAATGAATAACAAGATCTTGAGCTGTTTCCTGAATTGTTTAATATCTATGGTGGTTCTCATTTTCTCCGGGAGAGTGTTCCAGATAGATGGTGCGGCCAGAGAGAGGGCCCTCTTGGATGTTGCTTGTATGGCTTTTGTGAACAGGTTGGGTGTTGGTATGTTATTGATGTTGCTACTTCTCACTGGAATATGGCAGTACTTCCAGTCCTTCCATTACTGCGCGAAAATCTGGTCAAACTTTGGAAAAATCCTGCTACCGGACCTGCCACCTCCCATAAGCTCGACACCAAATACCAGGTGCAGCCAACATCGGGGTTTGACAAAGCTCAACTTCCACACACATCCATAGTGGTGGAATCTGCTCTTGAGCGAGTCAAATCCACCTGAACCCATGCTAATAGCCTCCAGGATGGGACCGCAAACTCCTCGATGTTGGGAAAAGGACTTTCCAAGGGGCTAAGCTATCTGCAAGGGTAGCAATCCATCAACTTCAACATGCCCTGCACTAAGATGTCGTCATAGAGAACCTCAGATCCACCATCTCCTCCCTCGGTACTGAAGCACAGGTGACTGCAACAGCATCTCTTGCCGACCTTCAGGAATGCACAAAGCACCAAGTTAGGGCTGCTGTTGATGTGTTCGATGTAGCAGCCTGCACAGCAAGTACCGCAATTTCCCATGTCATCTGGCGCAGGGAAAATCAATCCTCCATTTTGATGGGAAATCCCCAGTCAACCTTCCCACGGGAGGTCGGCTGACAGCCTTCATGCAGACATGGGAAGCCATCATGATGGACAAATGGGTCTTGCGGATCATCAGGGAGGGATACAGTATCAGATTCATCTTCCCCCCCCCCCCCTTGCAGCACAAGCCGCTCTACAGCAACATACCGTCGCCATCCCTCCTAGCTATCTCCACAGAAATACGCTCCCTACTAGCCGCCAGGGCAATAGAGCCAGTACCAAATGATGAAATCAACACCGGATTCTACTCCAGGTGCTTTCTGATTCCCAAGAAATCGGGCGGAGTACGTCCCATCCTCGACCTCCAGAAACTCAACAGGTTCGTCATAAAGGAGAAATTCTGGATGTATTCGCTGGGTTCCATCCTTCCACTCATCCAGCCCAGGGAGTGGCTAGCCTTCTTGGACTTGCACAATGCCTACAACATATTCCCATGTGTCTCATCAGAAGTATCTCCATTTCCAGACACAGGACAGTCACTATCAGTACAGAGTGCTACCATTTTGTCTATCCTCTGCACCTCGAGTATTCACCAAATGCATCAAGGTGGCAGCCGCACATCTCTGGAAACAGGATATCTGTGTATTCCCATACCTGGACGACTGGCTGATCTCCACAGGAAACACAATCTGCCGTCGAGAGGACCATCAACCTGTTGTCCTCTCTGGACTTGTGGAGATTCACTCAAAACCTCAATCTTCACCCCTCCCAATGTCTGGAGGTCATCTGGGCAGTGATAGACAGAGCTTTGGCTAAAGCAGTGTCCCTCCGGTATGCTGGTAGGAATATCACAAACCTAACTCTGAGCATCTCTACAGTCCAGAAGACATCTGCTCAGAACATACTTCATCTTCTGGGACACATGGCAGCATCAACGCAAGTCTGCCTCTAGCGATACTGCACATGCGCCACTTACAATGGCTCCTGTGTACTCATTGGAACTAGCACACACAGCCATGTTTGTCACCAATTCCCCTGGACACAGCAGTAATGGGCTCACTACTCTGTTGGACCCACGTGGAGAACCTGGTGAACGGTCGCCCCCTACAATAGCAACCCCACCAGTTGACCATAACATCAAATGTATCACTGGTTGGGTGGGGGGTCCACTGTCTACAGCTTTGCACTCAAGGGACCTGGACAGAGGAGGAGTGCAGCCTCCACATCAGCATGTTGGAACCGAGTGCTCCACTACGCGCTCAAAGCCTTCCAGGACCACATCCAAGGAAGGACGGTCCTGCTCCAAATGAACAACCAGGTGGCCATGTTCTACATCAACAAGCAAGGGGGGATGGGCTCCAACTGCCTCTTCAGGGAAGCCCTCGGGCTCTGGATATTTGCCCTCTCCAGACACTGCCTCCCATGGGCCTCCTATCTGCCGGGCACGCAAAACGATCTGGCAGACAGACCCAGCCACCAGATGGACCCACACGAATGGTCCTTCAACCCCTGCATAGCTGCTTCACTCTTCCAGAGGTGGGGACATCCACTGATCAATCTATTTGCCATGGAGAACAATGCAAAGTGCATCCTCTTCTGTTCCCAGCATCCCTCCAACTGCAGCATCACCACAGATGCCTTTGACTTGTCGTGAGGGGGAGTGGTCACTGATATATACCTATCTCCAGGAACAAGCAGGAATGAGTCTTCACATATGGGTACGTCGGTACTGACGGAGCCTGCACGGGAATGCTCCCTAGCATCCAATCAGAAAGCTTTTGGGAGCATCCCTCGCGCCTGCGCACTGCCTTCCCGCCTTTCCAACTGTCTCTCCTCAGTTTTCGTTTTTCCGCGTAGCCGGCAGGACGTCCTCCTGTCACCGCAGAAAATTTATTTTTTAATTCTTTAATTTTTTGTTTTCTTGTGGTCGCGGCTGCTTTCCCGCCTCCACCGGTACCGCCGGTGGGTTTTTTCTTTTCTTTTTCTTAAACTCAGGGAGTCTTCTCCCTCAGTTCCTGTCTTAAATTTTTGGGCCTGTCAGGCCTCTCCACCATGGAGTCTTCTTCTCCTAAGAAGTGCCTTAACTGTGGAAATACAGTTTTCTTTTTAGACTCCAATAACTGGTGTCTAACCTGTTTGGGTCCTGACCCTTTCCCTCCGGAGCCATTAGGCTACATTTTTATGAGAAGAGATTTTCCATTTCGAGTTTCCCTCGATAATGAGTTCCCTTCCAGTGTCAGGGCACCGACCATTTCTTCTCTACAGGATCAGGTAACCCACAAACAGTCTGTTAAGACTAGCCAATGCTTGAGTGGTAAGTCTCATGGCAAGCATGATGACGGCTCCGGCCTTGCCCTCAAGACCCTATTCAATTCATAAATATTATCGCTCAAAAAATATATATAAATGCCCTTCAATGCTTATTTGACTTTTCTCTGAAACTTGTTCATGTAATAGACGGCGAGGTCTCAGACTTCCCGACACTTAAGGCTAACTGCTAATAACTTTGGTTAGCAGGGCCGTGCCATCTAGCATCAATGACCTGCCGATAATCAGCAATGAACAAGGTATATAAAAGACCAATATGTGCTAGATATCACCAAAAATAGATAAAATTCTATCAAAAACTTCTTGTCTTGTAAGGGTGTATCTTTGCACAATCCGATGGGTGAAGACTTATCTTAAATAGTTAAAAAAAATTTTTTTCCCAATGCGTGTAAAATATCACCAAAAAATATATATTTATCTTCCAAAACTAATTGCCATGTACAGGTGAATCAACACGCATTTAATAAGTAGAAAACTTATCTTGAGTGATTAAAGGATTGCCCGACGCTGTTCCATATAGCGCTCCAACGCGTTTCTCCGTAATAGGATTCTTCAGGGGATTTCCTTCATAAATATCACAACTCCAACATCCCCATGGGAATGAGATTAAACTTGAGAGAAAAGCTCCTATCTCCCATGGCACTCTAAAGTTAAAAATTGAAACAAATATGTATATATATACATCAAGCATACAAGGGAATCTATTCGTGACTTGTTGCCAATATGATAAACATAACATTTAGAACAGCCAGCTTACCAGCAGATGTTGTAGACTCGAAAAAAATTCAAAATGATTCTCAATGCTGCTGCCCACGTTTCAATAATGATGTTACTTGCATCAAGGAAAAACGCCGCGCATGCGGGCAGGCGATCTATCGACTCATTTAAATCACAAAACCCCAATCAGATTGAAGTATTGGTGAGGGCTGTCTAATTACGTCAAACAGCACGCCATTCAATCATGTTGTTCAAACCTGTAGGTTCCACGGCTCGCAAAACAAAAATCCATCGTTGTTCTGAAAACATCAAAAATTGTTCCCGTGTCTGGTTCCCTCTGCCTGCATGTATCTGATCAATAACAAAGCACTTATAGTCTGTAAACACATGTCCCTTCAACAGACTATGCTGGACAATAGGAGCTTCTGTCACTCGACATTTTAATCGACTCTTGTGTTCCCCCAGTCGTAATCGTAAAGGTCTAGTAGTTTTGCCCACATATAATAAGTTGCAAGGACATCTTAAAGCATAAATTACGAAAGCAGATTCACATGAAGTCATGCTCCTTAAGACATAGGTGGTGTCATGATACATGAAATGATCAATCTGTAAATTCATAAAGCAAAATTACAAGTCCCACAGGGAGAATGACCCCGTGGTTCATTCAAAGGAGTAGAGACTGGTGAAAGATGACGCAGCTGAGTCGGACTAACTAATTCTTTCAAATTGACCTGCCGCTGCCAAACACATCTGATGTGACGTCCCTGTAGACCCCGAGTGTTTTGTAACACATTTGAATGTTTACGCAAAATCTTCTGTATAGAGTAGCTTAAAGGAGAGAATTTTGTAATAAAATTAACCGTGGTGTTATCCTCCTGATTTTTTTGTCGGGGACTCAAGAGAAGGGCTCGATGATTGTATTTGGCCCGACGATAAGCTTGGTCAATAAGTTTCTGGGGATAGCCCCTATCCTGAAAATTATTCTTCAACTCTTGGGATTGGAGGACAAAATCAGCATCATGAGAACAATTTCGTCTGAACCGGATGAATTGAGAAAAAGGTAACCCTTGTTTCAAACGACTCGGGTGTGCACTGCTATAATGTAGCAGAGTATTACGGTCAGATGGTTTTCTATATACCGTGGTTTTCCATCCCGTAGTAAGACGATGGATTTGTACATCCAGAAATGTAATAACATCAGTGTGACTGTTACTAGTAAACTGAATATGGGGATCAATATGATTCAGCCAAGCAAGAAAATCCTTTAATTCTGTTTCTTGCCCCTGCCAAATTACAAAAATATCATCAATGTATCGGCTCCAAAGCCTGATATTAGATGGTAAGGGCTTGTTGTTAGCCACTTGGTCTCATATGAGCCCATGAATAGGTTAGCAATTGATGGGGCGCACGTGGCCCCCATCGCAACTCCAGATATTTGTTGAAAAATATCCCCCTCAAACTGAAAGTAATTTTTCTGGATGGTTAGACGGGCTATCCGCATCAGAAATGCTATATATTCATCTGAAAGATCGCCTCTAGTACCCAATGCAGTGTACACAGTCTCCAATGCTGCTTCCTGAGGGATGCTAGTATATAATGCTGCTATGTCTAGTGTGACCAATAAAATATTGTGTTCCACAGTTAGATGATGGTGCTGTTCCAAAATGTTCAAAAAGTGAGACGTGTCCCGTACATAGGAATGAATTGTAGGCATTAAGGGACGTAAAAAAAGTGTCCAGAAAAACAGATAGAGGTTCCAAATTCGATCCTCTGGTCGAGACAATTGGACGTCCTGGTGGATTAATCATACTCTTGTGTATTTTAGGTACAAGGTAAAATCGGGCTACACTCGGAGAAGCTTGATTTAAATATTTCCATTCCTTTTTAGAAATGAATTTGTCACCCAAAGCTTGTGTAGTGATTTCGTGAATTGTAGTACTGATAGCCGCCGTGGGATCTGATGATAATTTAACATAAGCAGTGTCTAAAAGTTGACGAGACGCCTCCTGTAGATATTGTTGCCGATGAAGAATCACGATTGCGCCTCCCTTATCAGCGCGACGTATCACCCAATTCATCGCTGGTCTGTAAAGAACGAAGAGCCTGTTTCTCCGCTGTAGTTAAAACATTACGTTGTTGTTGATACCAAGGGGTACGTTCCTCTAGGCTATTCAAATCGGTCAAGACAAGATCTCTAAAAATGGAAATAGCTGGAGGCAATGGGCCGGAGGGGACCCATGTGGATTTGATCGGCAGGGGGAGTTTTTGTGGCGGAGAGGGTAGAATGGTCAATTGCCCCGACTGATCTGACAGTGTCGGGCTGTTGTTATCAATAGTAGTGGTAGCAAAATGATATTTCAAATGCAATTTCCGAATACACTGTTCAAAGTCTACACGTGTTTGAAATGAATCATATCGGATCACCGGGACAAAGGAAAGTCCCTTCTCTAATACTTGCAATTGTGCAGACGTTAGATCAATGCCCGAAAGATTAACCACTAGTTGAGCAGATAAAGATTGATAGGTGACTTTAGGAAGATTTTCCACGATGTCCCCCACGATTCGTGGATTTTCCTCTGCCCCCTCCCCCTTTCTTTTTTTGTTTTTTCTCATCTTCACTGCGTTCACCATTAAGTGATCTCCCGGACTCCGATGTCTCATCTGAAGTCGTGTCAAAAAGAACTTGCCTTCTGCCTTTCCGATTTTTTCGGTTGACATCCATCCAGGGATATACATAACCGGAGGTGTAATCATTATAATCCCGTCTTAGTTTTTTCATCTTTACTGTTTTCACTTCTTGGTCAGTCATTGCTAGTTGTTTAGTGACTTCTTCCATCTTTAAAAGGAATTGACTGTCAATCTCTACTCGTTTCAAACCGTCAGTGATGGTTGATATTTCCACGTTTAATCGATCAATTGTTTCGCAGAATTCTCTACGATTAAGACCATGAGGTCTAAAGAACATTTATTTAATATGTTATTCCATTTCTCCAAAAATATACTATCAGAATTGTAAAGCTTGGGTTCTTTGTATACTCGTAATCCCTAGGGATATGCTGACGGCTGATATTCCACAAGTGATAGCCGATGTAACTCCATTTTAACTGGTCGTTTTTTTCATTTTTGTCAATGATTCCCAAGTCGGTGATTTTGTAACTGAACTTCGGTGCCATCTAAAGCAAATGGGGTTTTCTTTACATAGTTCTTTCACTCGTTCTGAAGAAAACTCCAGACATTTTTCCATGCTACGGACCCCTCCATGATCGTCACTAGACGTAGTAATTGGGTAAATTTACAGAGCGTACGTCAATTCATAAATATTATCGCTCAAAAAATATATATAAATGCCCTTCAATGCTTATTTGACTTTTCTCTGAAACTTGTTCATGTAATAGGAAATCCCCTGAAGAATCCTATTACGGAGAAACGCGTTGGAGCGCTATATGGAACAGCGTCGGGCAATCCTTTAATCACTCAAGATAAGTTTTCTACTTATTAAATGCGTGTTGATTCACCTGTACATGGCAATTAGTTTTGGAAGATAAATATATATTTTTTGGTGATATTTTACACGCATTGGGAAAAAATTTTTTTTTAACTATTTAAGATAGTCTTCACCCATCGGATTGTGCAAAGATACACCCTTACAAGACAAGAAGTTTTTGATAGAATTTTATCTATTTTTGGTGATATCTAGCACATATTGGTCTTTTATATACCTTGTTCATTTGCTGATTATCGGCAGGTCATTGATGCTAGATGGCACGGCCCTGCTAACCAAGTTATTAGCAGTTAGCCTTAAGTGTCGGGAAGTCTGAGACCTCGCCGTCTATTACATGAACAAGTTTCAGAGAAAAGTCAAATAAGCATTGAAGGGCATTTATATATATTTTTTGAGCGATAATATTTATGAATTGACGTACGCTCTGTAAATTTACCCAATTACTACGTCTCAAGACCCTATTGGCATTAAAACCCTGGCGGGAGTATTCGGGCTCCAAAGCATTTCAGGGGTTTCAGGTTGTTCCTGGGGCTCACCCCTCACAGAACATACCTGAGCCATGCTCGGGGGTGGCATCCGCTTCGAGCGGTACCGATACCCCGGCATCGGCACCGGTGTTGAGTGATTCACTCTTCGCCAGGGATCGTAATCTGGCGTCCTCGGTACCTTCGGGACCGTTCGATATGTCCCAGATTAACTTTCCGGTGTCGGCAGCATCGCTGATACCACCACCGATGTTGGTACCCTCTAGACATGTTTATGTTTATTCATACATTTTGATATACCGCTCAGGCCGAGAAGCATCAGAGCGGTTTACAATACTACATTAATGTTATGGAAAATATGAAAAGAACGCCATTTATAAGATAGGACAGAGTAAGAGATTGTGGTAAGGAAGCCTATCCTGACTTAGGGGAAAGGGAAAAAGGCAAAGAGTTCACCCTAGTAAAAGGGCCCCTTTTGCAAGGTCAGGGGAACAAAGCCACAACCTCACCTAGGAACCAGAAAACCCCCAGCTGGAATAGGTTTCATGTTTCCCCTAGTGAAATAAGGGAGAGTGAATACAGACCTAAGGTCCAAGACCCTTACGTCAGTAAGCTCCCTGATTACTCAGGTGCCAGAAGGCAGAGTGATCTCCATCACCTGGGAAGAGAGGAGGTGGGGCTAGAACCCTGCATGCATCGATAGACTCGCTCCCTTCGATGCCGAGTCTGGAATCGATATCTAGTCTAGAGGACTGGGTACCGACACGTCTCGGAACCGACGCTTATTGATTCCGAATGCACAGTACCGAGGACACTCACCAGGGGTTTTTGGTTGCCTTGGTACCGCTTGAGCAGCCTTCGATGTCTGTTTCGATGGCGTTCTCGCCTCCGACTCCGACACAACTACCGGTACCGGTATTGATGTCAATTCCTCCAGTAACATCGGAACCAGCCACTTCCATGCTTTTTTCACCAGCATCGCTCCTTTCTATACCTAGTTTGGAGTCGATACCTGGCATGGACGATGCAGTTCTGACTGTCTCAAATCGTGACTGCCAGTACCAATATCCATCTAGTGCTGGTGCCCAGGCTGCTACTTCAACTTTAACCTATCCAGGGATGGTTTCCATTGGAGATCCTTTTTTTCAGAAATTTCTCCTTGACATGGCAGCATTCCTTGCTATTCCTATCCCTGGCTGTGATCCTACTCAAGGCTCTCCTGCAGAAAGGGAAAACATAATGCTTCCTTTACATCATTCTTTGCAGGATCTTCTTCTCAGAATATGGGAAACACCTTTAAGGGTTTCCTCACCTTCTACAGCAACTGATGTTCTGTATCAGATGCCCCCCTCTCTAGGGTTTCAAAAGACCCAGCTTCCCCATCATTCCATTGTAGTGAAATCAGCAATGAGGAAGGTGAAAAGCAAAAAGAAGCATTCCTCTTATCCGCCAGGTCGTGCATCTAGAGCACTTGATGCCTTTGGACGTCAAACGTTCCAAACATCCTATGCTGGCAACAAGGATTATCTCTTTTATATTTTTTATATGATTCTATCTCTCCAGGAGGTCACAAAGAGATTTTCTCTTTTGACTCCTTTTCTATCAGAGCCCAAGGCTGCCGACTACTCCTTACTTCTTAGTCATAGCCAGAATATCTCTTGGTTTCTTTCTCGTGCTTCTCTAGACTCTTTTGAGTCTGTTAGCAGAACTTCTGCTATAGCCATAGGAGCACGACGTAGAGCCTGGCTCCAGGCTTCAGACCTGAACAGATGGGCACAACAAAGACTGGGTAATTCTCCTTGTAGTGGAGAAAATCTCTTCAATAGGGAGGCTTTACGTCAGGTTGCTCATTGCTCCACTGACTTCCCTGTTCCTGGGGGCCATCCTAAGCCTTCTCCTTCCCCAGTGAGTAGGAAATGTCCTACCAAACCTTCTTTTCCTAGGAAAAGAAGGTTTCACTCTTCTCCTGCCCATCATCCAGATGTTCCCAAGCAGGGGACACCTCGCCTGGTCTGAAGAATCCAGACTCTAGCCAGGCTAAACAAACCCAGCAACCATAGGTTCCTGAAGTTTGCAACCCACAGGTAACTTCTTCTTAACAGAAGTTTGTTCCCTGTTTTTTCTTTCAAAGCTCTACACATGGTTTCCTTTCTTCAGGACATATTTTTCCTCCTAGATATGCTGAGCTGTCAGGATATTCATGTCTATGGGTCACAGATTTCTCCTCTTCTTCCTACCAAGAAGAGAAGTTCACAACTATCCTATGATAGTTTTCTGTCCCAACATGAACATTTTTTCCTTCAGCAGACTTACCATATGGTAAGTCACTCTTCAGCTCCTGTTTTCTACCCTCTCCTCCAGGGTTTCCCCTGAATGAGTGGTACCATATTACTGCAGAGCTTCTCTAGCTTCTTTTCTCTGGGCAGCTCGTCAGACATGGACAGGAATTCTCCTCTCCTTTTGTCTGTTTCTCTCTGTTTTACACAAGAGGATTCTCTCTGCTGTTTCATTCAGCAGCTGCCCATACAGGAGTTCCAGTGATTGACCTACTGGTATTTTTCCACAACTTTCCAGTCTGTCTTCCACTACTTTCTGTCTAGCCTTAGTAGTGCTCCAAGATACTGCTTCATCTATCTTGGATAATCCTAATCACTTCAGGCTTCTCACATTATCTTCTTTTCTTGCCATCTCCACTTTCTTGGATTTGGCAGCACTGCTGACCTTCAGTCAGTTTTATCTCCTAATTCTCCTGCATTATGCTCTCTGCAATCTTCAAAGAAGCTTTCTACTATGGGCCCTTGCTAGAGAGCATAGGATTTTGTCTCTGATGACTATTCTATATGGTGGAAAAGGCTTATCAGTCATTTCCCATGACTGTGAGGGTTCCCCACACCCTGTTGTCTCCTGTTATAATACAGGATATAAGCCTTTTCTGCGTGAATGTCCAAAGAGTTTTCCAATCCTGCAGGAATATTCTCTTTTTTCCTTACAGCTTGTCCTCATGGTATCCTATTCTTTTATGGACAGAACATTTTCTATTAGTAACGCATGATACCCCTGTGTCCCTCCAGTGGGTCATCCCGGTATCTTCCCCTATGCGTTTTTCTGTCCATTTACCATGTCAGAGTTCTACAAAACTCAGGACTTGCTGTTTACAGACTGTTATTATCCTCTGTTTTTTCACGCAACCATCCTGGTTATTTCACTGGATTGCATTCCTGCACCTTCTTAGCCAAGAGGAATAGATTCTCTATATATCTTCTCAAGTAGGTTCCACCTTCTTGTTAGATGAATCTTTCCCTTCACATTTCCATGTGAATGTTCTTATGGGCTTATCTCTCTGCTTAGTTGCAGACATGTATCTTCAGACATGCATATTTATGTATGTAGATATCTATATATATTTCTATACATACATATGTCTGTAAGCTGTGTGTGCATATCATATGCCCCTATATATAGATAGATGTGTATCGATCGAGATGCTTCTTTTATCTATCTATCTAAGTAGATATGTATTTACATACTATCTCCCTAACTGTCTATGCTCTAAAGCAGTGTTTCCCAACCCAGTCCTACGGGGCACACCGGCCAGTCAGGTTTTCGGGATATCCCTAATGACTATGCATGAGATATATATGCATTAGAGATATCCTGCCAACCTGACTGGTTTGTGGCCCTCCAGGGCTGGATTTGGAGACCCCTGCCTTACACCTCTGTCATTTAAGATTGTGAGTGGGCAAGGTGCAGATGTCCTAGACATCGAAAGGGTATATAGAATGTGACACATTCCTCCTCGATTCTCACCACCACCAAAAAGTTGTCTAATAGACAATGTTTTGGTGGTGGTGAGAATCGAGGAGGAATGTGTCACATTCTATATACCCTTTCGATGTCTAGGACATCTGCACCTTGCCCACTCACAATCTTAAATGACAGAGGTATAAGGCAGGGGTCTCCAAATCCAGCCCTGGAGGGCCACAAACCAGTCAGGTTGGCAGGATATCTCTAATGCATATATATCTCATGCATAGTCATTAGGGATATCCTGAAAACCTGACTGGCCGGTGTGCCCCGTAGGAATGGGTTGGGAAACACTGCTCTAAAGGTTTTTACTTTTAGAGGTCCCTGACAGTGAGCTTGCATATGTTCATACTGTCCCTCAGTATGTTGGGATATTATGCACACAACCACTACTGTGGTACTGACAGCTTCCACTTTACTCTAGGTCTCGCTATCCCTGAAGCATCATGCTTCCTTATCTTTCCTATCTCTCACCAGCTATGAAACTTCAGTAGTTCTGAAGTTTCAGCCCTTTACACACCTGTCCTCCTTGGGAATACGGGTTTTTCTCCATACCCCTCTTCCCTCCAGGACTGGGCTAGTTGTCCAAATCGGTCAGTCTTCCTCTTTTACTCCTAAATGTTAATGTCTCTGTAGCTAAAAGAGTTTTTCAGCTTTTCCCATAAAGCTTTCCACTGAAGACTTGCCCTTTTTATACTACCCCGTTTGACACCTGGGTCACCTGCCAATTCCAGATTTGGACCATCACCCTCACTGCTGTGAGGTCACCTTGAGGATTGCTCTACTGAATCTCCAGTAGACTCCATCACGCTCTCTACTTCCTACAATCCAGTAGGTAAGCTCCATATTGTGAATGTTCATTGAATATTTTTAATAGTACTTATCATGTATACCAAGGACTCCTCTCCTGTAATCCTTAGGTTAGCTGTTTTCCTTACATCTCCTCTCTTCTCAACTCCTACCCACCATCCCTCATGGGATGCCAGAGATCCATGCGTGGGAAGTGCAGTCCTGCCCAGGGACATGCATCTTATAGGATCTCCCCCTGGCATCTGCAGCTAGGGAGTCCCCATATGTGAAGACTCATTCCTGCTTGTTCCTGGAGATTGCACAGTTACTTACCTGTAACAGGTGATCTCTGGGAACAGCAGGAATATGTCTTCACAACCCACCCACCTCCCCTAGGAGTTGTATCTCTCTATCTATCTTCCTTTCCTCTTTCTCTCTCCCTTTGTCTCAGCTATGAAACTCAACTGAGGAGAGACAGTTGGAAAGGCGGGGAGGCAGTGCGCAGGCGCGAGGGATGCTCCCAAAAGCTTTCTGATTGGATGCTGGGGAGCATTCCCGTGCAGGCTCTGTCGGTACCGATGTACCCATATGTGAAGACTTATTCCTGCTGTTCCCAGAGATCACCTGTTACAGGTAAGTAACTGTGCTTTCTCCCCTCCCTGCTCATCTCAATGACCATCCAATGCATCATTTTGGACAAGGAATGGGCCATACTAATAGTGCTCCACTGGCTGCGCCAGGTATGATTTCCCTACCTCTGCTGCCTGGCACTGGAAACTCTGAGACTTCCCCTGATGCCAGATCTCGTCACTCTGGAAGGGGGGCAACACTCTCCACCCCAATTTACAGACCCTGTCACTCAGTGCATGGAAGCTAAAAGGGTAACATTATCCTCCCTCAACCTGCTCTCAGAGGTCCAACAGTTGGTACTAGCGGCGCGACGACCCACAACGTGCAAATCACATGGGTTAAAACAGGCGCTTCAACACCTGGTGCTCACAACGGTACATTGATCCCTTCCTTCTTCCAAGGCTGCTTGAAAGTACAGTCCATTAGAGTACACCTCTTGGCGATTGCAGCCTTCCATGACCACAATGCAGACACCATCACGAAACAACTGCTGGTCACGTGGTTTATGAAAGGACTGGCTAATATTTGGCCATCAATCTTGGCCCCATTGGGACCTCAACATCGTCCTCAATGAACCATCACAGCTGCCCTTCGAACCCCTGTACTCGGCAGAGTTGAAGTACATCACATGGAAAACACTGTTCCTAATAGCCATTACCTCGGCCAGGAGAATCAGCGAGTTGCCGGGAGAATCGCACCCTCCATACACACTTCTCACCCAGGGCCGAGCCTCCCTACACACACACCCCAAGTTCGTGCCTAAAGTAGCATCCGCCTTCCACATTAACCAGGTGATTGAGCTCCCCTGCTTCCACCCAGAGTCCCATGCCTCCTGTGAGGAACAGCGGCTACACACTCTTGACTGCATCAGGATGTTGTGCACGTACCTCCACCGGACAGCCTCGCTGCAGAAGGGGACACAACTATTTGTATCCTACGACCCCATAACAAACCAGGCTGTTCGGTTACCAAGCGAACATGCTCCCTATGGATCTCCGCCTGTATCGCCTTCTGCCTGGAACAGGCGGGGGCAGAAGCCTCACTTAGGGTTAATGCACCCTTCTTTCACGCCTGTCCGATCTGGGTATTTCTGGTGTAGTTCTTCAGTGGTTTCAGTGCTTTCTTTCCTCACGCTCCTTCACTATCTGCATGGGCTCTGACGTCTAACCTTCCTTTCCATTACAATGTGGTGTACCTCAGGGTTCTATCGTAGCTCCCCTTCTCTTCAATGTTTTTCTTGCCCTTCTCGCTCTGCTCATCCAACAATCCGTAATCTCTGCCTATATCTACGCCAACGATATCCTCCTGGTCTATCATACCTCCGCTTCTGCACTCGATCTCTCTCCACTCAACAATTGCCTTCACCTTATTGCCTCCTGGTTTACGCAGAATTTTCTTCATGTTAATCCATCTAAGTCCTCTGCCATCTGGCTCTCTTTTCGTAACTCCCCTCCTGATCTTTCCCCTACTATGACTGTCCATCCCATTCCTCTGGTTTCTACCCTCCGCTATTTGGGAGTCACCCTGGACTCCTCTCTTTCCTTCCACCATCACATCTCCTCTGTAATGCGTTCCTGCTTTTTCCATCTTTGCAGAATCAGATCCATTCAGCCTTTTCTTTCTTCCTCTGCTGTCACTACTCTTGTCATGTCTCTTGTGATCACTTGTCTGGATTATTGTAACTCTATCTTTGCTGGTCTCCCCTGTCACCAACTCCGTCGTCTCCAGTTAGTCCAGAATGCCGCTGCCCGCCTGATTACTTCTTCCCCTGTCACTGCCCATATCACACCATAAGAACATAAGATATGCCATACTGGGTCAGACCAAGGTCCATCAAGCCCAGTATTCTGTTTCCAACAGTGGCCAATCTAGGTCATACGTACCTAGCAGTTTCCCCAAGGGACACAGGTTCCACAATGCTTGTATTGGTTCAAGCATTGATATCCTGGGTCCCTTCTTAATAATGGTTTATAAACCTTTCCTCCATTTTCCAGGTTAAAGAGCCCCAACCTTTTTAGCCTTTCTTCATAGGAGTAGCCTTCCATCCCCTTTACCATTTTGGTGGCTCTTCTCTGAACCTTTTCTAAAATCGCTATATCCTTTTTAAGATACGGCGACCAGAATTGCACACAATATTCAAGGTGCGGTCTCACCATGGAACGATATAGAGGCATTATAGTATCTTTTGTTTTATTTTCCATTTCTTTCCTTATCATACCTAGCATTCTATTTGCTCTCTTGGCCACCGCTGCACACTGGGCTGAGGGTTTTAACATGGTATCCACAATGACGCCTAAATCTTTTTCCTGGGTGGTGGTTCCTAATGTGGAACCTTGCATCGTGTAACCATAGTTTGGGTTGTTCTTCCCTAGGTGCATAACCTTGCACTTGTCCACATTAAATTTCATCTGCCATTTTGATGCCCAGTCTTCCAATTTATCAAGATTCTCTTGCAATTTTTCACAATTCTCTTGGGTTTTAACAACTTTAAATAGTTTTGTGTCATCTGCAAATTTGATAAGAACATAAGAACATAAGACATGCCATACTGGGTCAGACCGAGGTCCATCAAGCCCAGTATCCTGTTTCCAACAGTGGCCAATCTAGGTCATACGTACCTAGCAATATCCCCAAAAGACACAGGTTCCTCAATGCTTGTACTGGGTCAAGCATTGATATCCTGGGTCCCTTTTTAATAGTGGTTTATGGACCTTTCCTCCAGGAACTTGTCCAAACCTTTTTTAAACCCAGCTATACTAATAGCCTTTACTACATCCTCCGGTAACAGATTCCAGAGTTTGGTTACACATTGAGTGAAAAAATATTTTCTCTTATTTGTCTTAAATAGTTTACCCTGTAGCTTCATTACATGTCCCCTAGTCTTCCTATATTCTGATAGTGTAAACAATTGATCCACGTTTATCCGTTCCACTCCATTAATTTATAGACCTCTATCATATCTCCCCTCAGC